>JBAMCF010000866.1:2500-362916 GCA_037075285.1 Drosophila lutescens
ATTTATTTTAGTCCTGGCAAACGTACAATTAACCAACAGTGCTGCGATCTGATCAAAAGTGACTTAGTATACACAACACAAGATTATGATTAATTGATAATTATTTTGCAAATGTATTTTATTTCGCTACACGCTTTTACATTTTCTTCTTTTGTTTTGGAAATGCTATCACACAGCGTGAGTGAAAAGTTGAATTTATTCAAGCAAAACGTAAGGCAGAACAATTAAGGGCTCATTGTTGTATGATTTTAGTTGGAGAACCTGATGCCACTCCTTAAATTGTTGAAAGCTGGTTAAGTTCTTATCCGCTATACTTGTAGAAGCAACATCTGAAGATGATCGTATTCCAGTACGGTACTCAACGCCGAGCGATGGAAATTTAATGGTTGATTCGGCCGACTCAAAGTTGTTGTTGTTAAAACATCTATTGCTAGCATCGGAATTCTCAATTTTTTGTGATTCGACCGATGCTTTAGTCGGAGATAATTTTATACTTGCAACAGAACTCTCAGCAAATATTGAATTAAAAGATTGCAGCATGCTGTTGTTTTGAAAATCGTTCCCCTCATTGACAGTATAATCAATTTCTTTGAGTTCTTCTTGATCTCCATTATCGCTATCGCTTAATGAAGTTAAATATGAATCCAAATCGCTTTCAAATTTGGCCTCGGAAATAGCTGCTGCGGCACTCATTTCAGTCTTAATTTTTAAATTAAATGTTTCCAAAGATGAACTTTTTTTAACTTTTTTTTCCTCTGTGGAAGTGTTTTCCACTTCGCTATCGTCGTCATAACTAGAGCTGCTGCTACTGCTATAATTTATTATTCTTTCCTTTACACCTAGAGCATTCTCCCTGCACAATTCATGGTGGAAAAACAGTTTATTGTGAAGCTTAATATCTGAGTAATCTGTTGTATTTGGTTTTAAATGAAATAAATGTTTTAGTTCTAAATCAATATACCTAATTTGACTTTTTTCTTGTTTTCGGCATGATCGGCGATAGCGGATATTACGGGGCCGAGAAGCTAGCCTGCATGTTTTTGATTTTACATTGCAGTTTTCCAGTGGAATTTCAGTTTGGGATTTAGTTAGATCTTCTTGAAAAGAGTTGGGAATCGGTTTTTTAACATTTCCCATATCTGAAGTAGTATTTGGTGAGACTGCAGCCATAGAGTTGGCTGGAGAGTTAATTTTACTTGGCGTTTTCTTTATTGTCAATACAATATGGTTGCTGCAAGCTCCCCCATCACCTACTGGGCGTTGAACAATGGCATATTCTTCATTATTACTGTTTTCGTATTCGTTCTCATTATCATTCTCTGCTCCATTGTCACTATCACTGCTGTTATTATTACTACTCAAATTTGAAAAAGTTCCATTTAAAGCAGTTTTAAACCGCTTGACTGAAATATTAAATTCATGTCGTACATGTTTATTCTTTTTTGTAACATCGTCTTCATAAAATCTTTTATTTCCTCGATGTACATCTGATTTTGTGTCTGATGACTCTTTCCTTTTATTTCTCAGTTTTTCATTTATAGAGTTTTGAGTTGCTTTTAAACTAGAATAGCTACAACTGCTGGAACTACTAGCACTATAAGGACTGTCATCCTGATATTCGTGATCACTGCTTTTATCACTTATATCAGGATCAGCGAAGTGCACTTCATCATTAGCCAATTTTAATAAATTATAACTGAAAGCATTCACAGAGGACGTACCAAATAATGTCTTCGTTGACGGTGATATATTGATGTTGGAATTAACTTGCGTTGGCACGTGGTTTTCATTATGGCTATTCGTACCAGAAATCGGGACATCAACATTAACCTCAAGCGGGCTGGAACTATTATATTTATATTCTATGTTACCTTCGGGACCTTCAAAACTTTTAGAAAATGTATTAGCAGTAGTCGGAGAGTTCAGCCACTCCTTAACCCTGTTTCTAGCACGTCGACACGTTGGCAAACACTTTGCTACGCCAAGAAATGGTGCCACAAAAGATTTAAATTGTTTCGCTTTAAAAGGTTTTATAAATTTTAAAGAACTTAGATCTTTTTTGATTCTATCGGATGTAAGAAGTCCATATTTAGGGACAACATCAGCTCCATTAGTCACTGTGTAAGAGTCCAAGATGGGGAATAAGTTATTCTCAGATTGAAAACTAGGAGCTGAGTCAACACTATCCCAGTTCCCATTTATGTTTGGTATGTAGAAATTATGCAAAGAATTTATGTGAAAACTGGTTACTTTGTTAGTTTGTATATAAAACCTTTGCTTTGCTACGCAATCAGGATCTTCGTGAACTGTAAAGACAGGAAGAACTTCATTGTTTGTTTCACTGCTATCTTTTTCTTGATTAGTATTGTCAAGTTGAGCATCCGCATTATTACTTATCAAATTTGACGAAACGTTTTGTATATGTGCACTAAATGATACATTTTTGGTATCAGAATTATTTTTTGAATCTTCAAATTTAGCTATTGGCTTTCGAATTTCATCCATTATCGAATACAAAGGATCGTCGTTATCATCAAAATCTAGATCAAAAATTGACTTTACTGGTTTTGGTTGAGTGTCACCCACTTCACCATTATCCACACTTTCCAAGTTAATCAAATTTTCTTCAAGCTTGTGGGGATAAATGTTCTCCTTATAATTTAAACTAGTTTTTGGATCATTCTTATCAGTATCTGAAGTT
The DNA here is from genome assembly GCA_037075285.1 of Drosophila lutescens. Taxonomy (NCBI): domain Eukaryota; kingdom Metazoa; phylum Arthropoda; class Insecta; order Diptera; family Drosophilidae; genus Drosophila; species Drosophila lutescens. The sequence continues at coordinate 5,202 of JBAMCF010000866.1, forward strand.
GAATTTTTAGACTCTTCTAATGTACTTTGAACTTCCTCGATAACTAGGCAAGTGCATGGTACTATTTGAGCTTGGTACATTTTCTCAATTTCCATTTCATTCAGTGGGCTGTTCAAGCTGTGAATTAGGTGCATTAATTGAGTGGTGACATCATTAAAATTTTTCGGCATCAAGTTTTCTGATGTTCTTGCTAAAGGTAAGGTATGAAGTGAATTGCTATTGCTGTCCAATGAAGTACATTCCTTAATTTCCTGCGATTTATTACTATCATGAGATGGTTCTGAAGTCACCGTATCGCTGTCCGTAATTGCAGGTTCTGTAAAGGAAAATATGTTTTTTTAATATTTAAATATACCAGCAAGGTCGCCCGCAGCTTTGCCTGCGGAAATCAGGGTTTGAAAATAGATCATCCAGTTAAAAATGCTTATATGCAGTCACACCACCTTAATATATTTAACAAAGAAAATCGAAGAGTCCTTTTGACTTTCCTTTCAGTTCGAGTAGCTCAGCTCCAACATTTTTACGATGAGCTGATTGACTCATTAAAAAAAAAGCAAGTAGACTGCGTCAGAGTAGCAAGACTAGAAAATATAATATTGAAACAGAGGTGAAAAAATTAAGGGAATTTTGTAAACCGTTTATATTATTCTACATCAATACCATAATCTTCTTTATTAACCATAATCTACTTTTATATTTCCGCCATTTGTTGAAATTGGCCTTAGGGAAAAAAGACTTTGGTTGTTGTTTCGGTAGTTTCTCATGTTAACGAAATTACAAGATTAATAATTCCATTGGGGATCCAATTGTCGCGATTTATGACCATAAAGTCTCTCCACCATTTAAAAAAATATTGATCTATCTTCAAAAAAATAAACACTTTAGGATTCACGATATATTTATACCCGTTACTTGTAGAGTAAAAGGGTATACTGTATTCGTGCAAAACTATGTAACAGGTAGGAGAAAGCGCTTCCGACCCTATAAAGTATATATATTCTTGATCAGGATATCTAGCGGATTCGATCTAGCCATGTCCGTTTGTCTGTCTGTCCGTCTGCCTGTCTGTCTAAATGAACGCTGTGATCTCAGAAACTACAAAAGCTAGACATCTGATCGTGGGCTTCCTACGCAGCGCAAGTTTGTTTCAGCAAAGCGCCACGCCCCCCTAACTCCCACACTCGCCTTAAAGGACTTAAAAACAAGAAAGGAAGCTAGCTTCGGCAAGCCGAAGCTTATATACCCTTGCAGATCATTCTATTAATTTACAAATCGCAAAAATGTTAAATTTCCTATTATTTCACATTAATTTTTTGATCGTTTCTATGGCAGCTATATGATATAGTAGGTCGATCTTTTTAAAATTAAAATCGAAATTCGGAAATATTTAAAAATAGTCATATCCCAGAGTAGAAGGGAATGTAATAAAAATCGACAAAAAGTATTCGTGCAAAAGTATGTAACAGCTAGAAGGAAGCGTTTCCGACCCCATAAAGTATATATATTCTTGATCACGATCACTAGCTGAGTCGATCTAGCCATGTCCGTCTGTCCGTCTGTCCGTCTGTCTGTCTGTCTGTCTGTATGAACGCTGAGATCTCGGAAACTATAAAAGCTAGAAGATTGGTATTTGGCATGAAGATTCTTGGAGTTCCTACGCAGCGCAAGTTTGTTTCAAGAAGGGGCCATGCCCCTTCTCACGCCCACAATCGCTTATATACGATTTTAAAAATTTAAATATTTCGGAAAAGTAAAAATGCAGTTTTTTTGTGTTTATCAATACGTATCGAAATGAAGAAGAAATTTTTCAAATAGGACCATTCGTTAAAAAGTTATGCGTGATCAAAGTTTCTATCTCCATCTCCCTCGCACTCCCTTTACCTGAGTAACGGGTATCTGATAGTCGGGGCACCCGACTATAACGTTCTCTCTTGTTTTTTTTCCTATTAATTTCCATTTAATTTTTCGACCGTTCAGAAATATATAAAAAAACATTCCTAAGAGAAGAAGGTAAAATGTCAAAAAACACCGAAGTTATAATTTTTTTCCCATTAATTTTCCGAATATTCCTATGGGAGCTATAGGATATAGTTGTCCGATCCGGTCGGTTCCGACTTATATAATACCTGCAATAGAAATAAGACTTTTGGGAAAGTTTTAACCCGATAGCTTCAAAACAGAGACTAGTTTGCGTTGAAACGGACGGACAGACGGACATGGCTAGATCGACTCGTCTAGTGATGCTGATTAAGAATATATATACTTTATGGGGTCGGAAACGTCTCCTTCACTGCGTTGCAAACTTCTGACTGAAATCATTATACCCTCTGGGTATAATAAAGCCTGGCCTCGACATCTTTACAGATTTTATAAAAGTGTAAATGTTTTTTTGTTGTGTTTATCAATACCTATCGAAATGTATAATATATATTTTAATATATTAAAAAGTTAAGAGCAAAAAATGAAACAGCCACTAGATGGCGCTAGTACCTTTGACGAGTGCATATACCCATCTCACTTGCACTGCCTTTAGCTGGGTAACGGGTATCTCATAGTCGAAGTACTCGACTATACGTTCTCTCTTGTTATACCCTTGCAGAGGGTATTATAATTTCAGTCAGAAGTTTGCAACGCAGTGAAGGAGACGTTGCCGACCACATAAAGTATATAGATTCATGATCAGCACCAATAGCCGAGTCCATCTAGCCATGTCCGTCTGTCCGTCCGTCTGTCCGTCCGTCTGTCTGTCCGTCTGTCTGTCCGTCCGTCCGTCTGTCCGTTTCTATGCCAGCTAGTCTCTCAGTTTTAAAGCTATCGCAATGAAACTTTCCCTAAAGCCTTATTTCCAGGGACCGAAAATAATCATTATTTTTATTTCTTCAAAAAAAAAAATTGGCCACTTCAAAAAAGCCCTAAAAAATAAGATTTTCACCAAAATAATTATCCTTGTCCAATCTATGCGTTCTTTTTTTTATTTTATTCCAATCAAAATAAAACTCAACAGAGCCTCGCGGCCCCTCTGTAAGACTTTTCGCCAATCTGATTTCACAGCCGTCTAAGGGCTTTTAAAAAAATGATAAATAAATAAAAATCATACGATAAACCATTTTTTAAAATTGGTTAAAATAATTTGTAAACAATCGTGGAGGTAGTTTTAATAACCTTATAAACGGCTGTGAGATCAGATTGGCGAAAAGTCTTACAGAGGGGCCGCGAGGCTCTGATGAGTTTTATTTTGATTGGAATAAAATAAAAATCATATGATAAGCCATTTTTTTTAAAAGTGGTTAAAATAATTTGTAAAAAATCGTGGGTGTAGCTTTGATAAGCCCGTAGACGGCTGTGAAATCAGATTGGCAAAAAGTGTTACAGAGGGGCCGCGAGGCTCTGTTTTATTTTGATTGGAATAAAATAAAAACAAGAGAGAACGCTATAGTCGGGTGCCCCGACAATCAGATACCCGTTACTCAGGTAAAGGGAGTGCGAGGGAGATGGAGATAGAAACTTTGAACACGCATAACTTTTTAACGAATGGTCCGATTTGAAAAATTTCTTCTACATTTCGATAGGTATTGATAGACACAATAAAACTGCATTTTTACTTTATATAAGCGATTGTGGGCGTTAGAGGATGCGTGGCACCTTTTTGAAACAAACTTGCGCTGCGTAGGAACTCCTAGAATCTGCATGCAAAATGCCAATCTTCTAGCTTTTATAGTTTCCGAGATCTCAGCGTTCATACAGACAGACAGACAGACGGACAGACGGACATGGCTAGATCGACTCGGCTAGTGATCCTGATCAAGAATATATATACTTTATGGGGTCGGAAACGCTTTCTTCTAACTGTTACATACTTTTGCACGAATACAATATACCCTTTTACTCTACGAGTAACGGGTATAATCATAGGATAAGTCATTTTTTAAAAGTGGTTAAAATAATTTGTAAAAAATCGTGGAGGTAGTTTTAATAACTTCTTAAACGGCTGTGAAATCAGATTGGCGAAAAGTCTTACAGGAGGGCCGCGAGGATCTGATGAGTTTTATTTTGAGCAAAAAAAATAAAAATCATCAATAATCAATATTTTTGAGTCTTACTTTTTTTGATCAAAAATAATTATTATGCTCTAAGAAATATATAAAAATTGAATTTTAATCATTACAAAGTAGTTTTTATTATTTAACTTATAATGATTACGGTCCCAGCTTAGGGGCTGTCCATATATTACGTAATCACCTAAGGGGGGGGAGGGGGTCAACCAAATGATTACTCTAGTGCAACAAAATTTTTTTTTGTATGAAGAATTGATTACATGGGGGGAGGGGGTTAAAAATCGTCGAAATTGTGATTACGTAATATATGGACAGCCCCTTATTTCTATTGCAGGTAGTACATATGCTGAAGCGAGCCGGGTCGGACCACTATATCTTAGGGCTCCCATAGGAATGACCAAACAAATATAAGACAAGAAAGGAAGCTAGCTTCGGCAAGCCGAAGCTTATATATACCCTTGCAGATCATTCCTATTAATTTACAAATCGCAAACATGTTAAGTTTCCTATTATTTCTCTTATTTCCGATCGTTCCTATGGCAGCTATAGTATAGTAGTCCGATTTTAATAAAATTAAAATCGCAATTCGGAAATATTTAAAAAGAGTCATATCCCAGAGTAGAAGAGAATACAATAAAAACCAACGAAGCAATAATTTATTTCCTATTATATTCCCATTAATTTTCCGATCGTTCCGTTATTAGAAATTCAGAAATAATTAAAAACTAATATTCCCAAGATTAGAAGGTAATACTTCAAAAAAAACCGAAGCTAAAATTTTTTAACGTTTTTTTTCCGATCCTTCCTATGGGAGCTATAAGATATAGTTGTCCGATTCGGTCGGTTCCGACATATATACTACCTGCAATAGAAATAAGACTTTTGTGAAAGTTTCATCCCGATAGCTTCAAAACTGAGAGACTAGTTTGCGTAAAAACGGACGGACAGACGGACGGACAGACGGACATGGCTAGATCGACTCGCCTAGTGCAGATCATTCTATTAATTTACAAATCGCAAAAATGTTAAATTTCCTATTATTTCACATTAATTTTTTGATCGTTTCTATGGCAGCTATATGATATAGTAGTTCGATCTTTAAAATTTTAAAAATTTAAATATTTCCGAAAATTAAAAATGCAGTTTTATTGTGTTTATTAATACCTATCGAAATGTAATGAAATTTTTCAAATCGGACCATTCGTTAAAAAGTTATGCGTGATCAAAGTTTCTATCTCCATCTCCCTTGCACTCTCTTTACCTGAGTAACGGGTATCTGATAGTCAGGGCACCCGACTATAACGTTCTCTCTTGTTTTAATTTGTAACAGCTAAAAGGAAGCGTTTCCGACCCTATAAAGTGTATATATTCTTGATCAGGGTCACTAGCCGACTCGATATAGCCATGTCCGTCTGTCCGTCTGTCTGTCCGTATGAACGCTGACATCTCGGAAACTACAAAAGCTAGAAGGTTGAGATTTCCCATACATATTCTTGGGCTTCCTACGCAGCGCAAGTTTATTTCAAAAAGGTGCCACGCCCAATCTAACGCCCACAATCGCCCACTAACGATTTTAAAATGTGTCTGGCGCCCACACCTTTAAAGATTTCCGAGAAGTATAAATGCAATTTAGTTGTGTATATTTATACCTATCGAAATGTAGAAGACATTTTTCAAATCGGATCATTCATTAAAAAGTTATTCGCAATCAAAAAAATTGTATATATCCATCTCCCTCGCACTCCCTTTAGCTGAGTGACGGGTATTATATAGTCGGGACACAAACCCGACTATAGCGTTCTCTCTTGTTTTTATATGAAGTTTTTTGTTTTGGACGACTTTTTGTTGGGTTGAGTACTAGCCCTAAACCTAAAAACCCGCTAGTTTTTCAAAAAGTCGTAAAACAAAAGTTTATTTTCTCGAGCTGCTTGACACAGTACAAATTAGTAAAGGACCCTAGAACAGCGATTTGATTCATACAAACCCACAAACAAAGGGAGAAAACATTTCATTTTGAAAGGAGCCCCAAAGTCTTGATTTAAGAATAACTTTCGAACGGAGCATCGGATTTTATGATATGACCCCTCATTCGACGCGTAAATCGGCTAATAGAAAGGGCCATTTATCCCAACCGGCCCAACAGCTCCAATTTTCGAAATTTTCACTTTCACACTTTCACGGCCCCCTCTCCCAAACCAATTGAAATTGATTAAGTCTTGGTATGCAATTCTTTTAGTTTTTGCGATACCTTTCGATTGGTCCGTCACAGCAGATTTTCAATTCTGCGGCTATGTAATAGTAGTCGCCTTCGCACACTCTCCTGGTGCGCTTCGTATAAATACATAAGATTGATCGAGAAATTAAATTAGGTCTGATCTTAAGTATTATTATTATTTTATATTATTATATTATTTATTAAAAATTAACAACTTAATTCTTCAATACGAAGGAAACCAGCGTATAACTTATATACCAACACCAATAATAACACTAGTTAAGTAGAGTATTGTGTAAAGAAGCCAGTTATCTTCTTCTTAAGAATTCGCGGTGTTTAAGGTATCGACCTCAATCGTAAGATTCACACAACCTAAAGAAATTAACCCTCTTCTCCTTAAGGGGGAAGAAAGTTTCACGAAGAAGATCGAAGTATTTTGGAAGTTATACAAAGGTGACGACATCCGCCTTCCTTGTGCAGTAGATATATTTCATTACTTTTAATTTAATTTAAAATTTAAACGCGTTTTCTCGAAACCATGTTTTCCCCAGCTGCGGATCGTGTATCTCAAAAAGTAATGCATCATCATGCTGCTTTTACAGAAATGTTTGTAATGAATTTGCCCACTGTCTGAACCTACTTTATGTTGAAATTTGTATGTTTATTTTTTAATGAGGAAAAACCACAACAAAAACAAGAGAGAAAGCTATAGTCGGGTGCCCCGACTATCAGATACCCGTTACTCAGCTAAAGGGAGTGCGAGGGAGATGGAGAAACTTTGATCGCGCATAACGAATGATCCGATTTGAAAAATGTCTTCTACATTTCGATAGGTATTGATAAACACATTAAAACTGCATTTTTACTATTCCGAAATTTTTAAAGGTGTGGGCGCCAGACAACTTTTAAAATCTTTAACGGCGATTGTGGGCGTTAGAGGGGGCGTGGCCCTCGGATGCGTAGGAAGCCCAAGAATATGCGTGGGAAATCCCAACCTCTAGCATTTGTAATTTCCGAGATCTCAGCGTTCATCCAGACAGACGGACATGGCTAGATCGACTCGGCTAGTGATCCTGATCAAGAATATGTATACTTTATAGGGTCGGAAACGCTTCTTTCTCCCTACTCTACGAGTAACGGGTATAAAAATATATCAACGAGAGAAAACGCTATAGTCAAGTACCTCGACTATCAAATATCCGTTACTTAGCTAAATGAGTGTGAGAGAGCAGCAAAACAGGCAGTCGCTTAAAGGGCGCTATCTATCGGAAAAATCATTATTTGCTCATAACTTTTAAATGACTGGTCCGATTTAAAAATTTTGCATTTGCACTTTTACAAAATCTGTAAATATGTGGGCGCCAGATACATGTTAAGGTCGATTGTTGCATTAGAGGGGCGTGGTACCTTGATAAAACAAACATGAGCTGCGCAGGAAGTCCAAGGGTCTGCATGATTAGTCCCCACTTTATAGCTTTTATAGTTTCCGAGATCTCAGCGTTCATACGGACGGACAGACAGACGGACCCATGTCCATCGACTCGCCTAGTGATCCTGATCAAGAATATATATTTATACTATTATAGCTATACAATAGCTATACCCGGAGGGACTTCGTTCGCTTAAAATTAGTTTGGAGTACGGTTGTCAGGACTTTCTTATTTCTTATTTTTTAAACTTCTGTGTAAACAATCTTTTTAGAAGATCCTTCAGGAGCTATATAATTAATTAATGTGATCTAAGTAAAAGTCGTGAATTTGTATACTTTTTATCAATTATAATGTTTACAATGCAATTTTAATTTGCGCACAAATATATCTGTTTATAAATTGGAATTGGTTTTTTCAAATTTCTTGTTTTAAATGAAATAAAAACATTTGTACACACACGAAACAATTGGCATCCCATACAAAAGTAGCGAAGTAACTTATTATTTTCCGATTCCACATTTAATCGATAATTATTTATTTTAAACTCGGCAAATTTTCCATTGCCTGAAAGGAAATGAATCATTTTAATTGTATTTAAACCAGTGGTGACCAGCAGAAAAAAATGACCACACAAAACAATAAATAAAAAAGTTATGCGCAATCAAAAAAATTGTATATATCCATCACCCTCGCACTCCCTTTAGGTGAGTGACGGGTATTAGATAGTCGGGACACCAACCCGACTATAGCGTTCTCTATTGTTTTACTCTACGGTTAACGGGAATAGATAAATAAAACAAAATTTAAAAACAAAATTGAAGTCCGATTATTTTTAGCCAAGATATATTACACTTCCAAAAACCCCTTTTTTTAAGTATTCCAGCAAACGCTTTACCATGGCTTAATTTTCTTATAAGTTTTTGTACAAACCTTCTATTTTGCTTGTAAAATTGGCATTGCCCGAAAAAGATTCCAAAATTTGTGGAGAATGCATTGAAGTGTCTAAAAAATTTAGAAAAATAATTAATCATTGCGCAATGAGTTTTTCCAAAAACATACCTGAGCAAGACGACGTTGGTCTTGGGAAGATAGCACGGGAAGCCAGTTCTCGATTGGTTGACGAATTTGAAAGATTACTGGTTGACGATTGCATTGAAACACTTAATTTTCTGCTCTGAATTTCATTGAAGAGTTCCTTTGTGGTCTTTACTTTTTTAACGGTTGAGCCACCAAAAAATATTTGTTGGGACAGGCTAGATGACTCCTTGGCGATAAGACCGTCCACACCTTTTGATCCTTTTTTTCTACCACGTCTTTTTGGAATTTGAGACTGGGAGGAGTTTTCCAAATACTCAGGTCTACTATTTGGATCATAGCCCATGCCGGAAGTAGGCATTGCCATCTGAATAGCAGATGCATTGTGTAATCGAGCATCAAATAAATTCTCAGACTTTCTTACTTCTTCGACAGTTGATGGAGATAAACGGCTACATGATGCACTTGAGTCGTAAGCACTATATTCATCAAATTTTTGCTTCCCTGATTCGGTGCTTCGAAACACACTGTTTTGTCCGGCCAAAAAGCTTGAATTACTGTGGTTCGAAACATCCAATTGGTTGACCGACTTAAATCTGCCGGTAAATGTCAACTCGCTTGAGCTTAATCGAGTCTTATGCTGGGAATTTCCCAATGTAGCATCCCCAGATAAAATTGAGCTCATAGAACTGTTCGAAAGGGAAAAAATTTCTGAAAATAGAATAAAAAAGGATTTGCTTCTAATTCATCAATTAATATCAAAATATGTATCGCTGCGTCACGAAACATTTAAAAATTTATTTTTTTTTAATCATACCTGAATCTGTTGCGAGAGCAGACTGTAGCAATCCGTCGCCGACTTTTGAACCAAATCTTATGTTTTGTGCGACCTGCCCTTCTCTATCCTTACTTCTTTTCTCCTTTTTTAATTTTTTCTGCCGAGTGCTTGGTGTTGTTGGAATTGCAAGGGGCGCAGGAACCACCAAGTTGGATTTTCCTTGCTTCGACACACAGTTGTTGTCGTTCTCATCGGAATCGGATACAATGTCAATGACAACTGAAGCTTCGTTCATCTTTTCGGCGCTGACGTCGGTTAGGTTAAATACGGAATTCACCGACTGTTCAGTAATGATCGGCTGAGGAGAGCTCACGTGCCTACTAAGTGTGGGCTGTGGTTGACGGCGGTCCTTGTTATTGTGCAGTGTCGTTATAGAGTTTTTTTGATCGCGCTCGCAATCATGGATATTGTTGACCAGGTTTGAGAAGTTCGTATGAAGCTGGGTGTGCACACCCAAAGGCGGAGGCTCAGAAGAGTCGATATTTGATTGCATGTGCGAAGGCAACGATTGAGAGAACGGTAGATGAGCAGCTGGCTCGCTCATTTGGACACCGCTGTCTGGTGCCACCGCTGTGGACTTTACAAAGTCTGATGCTAGCTGCGTGGGTTGGGAAACAATTTGACTGGGATGTGGCAGACTTTCAGTGGTCGTTTGCTGAATCCCCACCATTTCCCTCCACTTCTTTAGCAAGGACTTTGCGCGTCGAGCCAAATGCTCATTTTTGGTCCTTCTTCTCAGCTGATTAATGTACTTGGCCAGTCTGGTGGCCTCCAGCTGCTCCTTGGTGATTGTTGTGCCTTCCAGTGCACATATAACAGAGAGCACTGTATCCATATTGACGACCTAGAAACATCTTTTATAAAGACCGATTTGTTGAAAAGATAACACGTTTTCTTACATCGTAGTTTTGATCAAGTGCCTGCGATAGGTGAGTGGTAAGTTGCTGGATTTGGTTTTGGTTCATTTATATCTTCCGGATTGCAAAGCCTCTGATCCAGATTCAAGGAACAGCAAACGGCGAAAGGCGAGTTCTGTTCAAATTGTTGAAATGAGAGAAAGTAGCATGTTGTGAAAACAAAATTTATTTGCTGTAAAAATTTTTGTCTATAGTTTCTGTATTAACATTTCTGGACTCGAGAAAAGAGTTTATCTGTTTTTATTTTCAAAAACCAATCTTTTGTAACATAAAAAATGGTTCTAAACAAAACTGAGTTTCTTGAAGACCAAAATATTCCAAAATTATAATGTAATTAATGTATGCAATGAATATCTGAAAGACACACACACTAAAGCACGATGTATATTGGCCAATCGTTATGCTTACAAATTATAGCTACACAATTGAATTGTAAAGTCTGTGTTCCCTCGGCACACTTCCTTGAACACGAAATTGTTTATATTCGTCACAAAATAAAGTAAATTAATAATTTATCATCAATTCCCCGACTTCATCGCAATTCGCCATTTTCACCATTGACAGCTGCACTACTCTGCGGGTGGGAAGAAATCGATAAAAAGACCTATCGCTACTTTTCACGTGTACTTGTTATAATATAACAACCAGTTCATACTGTGCCGCATCTACGGCAGATCCGAGTCACCACTATCAGTCTTTGTCGTATTCTTGTAAGTTTTCGGTAGGCAACATAACGGTAGGTAACGATAGGTAATATATTCATAAAACGCTCCCAGCCGAATATATAAAAATAGTAATTTTTATTTTGAAAAGGTTTGCTGATGGATCATGGTAGGTTGGGTAGTACAAAGTACTACGCTTTTCAACCGGAAACGGGGCCTAAAACAGAGAATTTAAAATTATATTGCGTATTCTTAGTATTTGTATTCAGTATTTTTAGGATTATCGGTGATTTCCGCATTTGGCATTTTTGCAAATCTTTGCGTTTGCACTGACGATAACTTTTTATTTTGCCACCGCTTCTTTATATAATACCCTCTTTTATTAATTGAGCTTTTCAAGCGCATCTTAGGGTATACAAAATCTCTATTGAAATTTTAAGCCAGTCCACATTCACAGGCCTTTTAAGAAACATGCGTAGTTCACGCCGGGTAGGGCAAGGGACCTCGTGATGTGGATTCACTTTTAGGTTAAGTTTTTTGAAACAGACAAACAAGACAATAGGGGGATTCCCTAAACTGTTGAATTACTGAATTGTTGAAAATTCAACAACAATTTTCAGCAATTAAGGGAACGACCCAAAATGGTTCCTGTTGAATTTTCAAAAAGCTGATATTTGTTGAAAAGTTTCACGGAACTTTAAACATGTAAAATTTGATTTATTATTGCTATTTACTGTCTAAAATTGTTATCAAGGTAAAAGGAACCACAAATATGCTTTCTAAGTTGATTTTAAAATAAATAATGCGTACTGGTGATACTAAAATGTTACAGAGTTGCCATGACTTTTAATAAAAAAAAGGTGACAACTCTGGCCTTTCAGCAATTCATCAAAATTTTCAACAGCCCCGAGGCTGATGAATTGCTGAACTTTCTGAAAGTTGACTTTGTATGGAACAGCTGATTAACAGCTGACCAAAATTCAACAATTCAGCAATTCAACAGTTTAGGGAATCCCCCTATAGTATCTGGTCATATGCACTAGTCGTGCGACCAACCATCATTTTTAACATTCGTTGTTGAAATCAAAGCTAAAAACAAGAAATTTTAAGCGGATTCGTGTTCATATAGAAAATCACTAATGCAGAAACAGCTGATCGGCATAATGGAAATCAATCCGTGAAAAGATAGGACGTCCAATTTAAGTTTTCCCATATATAAAATGGATTATCACTAAAATTTTTTTTTTATACAATATCAACGCTATTATGAAGAATGTTTTTAGCGGCCAATGATTTGACTATTGCTATTACCCAATTGGTCAAGGATGTGTGTTCCTCCAACAAAAGCATACAAATATATTTTTTCACGTAAAGCTATTTGCTGAATTCCGAGCAGTTGAATAGCTCTGTGGTCCTGCACCAACAACAATTTCCTCATAACAGCTGACATAGGCCAACGCAGTACAAATTTACTTCTTTCCTAAAAAATCTTAAAAACGCCGAGTACAGAAATCACATAAGCTCGCTAAAGCGGAGTTGTATCGACTTTTTCCCGACTCTTTCTAGCACGTGTACTTCTTATAGAAGTAGCGGGATTTGGTGTGAACACGCCCTTATATTTAAAAATAGGGGTACGAAGAATAAATCAGGCATATTTTGTGTATATCTTTGATTTGATTAGTTGAAATAAAAACAAGAGAGATCGAGTACCTCGACTACAAGATAACTGTTACTCAGCTAATGAAAGTGCGAAAGAGATGGAGATAAGCATGCAGCAAAGCGACTTTTTAATGAATGATCCGATTTCAAAAATTTCTTCTAAATTTCGATAGGTATTAAAAAAAAAACAACGTTTTTCGAAATCTTTAAAGATGTGGGCGCCAGGATCAAACTTGCGCTGAGTAGGAAGCCCAAGAATCTGTATTTCCAGCTTTAAAGTTTCCGAGATCTCGGCGTTCATACAGACAGACAGACAGACAAGGATAGATCGACTCGGCTAGACTTATAGGCTTATAGAGTCGGAATCGCTTCCTTCTACCTGTTACATATTTTTCCACGAATACAATATACCCATTTACTCTACGAGTAACGGATATAAACACAGTTATTAGTTGATTGCCACTTACATATTAGTTTATAATATGCAGAAAGCGGATATCTTGCAATATATAAATTATGTGGAATATTATTTGTTATTTTCTTAATTATTCGAAGATTTGTTAAATCGCTATAGCAAAAAGTTCTTGGAACCTATTGATATATGTCTCCCCGCTGTTGCAAAATCATATTTTTTAATCCTAATTTGATTTTAAAGTAAATAATAATGATAGTAAAATGTTGCAGAATTGCCTTGACTTTTAGGCAAATAAGGTGAAAACTCTGGTTTTCAACAGGCTGTTGAATTGCTAAAATTTCTGAAACTTGACTTGTATGGAACAGCTGATTAAAATCTTTAAAATATAAAATAATGTAAGTACAAAATTCTGTACGGCGGAATAACCGAAAAAAAATTTTCCTTATGTGGTATTTCTGTATGCTAATTATTGTATTAAGCCTAGTACTCACTTCAATCGAAAAGCCTACGAAATAAAAATCTCCATACAACATTTTTGTATAGAAATTTTCCTTTCGTTGCCTTTTTGATTGAGGTGGGTACTAGGCTTTACTCTATAATAAGATTACACTGTGCAACATTTATATGGTTTTGAAATGTAACTGCATTTTGGATTTCAAAACCTGAAAGTACTCATCAATACGATTTAAACCCCAAATGCCGTTCTTCTGGCTTAGCTCGCGGTTGGTTATTATTGCGATTTAAAAATTTAAATTATTATAGGTATTGACCTAAGGGATAAAAGTGCTAAACAATGTTTATAGAAAGTGTGCAGCTATCGTGAGATAGGCATCAAAATGTCGGGAAAAATACCAAATTGTATTTCTTGTATTTTAATACCAAATGTTATGTTTTATTAACCTTTTTGTGTCTACTGCTTTATATTAGGTTGTCAAAAAAGTCTTGCGGTATTTTCGCTAGTTGGCGCTGAAAGCGCGTAGTTCTTGTTTTATTCGTCGTATCTTGTCATAATATACCTTTTTGGAAAGCTCATTTCACGCGCTAACACGTTTTTGATAGATTGTCTTTTCTTTTAAGTCGTTCGTGAGTTATAGCGTCGCAATCATGGAGCAAAATAAAGAGAAAATACGGCATATTTTACAGTACTACTACGATAAAGGCAAAAATGCATCTCAAGCCGCCAATAAAACGATGGTTTCAACGTTTTCGTTCTGGTGCAGAGGTGGTCAAAGAAGGAAGGCCTGTCGTAGAAAATTGCGATAAAAGCGGCATAGTGAAGCCGTGGCATCGGTCAAGAGCTTGGCTTAAGTCATCAAGCCGTTATAAACCATTTGAAGAAGCTTTGAGTCTCTTAAAAGCTCGATGTAAAAAAAGAAAAAAATAATATAATAAAAATACCGCAGGACTTTTTTGACAACCCAATATTTACTGTTTTAACCTAATTTTATAACTTGTTGTACCGTTCCATGTCTTTACCTAAAATAATGTTGAGGACGCGTAACTGAACGCCGTATATGGTTTATCTCGTATTGATGAGTACTTTCAGGTTTTGAAAACAAAACTGCGGTTACATTTTTCGTGTTGCACTGTGTTTTTTCCGAGTTGAAATCGCCTTTCGCCTATGTTGAGATGAGCAACTGCTCTTTAAGTCAGCTGTTATGGGATGCTGGATGTGCTCTGTGGGAACCGAGTTTCACATTTGTCAAAAATCCCAACCGTTTCACACGGATGGACTCTATGCGATGAGGCTATTAACTTAATTCTTTTTTCTTTTTTTAATTTTATCTTCTTCTTTGAAAGCACTTAGGTTTCAAGTTCTGGTCGCTATGTTATAGTTTTGTCTTAATTTTTGGGTAGCAGCCTGTTTTTAGATCATAACAAAATAATAAACCATTTTGAATGCAGCTCAAGTGAATAAAAGCAATTGTACTTCTTAGATGGAAAAATTGTAATTTTTAAGGCATTTTTGCACTGCGCTTTTTGGGTATTTTTGTGAATTTTCGATTGACACGCGATAGGCAAACGTGAGGTGTTTCCATTGGCAAACGCGTTTAAGAACACCTGCTCTGTGAAATTGTCAGTCGCGAGCTAAATAAAACAAAAGATTTAAATAGTTGGTTAATGATAATTGTAATCGCAGAACAGCATTTGCACAGCGTAAATATATGTGGAAGCAGTGCCGCAATGATGAAAGCAATTACCACAATTACGGGAGCATCTATTGCCAGCAGTTGCTGGAGATCCAAATAAAGATCGGGTTGCGGCAAACATATGAGTACCCGGGAGTCCAGACAACAGAAAGCAAAAGGATCTGCTGCAGAAGGTATAGCTGGAAAATCATCGATGTTTTTCAGGAAAAAAATTTATAATTCGAATAACTTTAACTGGTTAAATCAACAAGGATCTAAGCAGTAAAAACTAATAGTGAGGGGATTCCCTAAACTGTTGAATTGCTGAATTGTTGAAAATTCAACAGAAAATTTAGCATGTAGCATGGTCTCACTCTCAATCAGCTGGGTTTGTTGACAAACAGCAAACATCAACTGGCGCCAATTTTAAAATATTACAAAATGTTGAGCCGACCTGGGTCGCAAGCTTTAAATTCGCTGTTGGAATGG
Organism: Drosophila lutescens; assembly: GCA_037075285.1. Lineage (NCBI taxonomy): Eukaryota > Metazoa > Arthropoda > Insecta > Diptera > Drosophilidae > Drosophila > Drosophila lutescens. Next base: position 21,046 of record JBAMCF010000866.1, read on the forward strand.
CAATATGCATTGCCGAAACTCCTGCAGGTGTTTTTCAGTGGTTTTTGGTGTTTTCCTTTCATTTATAATTCGTTATTGGCACACCGCTTCTGCTCAAACACAGCCAAAGATCAAATTTTCTATTCTTTGGGCCGCGGCTAAAGGCGTTCATCGGAATTCATCCGCTAAATCTGGTATTTATTTGGTATTTCCTTACCATTTTCTTAGCACAACTTAGTACCGCGGTGAAAAAAAGTCGCGGCTAAAGGCTTTAGCTACCTATTTGCTACTCGCTTACTCCTATGCTTAGCTAGCAGTTTTCGTCGTACTGAGTACTAGGCTTAAAGGGTAAGACGGGACTCACAACTTTTTCATTATCTGACATCTATGTATACACAAAAATACACCACTCGAAAAGTAACTGATGAAACACTTAGGGCTGGTTTCTCGAGTCCCTGTTAAAGTCCCTGATAGCTATCTGTCCGGAAAACTTAAAGACCAGATAAACCTTTCGTAAAAGCAAATCTGCTTTCTCGACTCCTTTAATATATCTGATCGAAAAACAATAACAGAGTGCTGTTAGCGCACAGAATGTGCTGTGCGAGAAAGCCAAAATGCCTTAGCAGGGACTTTATATGTTCGAGAAATGTTAGCCGGCACTCGAGAAACCGGCTTTAAGTGTATTCAAGTGCATTGCATAAGTTTGAAAAGAGTAAAAGTGTAAGCAGTTCCAACAATGGTTTAAAATAGAGGTTCTAAATACTACAAAAATACAACAAAGTCGGGTTTGAGTCTATGGTGAGTCAACCTAAAAGCCGATTGACGCCTAAGAATTCGCGTATAGATTTTGGGGCTCTACTCTTGGCGGCCAATGTTTTTAAACGATGCATATATAGCATCCATATGCCGAAGAATTTGCGGTTTTATTTTCGGGTATTTCGATATTTAATTGGGGGCTTAGATAGGACAGTAACGAAATGACATTTTTGACCAAGAACTTGGCCACCCAATCAGCTGAAGAACTCGCGGTCTAACCAAATTTTTGGTGAAAACAAATAAGAATGATTAACTTTAATGTCCGTCCTCAGCCATTTAACCCCTGAGAAATCGCGGTCTCTCATATAAAGTAAAAAGGGGGACATTTTTTGTTACATTGATCAGTTTTATTTTAGGCATTTTTTGCATTTTTTTTCCTCAAAAATCATCAAGCAAAACCAAAAATAAGAAGTTAGCCTTTTATTGTACGTCAATATCTTGCAACGATTTATGAAAAAAGGTCGTTGACAATTTTTGTCTGGCAAACACACAAATTTTACAGTTTTGCAACGTAGTTGAATACCCTTACTAATTTTAAAACAATAACGCAACACATACAGGGGTGTCACAGAAACCGTCGACGGATTTTAGGACGGTTGGTTTGGAAACGATTTATGAAAAAAGGTCGTTGACAATTTTTGTCTGGCAAACACACAAATTTTACAGTTTTGCAACGCAGTTGAATACCCTTACTAATTTTAAAACAATAACGCAACACATACAGGGGTGTCACAGAAACCGTCGACGGATTTTAGGACGGTTGGTTTGGAAACCAACCCATCAAAACCGTAGGTGTCACAGAATCTGTAGTTTTCTAGGAGTTTCGGAGTAAATTTGCTCTGATTTTAGGAACATTTGCTTTAAGGCCTACTACGGTTTCTGTGACACCGAGATTTGCTTTTGGGGGAAATTTGTTTAATAGTCCATACCTTTATTTTCAATATTCATTTTATATGCCGACGAATGGACGCGATTTAATAGTAGAAATTAATTTTTTGTGGAAGCTTACAAAAAATCACCAATCTCAGATTTTTCTTTTTTTATTTTTGGCCTATGAAATCAACCACTGTGCAGCGGCGCAATTGGCGCCAATTGATTTGTTTGCTGTTTGTCATTGCCTGCGTTCACCAGAACAACATGATCACTGATCACTGATGGATTTCTTACGATAGTTCTTCTGAACGCAAAATGCATTTTTTCAAAATGCGCGCGCATTATTTGATTTATATATTTTATTTTTACGTCATCGAAATTTATCATGAGCGTTCAGCAGAACAAACTTGATCACTGATTACTATTCCATCGGTGATCAGTGATCATGTTGTTCTGCTGAACGCGGCCATTTATATCCGTGTGAACCGGTTGGGATTTTTGACAAATGTGAAACTCGTGTTCCCACAGAGCTCCATCCACCATCCCATCCAATAACAGCTGACTGGAAGAGCAGTTGCTCAACTCAACATTAAATTGCATTAAAATTGCGTTCTTGTAATCTTATTGTAGAATAATACAATAATTAGCTTAAGATAATAGTTTAAAACATATCTGAGCTTTTATAACATATCCTATAACGGGTATGCATACAAAATGCTAACTGGGGGATAGCCTAACCTCCCGAACTACGCCTCTGTCTAGCCAATATTAACATGGCAAATTTGTAAACAAACCCAAAATTGTGCTGTTTTGGTAATTTATATTAACTTTGGAACTTTATAGGAGTCCATAGCACACTTTTAATTAATATTAGTTATTATTTGTGAAGTGCAGAACATATTCTGAGACTTCGCTGCAAACATTGATGTTTTCATTCACAGAACAGCTTACATTCTGGCCCACACATAGCAACCTGTTCGCAAATGCTTTTCCGCTCATAAGTAACTACAAATAATTCAATAGCCAAAAAACAATGAGCTTAAGCATTATTTAATTTTTTCCCGCCATCGATTTGATTTGTTCTCGCAGTCATCGTTCCATTTTTCACAGTCAAAAGGAAGAATTCAGAGTTGCACCGATTGGGGCGGACAAATAATTCTTCTTCACGGAAGTAACTTAATTAATAAAAAAAAAAAGAGTTGCACCGAAAAAACATCGCCTAACTATCGCATAAATGAGCCCGTCAAAGTCCGTCAAATTTGGATGGCGGACTAAATGGGAAATTTTCGGAACGGCAAAACCTTACGAACCATCCGTTCAACGGATGGTGGATGGTGGATGGAGCTCTGTGGGAAGACCCTATTACATTACAAAGAACGTTACTCAGCTAATGGAAGTGCGAGGGAGTCGGAGATATGCATGAGACTGCTTGCACTGCTTGAATTCCATTATTTGCTCATTACTTTTTAATGAATGGTCCGATTTAAAAAATTTCTTCTACATTTTGATAGGTCTAAATAAACACACCAAAATTGCAATTCTACTTTTCCGAAATCTATAAAGATATGGGTATAAAGTGCTTTAAAGCGACTGTGGACGTACGAGTGGGCGTGGCGCTTGGATGAAACAAACTTGCGCTGCATAGGAAGCACAAGAATATGTGTGATTAATCTCAACCTTCTAGCTTTTGTAGTTTCCGAGATCTCAGCGTTCATACAGACAGACAGACAGATAGACTGACAGACTGACAGACGGACAGACGGACATGGCTATATCGACTCGGCTAGTGACCCTGAACAAGAATATATATACTTTATAAGATCGGAAACGCTTCCTTCTAGCTGTTACCTACTTTTGCACGAATACCCTTTTAACGGGTATAATGAGTAACTGATTTCTTTGTTTTTTTTTATACCCGTTACTCGTAGAGTAAAAGGGTATATTGTATTCGTGCAAAAGTATGTAACAGGGAGAAGGAAGCGTTTCCGACCCCATAAAGTATATATATTCTTGATCAGGATCACTAGCCGAGTCGATCTAGCCATGTCCGTCTGTCCGTCTGTCCGTCTGTCTGTCTGTCTGTCTGTCTGTCTGTCTGTCCGTCTGTCCGTATGAACGCTGAGATCTCGGAAACTATAAAAGCTAGAAGATTGGTATTTGGCATGAAGATTCTTGGAGTTCCTACGCAGCGCAAGTTTGTTTCAAAAGGGTGCCACGCCTCCTCTAACGCCCACAATCGCTTATATACGATTTTAAAAATTTCAATATTTCGGAAAAGTAAAAATGCAGTTTTATTGTGTTTATCAATACCTATCGAAATGTAGAAGAAATTTTTCAAATCGGACCATTCGTTAAAAAGTTATGCGTGTTCAAAGTTTCTATCTCCATCTCCCTCGCACTCCCTTTACCTGAGTAACGGGTATCTGATTGTCGGGGCACCCGACTATAGCGTTCTCTCTTGTTATACCCGTTACTCGTAGAGTAAAAGGGTATATTGTATTCGTGCAAAAGTATGTAACAGCTAGAAGGAAACGTTTCCGACCCTATAAAGTATATATATTCTTGATCAGGATCACTAGCCGAGTCGATCTAGCCATGTCCGTCTGTCCGTCTGTCTGTCCGTCTGTCTGTCTGTCTGTCTGTCTGTCTGTCCGTCTGTCTGTCTGTATGAACGCTGAGATCTCGGAAACTATAAAAGCTAGAAGATTGGCGTTTTGCATGCAGATTCTAGGAGTTCCTACGCAGCGCAAGTTTATTTTAAAAAGGTGCCACGCCCCCTCTAACGCCCACAATCGCTTATATACGATTTTAAAAATTTCAATATTTCGGAAAAGTAAAAATGCAGTTTTATTGTGTTTATCAATACCTATCGAAATGTAGAAGAAATTTTTCAAATCGGACCATTCGTTAAAAAGTTATTCGTGTTCAAAGTTTCTATCTCCATCTCCCTCGCACTCCCTTTACCTGAGTAACGGGTATCTGATTGTCGGGGCACCCGACTATAGCGTTCTCTCTTGTTTTTATTAGCAACGGTACTGTCCTGACCCGCCAATTTAATCGGACTCTTAGCTCTTCAAACTGAACTCAAACAGCATTCTCCAGGACAAAACGAATATCTAATCCTGACAAAGATCTGACCTGCGTAAACCCAGGCAAAGTACTTACATGAACATGTTTTTCCACACCAAGAAAAGTTATGTTCCTCTTCCCATTACTCCCTGATAAAATTCAATAGCTTTCAAATAGTTTTTAATTTATATTTCAGAGTATGCGCATTTTGATTCGATTGCATTGTTAAAGATTAAAATTAATTAGGTTAGCGGAAAATGATATTCTGACTGATTGTACATTTTTACCCTTTCTTCATATACAATACATTCTGTGAATTTTTTTGAAAATATATATTTTAAATCACCAGCATAATAAACACCAGCAATACGAAAAAGCGGCTTACTGCCGGAATAGGAATACTATTAAGTTATTATAACAACATAGCAATGTGTTTACTAAGTATGCACACAAGTCATTTTAAATAATTAACTCGAAAGTAATCATGAAAATATACGACTAAGTGAATATTTATACTTATGTATTTTAGTGGCTTCTATTAGACTACGTTCGAGTATTTGGACGCATACAAATTTGACATTTACATATGAATCTATTTGAGTTTGTATATTTTACAAATATTAAACGATACTAACTACCTATTTGAGTACGTCTAAACTGGAGTATATTTCTATGGCTACAGCATTGGTGCGTAAATGGCACAAAAATTGCAAGGTTCCCAAGACCGAATGTCTTGCGAACTATGGTTTCACAAATTATCTATATTTATACGCGTGTAATGGCACTTGAACTGAAACTTATATGGCTAAATCAAACAGTGACTATCCTAACCGTTTTGTATTTACAAAGCTGATTAAATTTAATTATCTCCCTCCCTTCTGTGCTATGGAGAACTGGTACGTCTCGTCAGAATTGTCACTATCCCGTTATTGGCCTGGCAAACGCAGTCGCCACCTTAATCGTCCAGCTCGCGCTGAGATGCCAACTCCACTTCGTCGGAGGAAAAGCCAGAGGGCGATAAGCTTTCCGGCGGATAGAAGAACTGTTGAGGGGGCGTGTGCCCGCAGTCATTGCCATGAACGGAAGACGCTGCAGCAGATGCCATATCCTGCAAATGGTAAACAGCTGCAGCAGCGGCAACCGCCGCCTGGGCGTTTGATCCACCGGGGTGTCCCTTTGGACAGGCATCGGCGCAGGAACTTCCAGAGCCACCACTGACCCCGCCTGTCCGGCACCATAGCTGTCTCATCTCAGCCCGCCGATTGCGCATCAGGACTTTATATTCGGAAATACGCATCTTTTTGCCATCCACGATGCAGGTGCGCTTCGGTCTTGGTCTGTAGCGGTAGTCCGGATGCTGTTCCATGTGAAGCTTCGAGAGCCTTGACTGTTCTTCGTAATATGGCTGCTTGTCGGCGTTAGACATTGCTTTCCAGCGAGCACCCAGGATTTTCGATATATTCGAATTATGCATGTCCGGACATGCCTTCAAAATCTTTCTTCGCTCATCCTTTGCCCACACCATGAACGCATTCATAGGCCTCTTTATGTGCGGCTTGCTGTGCCCGTGGCTATGGCCGTGTCCATGTCCATGACCATTGCCTTGCCTCAGTGGATGTGACGACGGCGACGGAGGTACAGGGCCAATTTGACTTGGGTTAATGGTTTCCGGGTCCAACGCAGCAGATCTTTCTGAATTCGTACCACAACTATTCACTGAGTCCCGACTCATGCGCGTTGCACGTGATCCTCCAGAACCGACGACAGCTGAGTTCCAAACTCTTCCCTGGAAAGAAATGAACAAGAAAAAGTTTCATATTAACACGGAAACCATAGAATATTTTATTAAATGTGCTATGTATTACACTCCGGAAAACTTAGATCTCGTATTCTCTCGACCACGTTTCATGTTTCACATGCATGTTTGTATATATGGGAAATCTTTGCTTGCTTTAACGAAAGAATTTAAGTAAGGGAGGTAAAAAACCTGAAACCTTAATCTCATCCAGGATAATGATAGAATTTGGTGGGCAATAAATGTATTCGGAAACCAGACAGAACGCTCTAGTCGAGTGTCCCGGCAATCAGAGATCACAGCGTTCACTCGAACAGTCAGACGGACATGGCTAGATCGAATCGACTAGTGATCCAAATTAAGAATATACAATACAATACAAAACAATATTCCACTTAAGCGAGAAAAACACAGGAAAACAGGAAGTGTTGCACTCACATGAGTCTTTAAAAGAGGTGACTCTATCTCGGCATAATGTGGTTGCCCTTGATGCCAGCTAAGGGGTGGACTGGACACAACGGGAGTAAGGCTTTCGCTGTGATCCCTTTGGGAAGAGCTGTTCGGCGATGAACTGGGCGATCCCTTTGGCTTGCTGAGATTTAATGGAGCATCCATTTCCGAGTCTTGGGCTTCAGAGAGGCTCGCCATGCTGTGATTGTCCATCGGAGATGGTGGAAAGTTTTTGGAACATTCAGCTGTTCGCCCATGTGGAGATTCCGGAGGTGTGTTATGGCTATAAGAGAGGATTGCATAAGGTGGGTTTTCGTATGCTGGGGACTCTGGCCTTGACAAGCTGGCCCCTCCATTCCCGCCTCTTCTCATCTCTCCGATCTCCATTAGTGGCAGAGAGACGGAGGAATCTGCACTCGATGGCTCATTAGCACTGGTCGATGAAGCCAGTACGTTGTTGTTGCTAGAAAAATTGTTGCTGTTTTGATTATTATTGGCAGCTGCTACCGCTGCAGCCGCCAGGGCCGCCTGAATGTGAGCAGCCGCCACCGCCGCAGTGGACCACATAGGAGCTAGGGCCATTTTGTGTGCGCTGGATGGCTCATTTTGCTGGTGGCTGTGGTGGGCGACAGTTTGGGGACTCGCATGGCCGGGAATAAGCTGCAAAAGCTGCTGAGCAGGCATTGGGGGCTGTAGGAAGGCCGGAAGGAATGGAACCAAGTTTCCGGAAGATACGGAAACTGCCTGCTGCTGGTGGTGGGGGTTCGGTGTCGCAAATCGAGCTGCCCCGAACTGACTGCTCAGTTGATTGTGCAACTCTTGAAGGCAGCTCTCGTGTTGCAGCCTCTGCACGTTTTGGAGGTGTTGTTGCTGTTGAGCACTTGCATCAATGTCGGTCATGCTAACGTAATGGGTCTGAAAAAAACAAAAGTTATTTTTTTCCTGTTAGTATGCACAAACAAACGAATTATACTGACTAAAACATTAATCAATTAAAATTATTCTACGTGGGGCAGCAAAATGAGATTCTTAAAAAATGTAATGGCCTACATGTTAACTTAATTGGTTTTTATACAACTTTATAAAGCCAAAAATAAGTAAAATAAAAACGAGAAGGGAATCTAACTAAATCAAACTTGTTAAGGTGAAATCGCAAACCGCATTTGAATAGACAAAACTTTTGTGTAAAACATTCAAGCCAGGCTGAAGTCATTTTTCACCAAAATATATATATAATATAATATATTCACTTTTTTCTGCCTAGTAAATTTCTTTGGAATAAGGGGAAAATGTGCTCGCTGACAGAGCCTTTTGGTTTAAATTGTTGAATAATTATGAAATAGGTTAACATGAAGTTAAATTGCATAAATAAATAGTTTTTAAAAGATTGTTGTGCTTTTAGTGTTTTATTGACTTTCAAAAGTGTCCCAACTTTTCAAACTAAAGAGTTGTCCCCACGATAAAAAAAATTGTTTTGTTTCTTTATTTTGAAGCTAAAAGACTGTCCTTATGATCTATACCAAATGCGTGAAGTTTCATAAGCGAATGTCGAAATGGCAGATTAAAAACAAGAGAGAACGCTATAGTCAGATGCCCTGACTATCAGATACCCGTTACTCAGCTAAGGGAAGTGCAAGGGAAATGGAGATACGCAGTCGTTAGCGCCATCTAGTGGCCATTTCATTTTGGGCTCATAACTTTTTAATGGATTGTCCGATTTAAAATTTTTTTTCTACATTTCGATAGGTATTAAAAACAACAAAATGGCATTACATTTTAAAGTCCTTTAGGGCGACTGTGGGCGTTCGAATGGGCTTGGCGCTCGGATAATATAAACTTGCGCTGCGTATTAGGCCCAAGAATATGTGTGATTAATCCTAACCTTTTAGATTTGTAGTTTCCGAGATCTCAGCATTCATACAGACAAACAGTCAGTCAGACGGACATGGCTATATCGACTCGGCTAGTAACCCTGGTCAAGAATATATATACTTTATAGGGTCGGAAATGCTTCCTTCTCGTTGTTACATACTTTTGCACGAATTATTCCTATGGGAGCTATATGATATATTGGGTTGGCAAGAAAGTCATGTCGTTTTTTTCAATATTTTCAAAGATGATTTATTTATATCAGGACTTATAATTAATCAATTATGTATTGGCCGTTTTGTTCGACCACTAATGACCATCTCTCGGGCAGCTGCATAATTCCGCGCTCGAAGAACTTTTGGTCTTTTCCAGCAAAGAATCGAGACAAGTGGTTTTCGACAGCCTCATCTGAATCAAAGTTTGTACCATTCAAAGAGTTTTGAAGAGAGCAAAACAAATGGTAATCTGAAGGTGCTAGGTCCGGACTATAAGGTGGATGTGGTAGCACTTCCCAATTCAGCTCCGTTAATTTTTGCCGAGTGACCAAAGATTTGTGGGGCCTAGCGTTGTCATGGTGAAAGACTATACCCTTGCGATTAGCTAGTGCCGGCTCCTTTTCTTTAATTTTTTCCGCCAAATTGGATAGCGGGCGACCGTACAAATCTGAATTGATGGTTTCTTTCCGTCCCAGCAGCTCAAAGTGCACTACACCCTTCCAATTCCACCAAACAGACAGCATAACTTTCCTCTGATGGATATCGTCCTTTGATGTGGCTTGGGCTGGCTCATCTTTCTTGCTCCATGATCTTTTTCGTTGGACATTATTGTAAACAATCCACTTTTCGTCGCCAGTAATGATCCGCTTCAAAAAAGGATCGTTTTTAATCCGTTGCAGCAGAGAATGGCAGATATTGATACGCTTAGTTAGGTGAATTTCCTTTAAGTTATGCGGAACCCAAACATCGAGCTTGTTTACGTAGCCAAGTTTCTTCAAATGGATTTCAACCGTTGTATGCGACACACTGAGCTTCTCTGACATCTCCCGCGTTGAATAACGCCGGTTTTCATCCAGCAAAGCCTGAATTTGTTCGTCAAAAACGGCCGATGGTCGACCAGAACGTGGGGCGTCTTTAACTCCAAAATCTCCAAGCCTGAATTTGGCAAACCAGCGCTGACATTGGCGATCACTCATGGCATCTTTACCATACACTTCGCACAATTTTTCGCGAGCTTCGACCGCTTTTTTTCCTTTTCGGAAATAAAAAAGCAAAATATGCCGAATATGCTCACTTTGATCCTCCATGTTTAATTTGCTAAAGCTTCCACAAATGTTATCAAATAATTACCAAATTTTCATCGATAGTACCTAAGACAATATGCTTTAAAACGATACTAAAAAGTGTGACCCTGGTGCTCGATTAGTCGTAAATAAATTAGATTAAAAACCCAATACATAATTAAAACAAACCTCTTAACGAGGTAAACCTCCGATATACAAAAGTTCTGATATCAACATTTGAGATGAATTTATAAAATTTTCAGCAAACAGTTCTAGAAAGTTTATTATTATTATTCGACGCGTATTATCAGCAGGAATAAAAAAGTATAATGAAATGGACCCCCCACAGCTACGATTTTCAAAATTTGCACTTTTTTCGCCGCTTTTTTCAACTAGTTGAAATTGTTCTTAATTGAGACCTTTCAATTTGTGTATCACTCGTTATGAACTGACCATCACAGCAGATTTTCAATTCTTCGTGTAGTAGTCGCCTTCGTACACTCTCCTGGTGCCCTTCGTCACTACGTCGATTTTTTTTATAAATATATATTATTTATTTATTTATTTATTTATATATCGCCAACGGATAAATCCTTATCTGGCTATCTATTATGGAACCATATATTACATTAAAATGGTATTTATTTAGCCCACAACTATGAAGCTAGAATACAATTTTTGTGAATTCTGATTGTTTCGCCAATACCTTTCGATTGACCTAAAAGTTTGACACACCCACTCTAACGCCCAAAAATATGTATTTATATGTTTGTATGTATAGCGCCCATATTGCAGTGGTGCCACTGCCTTTCGCGTTAATTCTTGTTTTAAAGTTGATTACCTGAGTAACGGGTATCTAATAGTCGAGGCACTCGACTATACCGTTCTCCCTTGTTTTATCTAAGAGCTAGCAATATATACAGCCACATTTTTGCGCTGATGAACGCATGTAGCACATAAACTGTTTTCTTCAGAAGCAACTACTGTCGAGAAGGACAAAAAATGAAATGAACACCGAATATGAACGAAATATAACTGACAAGTGAAAAATAATCGTTTTTGACGTTTTGGGTCGGTGATTTTAAAATCTCGCTGATAATTCCATCGGTCTTACAGATTCGGTGGATTTACTTTTTTGATCATGATAAACATCCGCTCCAATCGGGCAATCACCATGTCCAATTTCTACCTTAGGAACAAATGTAACATTTTGTATATTTTGTTCTAGTGCTTTACAAGCAGGGAGCGCCATTAATTTCAAAGGTAAATCATTTTAAAACAACAAGGGTGCCACAATTTATATTAGCAAAATCATAGCTTAAAAGAATTACATTGTGGAATGCATGCGCGGATCCACGGGGGTGATATGGGTGGAATATCACCCCCCACTCGGGTGAAAAATTAAGGAATTTTGGTATTCAAAAAGTATGCAACAAAAAAATTGTTCTGATATCACCCCCCACAACAAAATCCGGGATCCGCCACTGGTGCAATGTGTTCCCTGTGAAACAAGGTCGTAATCCGCCTTCACGTAGATACTGCTATCCAGCAGTCGAGTATTTGATTTGAAACCTAAGAAGCGCGCCCATTTTTTTTAAACGGTTTTCAGATAGTTATAAAATAGCACCGTAACACATAACGAAATATTTATAGCACAGTATAGTCCGTTTTTTCACTTGCATCCTTTCTTATTTTTTGTGTTGGAAATAATCACTCGAGAATGATTATTTTGTGGGCTATCTGCTCCACTCACTTATGCCGCACAGAGTTTAACTTATATTCACGAATGTTCTGTAAAGTCTTTCCTGCTTTGCACTCCCACACTGGATCTTGGTAAATACAGCAGGTGGCTCACCTCGCGCATCGTCAAGAGTTGTGCCATTACAGCAAGTCAATCCTGTCGAGCAGTTGAAAATTTAAATAGGGAGGATGGCCCGAAAGGTCTGCGCCTGATTGGCCAGGGCGATGCGACACAATAGCAAATCGCAGCGTGACGCGTATCCGTATCGGTATCAGTACCCGTAAACGTCACTGCCAAGCGCCAGTGTTCCTCCACCTCCACCTCCACCTTCACCGACCAGGTTGCCTGCTTTGCTCAGAGCTCGGTGCTCAGTGCTCGGTGCTCAGTGCTCGGTGCTCAGTGCTCGCCGCTCTCAGAGGCAGCATTCGGCACACATTGGCCATCCATTCGGGCGGGGTATCCAAATCCAAACGACCGTTCTGCTCTGCCCCTCGGGGCTGCGAGTCCACTTGTCCACTTGCCGTACTCTGTGCACTTACGCTGGCCCTCGTCGTCGCCGCCTTGGCATCTACTGCTCCTGTCGAGCCATCGCGGAAAACTGTCGAGCCACTGCGGGAAACTGACGATGGAGCATCGGAAAACTGGCGACGCTAGAGCACCCGACTACTTCTGCGCTGCGGCGGAGCTGAACAATGGACTGTTCGAGACGCCCAGAGCGCAGCAGCTGCGCACAGTGGGCTGGACTGCCTCAGCAGCGGAGACGGTCGTCGAAGCTTACAACGCCTCTATTGCATATCTGAAAGTATTGATCTGTCTGATTGGAAACCTTGGGAGAGTGTTTTGTACATTGCATTATTTAATAATAATCATAAAAAAATCTAGCAACTTGGCCCCAAGAGCAAGACCCATTTTCGTATTTTTTGAGTGGATTATTTTTCTGACGTTTGCGCGGTACGATCAGCAAGCAATTAAATAATCATAAAAGAAGTTAAGAACTTAAGTTGGCTCGTTCACCTCATCCACTGTGCAGCTCACATTTTACTCTCTTTGCGCTCTTCGCTTCTCTTCCTGCTACTCTTTGCTTTGCCGCTCTTTCCTTTCCACCAGCTCTCCCACCCTTTGAGGTCACGAAACAGCTCGCCGAGTGGTTGGTGGTTGGTTGGGGATCGCCGTAAATGTGTGTGGGCGTGGATTCAATTGTTCTGCACATACATATTGTTGCACGAATTACGAGAATTGTCTCTCTCGCTCCTTGTGTTTCGACCAATGTTTTCCCATCTCTCTCTCTCACTTGGGGAAGACCAGGCCCCTAGACCCCCGGACCCACGGGCCCCCTTCCCGTAGATCTGTCTCTGTCCCGCCCGTGTACGGGGCTCACTCGTTGCCGAGTGAATACATGAATGCCGAGAAACAAAAACCTTTTTGTTTCAGCTCGACTCCAAAATCGATAGAAAGAAAGCCAAGGAAAGGGCATTGTCCAACACAACCGTACATATGTACAGTGAAGCTCCGCCCCTTTTCGTGCAGCGACGTCGCAAGTAGTGGTTGTTACTGCTCCGCTTGTCTCAGCCAATTGTCTCGTCAATTATTTGCTATTGTATTGCAGCATTGCGATTCGGTTGGCGGACGGATAGCGGAAAACCGGTAACGTAAGTATATTTAAAGGAAGCACATGCCTATGTGGACGTGCCTTTGCAACATACGTGTGAGTGTGTACGTTGCCCTTCGGCTTTTCAAACCGTTTCCACTATTTCGATGTACATATGTACGCATGGGCGTAGCCCGGAATCGAGCTGGTGGTGGCTCAAAACACACTTTGTAAGACAATTTAATGCACAAAACCCACATTGTTGACACCCAACGCACATAGCGAATATTAAACTTGTGGAAGAATTAAAAACATCGCTTTTCTGAATATGCATATGTAAGAACATGTGAGATTATTTAGCTGCCCAAGATTTGATTTCTGAAATGGGATGAGTAATTGTCTGCCGGCTATATGCTGTTACATAATCGCCCACAAAATCACGAAAATAATCTGGGAAACTTACCCGTCCATTACAAGAATGAGGGAAAATATTGGGGAAAACACAAGAGAAAGTGCAACAAATATATGTAAATAAATATATGCATATATCCCATATTTACTATTTTACTTATTTTGTATTTTAAGAATTTAAGTACGACCAATTACGTATCCTTGAATTACGCAGGTTTTAGGTTTTAGGTTCTCAAAACAGGTATTAGCAAATAATAAAATCAAGAAGTGCAAGCAGTGGCTTTGCTGCATGCTTATCTCCATCTCTTTCGCACCTTCTTTCGCTGAGTAGCGGGTATTTGATAGTCGGGGTACTCGACTTTATCGTTCTCTCTTGTTTTATTCTTGGTCAATGCTACTTGAACGATAAAGATACTATATATGCCAAAGAAATTGCGGTTATGTCTTCATGGTTTTTTTTAATCGTTTGGTTTTTGAAACCAAATAAGAATACATTACAAAACTTTAATGGCCATCTTCAGCTTAAGAAGTCGCGGACTTCTTACATAAAATAAAAAGGGGGCTATTTTTATGTATGCCAATTTTATTTTAGGCAGTGCCTCTCTTGTATATATGTTTTCCTCAAATCATAAAGCAATACCAAAAATCAGAAGTTGGACTTTTCTTGTACGTCAATATCTTGGAACGATTTTATTAACAAGGTCGTTCACTATTTTTGTCTGGAAAACTTAAAAAGCTTACACATTTGCAACGCAATTAAATATCAAAAGTGTAACAAGTTAATCCCTATATTTTAAACCATTACAAGTACCTTACAACAGATTTGTATACATATGTATGTAGGCTAGGGTGTTAAAGGCCTAGCAAACTATTTTTAAAATTTTAAAAAGTCGGTGATGTTAACCTCAAAAGCGGATTGACGCTTAAGAATTCTCTACTTATGGCGACCAATGTTATTTTATCTTGGTAAATGCTATTGTTAAACGATGCATATATATGCATCCAAAGAATTCGCGGTTTTGTTTTCGTTTTTTTTCGGATATTTAATTGAGGGCTTAGATAAGACAGTAAGGAAATGACATTCTTGTTCAAGAAGCTGGCCACCCAATCAGCTGAAGAGCTCGCGGTTTAACCAAATTTTTCGTGAAAACAAATAAGAATGACTACAAACAAGTAATCAACTTTAATGTCCGTCCTCAGCCATTTAACGCATAAGATGTCAAGGGCTTCTCATATATTTATATTTTATTTAGCAAAGCCTCCCTTGCATTGCCTTTTCTTCTACGTCAATACCTTGGAACGATTTTTGAAAAAAGGTCGGTTACAATATTTGTCTGGTTAATTTACAAAGTTTACACTTTTGCAACGCAATTGAATACCCTAATTGTGAAAAACAAACTCGAAAAGATAATGACGTTCTTTCGGCGTGTTTGCCATTGTTTGTTTGGTGCTTTTATGGCCGGCAAATACTTTGCCTTAAAATCAGTTTTTATAAAAAAATGTTAGTTACATCAAAATCGGCCGACTTTATCAAAAACAGGAGAGAACGCTATAGTCGAGTACCCCGACTATCAAATACCCGATACTCAGCTAAAGAAGGTGCAAGAGAGATGGAGATAAGCATACGGCAGATCGACTGCTTGCACTGCTTGAATTTAATTATTTGCGCATAATTTTTTAATGAATGGTCCGATTTAAAAAGTAACCGGTACAAGCACAAGTTATATCCCAGAGTAGAAGAGAATACAATGAAAATCAACGAAGCTAATGTTCACAAGAGTGGAAGGTAATATACCTTTGTTTCATCAAGGCGCCACGACCCCCCTAACGCCCACAAACCTCTAAAAACTGTGGCACCCACTGTTTTGATGCTAGAATGAAAATTTAAACTGAAATGTATTTGTTTCGTCAATACCTATCGATTGACTTAAAAAAAGTTTGCCACGCCCACTCTAACGCCCACAAACACAGTTATAATGCTTGAATGAAAATTTTAAATTGAAATCTAACGCCCCCAAAAAAGGATGTCAAGTGGTACCACTGCCTCCCCGTAGGCGGCGCAGTGGCATAAATTTGAGCTGTTCCTCTTGTTCTGAGGAATTCGGGGTTCTTTTCTGCTAAAGAATTTATTCAAAAAAGTTCGAATTGAAAGCTTAAAAACATAGGTGCAAATTCGAACAGACGAGATTTCTGTGTTATTCAGATGTTTAAGCAACTGATATTTAAAAATTATATATTTTAGATCATCCTTCTCGCCGTTTTTAAGCCTTTTCCGTCCAGGACCATCAATCCAAATGTGGATATTTAAATCCTACATTAACGTTCCTAGTAAAGGTTGAAGGCGTACTTATGTATTAACGAGCCAACCATAATCGAATGTGACTTAGCCAATTTGTATTTGCGATTTCATTTGTTTGTCTTGCTACTTTGGTTCTGGTTATGGCTTCAAAAGCATCTATGAACCAGTCGAAAATTACGCTTTCTTAGGCATGGGTTGAGCGTGGAGGAGGTGGAAAAAGATCAAAGGACAATTTCCTGATTGTTTTATTCCGTTATTTTATTTTGTTTGCGCTCCGTTTCGTTTCGTGTTGTTGTGTGTATGTTGGTACAGTTTTATTGTTGATTTTTGGGCGTATGTTGTCTTTGCTTATTTATTCTATTCGTTTACTTTGACATTCACCGTCACTCTGTTTCAAATACCCTCGGCCGGGCGCATCCGCCTCCCTTATTGTCAACCACCCACCATGGTCAGACTTACTTATTTATTTGTTTATTTTCATTATTAAATTGTACTTCATTTGTATATTCCGTTTTGTTTCATCTCATTTATCGTTTGGGTATTACGTTAGCTCTTCTTTGCCCACGAGTATCTACGAATTCAGAAGCTTTACGGCCTTAAAGCCGATTTATTAATTGATAAGAGTTTGTTTTCAATTGCCGCTTGCAGTCCGGGAACATGTGGTGGTGGGTTTTTCGTAGCACTAGTAATACAAAATTAAGATAAAGCTTGAGCTCCAATTAAAACAGCAAGTGTTTTAGCCCCCATAACAGCCATAGAACCGCCCTCCTATCTTGCACCAACAATGCAAACCCTCTGGCTCCCATCCTAGGAGAAACCGCAGACCCGGACACCGGCACCTCATTAACGCCGCGAAACGAACTCGACACAATGTCGAGCTCTCAAGTGTACTCTTACAGCCCAGCTCATCGGAAGAATGAGTATTGAGGATGGGATTTGTTGTTAACATGTTTTGTTTGCCGCCAAACAATTGCTTTAACCCCGTCAAACGTACTCATCCCGGTCGAGTGCCTACTGCAATACTGCCAAAGAAGCTTCTCCACAGAGCTTTCGTAAAATCTGATCCATTGAGGAACGTGCCGGGTCGATGGCCGGCCGTTCACGTTGTGCACCAGGAGTGTGCGGAAGAATATTACTATATGTGGGCGCGAAATTGAATATCTGATACGGTAGTCCGATTTCAAAAATTTACCCAATTGCAATGCTACTAGAAAAAATAGTATAGGTAGGTGCCTAAATATTTCCCTGAAGTTGCCCTCATTTTTAGAAAACGTATTTATTTTATCGATTGTATAATCTTTTTCGCCACAAAGCTGTATAGTAGGTGGTGCGATAGTCTCACTATTTTTATTTAAGTTTTGCTTAAGTTTCTTTGTTGTTGAACAGTGGTGATATTGTCGGCGTAAGCCAAACATATTTATCCGATTCGATTATTCCCAAAAAAAATGGAAAAACAAGAAGGAACGCTGTAAACCAATTTATAAATAAATAGTACGTCAGATGGCCCAGCTGCAATTGCAAGGGTACTTATACCTTTTAAATTATTAATTTAAGATTTTCAAGTTGATATGTGTTGATATGTGTGAGTAGCATTGCTCATTGTATGCTTCTAAAGGTCTAATATAATTTCGCGCTTCATGGGATGAGGTTCTAAACACCTAATATATGTACATATATTGTAATAAGGAAGAATGTACCTATTTCGTCAACGTGGAAATACCATATTGCGAGCCATTCAAAAGCAGAAAGAGTTACGATTTCCTTGTTCCCGGGTTTTTAAGACCCAAGTTGCGCCAGGCCATCCTTTTGTGCTTTTATTATTGCAGACGCCTAGCCCCCAAATGATGAATAAATAACGAAATGAAACAGACACCCCACAAGCATATTGAGGAAGAGGCAGCCACAACTTTGAGATACAAGGAGAAATGCCCGATTACTCTGAATGACGTACACACTACCAAGCACATATACATATATGTGCATACATGCATACATAATAGGCTAAGAATACCCAGTTGGAAGTTAGAGAAGACATTGAAAACAAACTCCTCAGGACCCTTTCCTCAGATGACACTCAGCTAAAGAATTCGTGAATTTCGATATTCGTCTGTTGGGTCAACTGAAGA
This sequence comes from Drosophila lutescens, assembly GCA_037075285.1. Classification (NCBI taxonomy): domain Eukaryota; kingdom Metazoa; phylum Arthropoda; class Insecta; order Diptera; family Drosophilidae; genus Drosophila; species Drosophila lutescens. The sequence goes on from JBAMCF010000866.1 coordinate 39,341, forward strand.
GAAAAGAAGAGAGAACGCTATAGTCGGGTTGGTGTCCCGACTATCTAATACCCGTCACTCAGCTAAATTGAGTGCGAGCGCTGTACTCGGGTTGGTATGCCGACTATCTAATAATCGTAACTCAGCTAAAGGGAGTGCGAGGAAGATAGATATATAAACAATTTTGATTGCGTATAACTTTTTAATGAATGGTCCGATTTGAAAAATGTCTTCTACATTTCGATAGGTATTAATAAACACTATAAATGTGGCCTCCAGACACATTTGAAAATCGTTTATGGCGATTGTGGGCGTTAGGGGGGGCGTGGCACCTCGATGAAACAAACTTGCGCTGCGTAGGAAGCCCAAGAATATGTGTAGGTAATCCCAACTTTCTAGCTTTTGTAGTTTCCGAGATCTCAGCGTTCATACAGACAGACAGACGAACAGACGGACGGACGGACAGACGGACATGGCTAGATCGACTCGGCTAGTGATCCTGATCAAGAATGTATATGCTTTATAGGGTCGGAAACGCTTCCTTCTAGCTGTTACATACTTTTGCACGAATGCAATATACCCTTTTACTCCGATTTGAAATATTTCTTCTACATTTCGATAGGTATTGATAAACACAATAAAACTGCATTTTTGATCCTGATCAAGAATATATATACTTTATGGGGTCGGAAACGCTTCCTTCTGGCTGTTACATACTTTTGCACGAATACAATATACCCTTTTACTCTACGAGTAACGGGTATAAAAAGTGCCACGCCCCCTCTAACGCCCACCAACGGAAAAGTAAAAATGCAGTTTTATTGTGTTTATCAATACCTATCGAAATGTAGAAGACATTTTTCAAATCGGACCATTCGTTAAAAAGTTATGCGTGATCAAAGTTTCTATCTCCATCTCCCTCGCACTCCCTTTACCTGAGTAACGGGTATCTGATAGTCGGGGCACCCCACTATAACGTTCTCTCTTGTTTCTCTTATTTACGATCGTTCCTATGGCAGCTATATGACCATCACAGCAGAGATAGTTTTAGAAAGTGTATTTAATGGCGAGTCTAATAATTTTTCGTCACAAAGTGCGACGTGTTTTTATAGAAGAAATCAAAGGGCTTGTTAAAATAAATTCGATATATTTAAACCAAAAAATATTTCGCAGTTTTAACAAAAACCGACAGTAACTAACTAATTGGCGCATATATTAATATTAAAACAAGAGAGAACGCTATAGTCAGGTTGGTGTCCGGATATCTAATACCCGTCACTCAGCTAAAGGGAGTGCGAGGGAGATGGATATACAACAGTTTTTTGATTGCGCATAACTTTTTAATGAATGGTCCGATTTGAAAAATGTATTCTACATTTCGATAGGTATAAATATACACATTTATACTTCTCGGAAATCTTTAAAGGTGTGGGCGCCAGATACATTTTAAAATCGTAAGTGGGCGATTATGGGCGTTAGAGGGGGCGTTAGAGGGGGCGTGACGCTCGGCTAAAATAAACTTGCACCTTCTAGCTTTTGTAGTTTCCGAGATCTCAGCGTTCATACGGACAGACAGACGGACAGACAGACAGACGGACAGACAGACAGATGGACGGACAGACAGACCAACAGACAGACGGACATGGCTATATCGACTCGGCTAGTGATCCTGATCAAGAATATATATACTTTATAGGGTCGGAAACGCTTCCTTCTCCGTGTTACATACTTTTGCTCGAATTCAATATACCCTTTTACTCTACGAGTAACGGGTATAATAACAAGTTTATATCCTTGCAGAGGGTATTATGATTTCAGTCAGAAGTTTGCAAGTCAGTGATGGAGACGTTTCCGACCCTACAAAGTATATATATTATTGATCAGCATCGCTAGACGAGTCGATCTATCCATGTCCGTCTGTCTGTCCGTTTCTACGCAAACTAGTCTCTCAGTTTTGAAGCTATCGGGTTGAAACTTTCCCAAATGCATTCTATTGCAGGTAGTATATAAGTCGGAACCAGCCGGATCGGACAACTATATCCTATAGCTCCCGAAGGAATAATCGGAAAAATAATGGAAAAAAATTCTAGCTTTGGTGTTTTTTGAAGTATTACCTTCTACTCTTGGGAATTTTAGTTTTTAAATATTTCTGAAATTCGAATTAAATTGAGTTTTTTATTCTACAAGTCTGCAAGGGTATTTAAACTTCGCATTGCCGAATACATTATAAGCACTCGCTCAGTCTCACGCGATAACAAATTTGCTAGCTGGGAACTAGTCCTGACACTAAATTCACAAAATGCATTCAATACTATTGTATGTTTCAGAAAAAGAACAAGAAGTGCACATGGCTTCGTCTGGAGGTCAGAGAAACGAGTATCTGATAGTGGAGGCACTCCATGTGAATGCTTTATTTACGGGGGGATGCCATTTGAATTTAGAACAAGTTATTATTTAGGGTAGGCCTACGAGTATTGTAACATTAAATGTAAAGGTGTAGTGCATGTTAAAATATTGTTTTAAAAATGAAACATATTTCCCTACAAAAATGACTAGTCAGTACGGGAAAAAGACGATTTTAATATGGGGTAAAGAGGTATAGGGGTAATGGGGGGGTGGAAAAGCTCGCCAGGCGATTTTATGTTTCGACCATGTCTAATGTTTAACCTATTTGACGTATATTGTCGGGTGTGTTGGTAATGGATGAAGATTGATGATGGCGATTGATGATCGTTATTATCCATATTATTGGTGGGGTGGCTGCTGTACTTGGAGCTGAACAACGTGTTGACGGACCGTATCACCCAGCTACTTTTATGTATATCCTTGGCGAAAGCCGTGGTCTACGTTTTGGATCTACGGCACTTGCGAGGGCTACGGCTTATGTGAATACATCCCAGCTCCTCATTTGTGACCCCATTGTCTGGCAGGAACAATGGGCCTTGGATGTCCCAATGCATTGACTGTGGCGCTACTTTGGCAACAAAACATCGACAATGAGCTTCTAATTTGAATGCTATTTTGTCTTTTGTTGTCGGAGATTTAATCATCTCCTTCTAGGCGGGACTGGAGCTGCCTGGCATTTTCCCATCATTAGAGCCACCATTGTTTTCGGGCTTAAATGAGCGCTTTATTCTTATGGTGGGTGATGGGTGGTCAGAAGATTGACACAACTGACTACAAATGTGAGTGTCACAATGTCCTTTTAAAAACTTTGATGCGATGATATTTCCAAGGCTTCCAATACTTTGAGGACGGCTAGTACAGCTTGAAACGCAGTTGTAATAAATTCCACAATCATGTTTTCAATTCAAATTTCAATTTCCCCAATCTATTTCTGAATTTCCTGGCCGAGAGCAACGGCGTAGTGAGATGCGGACGACATGTGGAAGCTTCGTGCGTATCCCGTTTGCATTGCCAACGTTAAATAATTCGTAATTGAATTGACGCCGACTCAGGATGCAGGCTTCAGTATGTAGTGTGCAGGGGCTGTTGAAGGGAACAAAGTTACAAATTGTCGAGCAAAGAAAGAAAAAACAATTACCCAGCAAACGATGGGCGGTCCAAGATGAAATGCGCTGCTATTGAAGAACTCTGAACAGAATTCTGTTCTCTGGCCCGCAATCTCGTCTCTCATGTGCCGCGACCTTTGCTCTGACTGTGACTCTGACCAAGACATTTGCACTTGACATTAGCCGTGGGTGGGCCGAGGGTTGTTTTTGTAGCTTTGTAGGCTTGTATTCGTAATTAGAATAAAGCCAGAAGTTGAGTGGCGGTCTTTGCACAGCCACACCGCCTTGCCACTTCCACTGACTTTTCTCCCCGGGAAAATACAAATCATTTATTTGTGTTCTCAAACCATTCAATGACCTGCACGTGCAACTGCATCACCCTTCTTAGGGCACACTCCCTTTTCCGTGTGGTACTACAAGGGCCATCAGACAAGCGTTCAAGCTATATTCGCTTGCCATTTTTTACGAAAGGTCCATTAACAAAAACACTGGAAAAGCACAGGTGTGTTCCCACAGTGGCAAGGGCTAGCTCTTTGTTTGCTTTCGATATAATTTTCTTTGGAAAATACTTAAAATTTTACAACATTTAGGAGCAGATAATAAAATCCAAATAACGGTTTAATTGGTATAATAAATCCAATAAAATATCCTCATGAAGACGCTTTAAACAGAAATTAAAGCATACAGTGGGCAGTAGATTCCATGAACATGGATAGCCATGGACATGGCTAGATGAGTAAAAACAAGAAAGAAAGCTGACTTCGGCCAGCCAAAGTTTATATACCCTTTCACATCAACCCTATTAACTTACAAAAATATTACAATTAGAATTACCTGCGTATACATTACAACAACCAAAAGTATACCTGCTTTCGTATTATTTGGCATCGGGGAAAAAAATGTAAAAAATTATATTGAACATATAACCACTTACTTTTGGAAATACCATTTTTTATCTAATTCTGAATTTCGAATTAAATTTTATCAAAATCGGTGGACTATATCATATAGCTGCCATAAGAACGATCGGAAAATTAATGAAAATAATAGGAAATTTAACATTTTTGCGATTTGGAATAGGAATTATCTGCAAGGGTATATAAGCATCGGCTGGCCGAAGGTGTGTTTCAAAACTATACGACACCACGACATTTTTTTTTTTTGAAATTTTGTAGAGTTGTTGTTTATAGAAAGCGAAACATTTAAATACTGATCGAAGGAATAATGTATCATGTGTACATAAAAAAACAAGAGAGAACGCTATAGTCGGGTGCCCCGACAATCAGATACCCGTTACTCAGGTAAAGGGAGTGCGAGGGAGATCGAGATAGAAGCTTTGAACACGCATAACTTTTTAACGAATGGTCCGATTTGAAAAATTTCTTCTACATTTCGATAGGTATTGATAAACACAATAAAACTGCATTTTTACTTTTCCGAAATATTGAAATTTTTAAAATCGTATATAAGCGATTGTGGGCGTTAGAGGGGGCGTGGCACCTTTTTGAAACAAACTTGCGCTGCGTAGGAACTCCTAGAATCTGTATGCAAAATGCCAATCTTCTAGCTTTTATAGTTTCCGAGATCTCAGCGTTCATACGGACAGACGGACAGACAGACAGACAGACAGACAGACAGACGGACAGACGGACAGACGGACATGGCTAGATCGACTCGGCTAGTGATCCTGATCAAGAATATATATACTTTATGGGGTCGGAAACGCTTCCTTCTAGCTGTTACATACTTTTGCACGAATACAATATACCCTTTTACTCTACGAGTAACGGGTATAAAAATACCACGCGTCCTTGATCTTCTTTTTAAGGACTTACCGCTAATTTTTATACCCGTTACTCGTAGAGTAAAAGGGTATATTGTATTCGTGCAAAAGTATGTAACAGCTAGAAGGAAGCGTTTCCGACCCCATAAAGTATATATATTCTTGATCAGGATCACTAGCCGAGTCGATCTAGCCATGTCCGTCTGTCCGTCTGTCCGTCTGTCTGTCTGTCTGTCCGTCTGTCCGTATGAACGCTGAGATCTCGGAAACTATAAAAGCTAGAAGATTGGCATTTTGCATACAGATTCTAGGAGTTCCTACGCAGCGCAAGTTTGTTTCAAAAAGGTGCCACGCCCCCTCTAACGCCCACAATCGCTTATATACGATTTTAAAAATTTCAATATTTCGGAAAAGTAAAAATGCAGTTTTATTGTGTTTATCAATACCTATCGAAATGTAGAAGAAATTTTTCAAATCGGACCATTCGTTAAAAAGTTATGCGTGTTCAAAGTTTCTATCTCGATCTCCCTCGCACTCCCTTTACCTGAGTAACGGGTATCTGATTGTCGGGGCACCCGACTATAGCGTTCTCTCTTGTTTTTGTATATATAGTATATTATAACAATGTGGGACTTCGTTGGCCAATTTGAATACCCATTACTTTATAAATTAATAGGGTATATTTGTACGTCTGAGCGTACCGCAAGCATACAAATAAGTTTGAAAATCAGTTTTGCTAATCGGAAGTATTAAAAAAGTTAAAAGGGACGATGATATGCAAAATTGCTAACGCAAAAGAAATTTCGTTGCAAGGAAGTAAGTATTAAGTATCTCATAGTCGGGAAATACTGTGCAAAATTGTATCATCAACAGCAACAACGAAAAAGTAGATTAATGGCAGTGCATAAAAGGAGCATTTTATTATTATAATTGAGTTGAATTTTATTTGAATTTCACGGCCTTTTGGCCAGGAAGAAAAAATAATAATGTGAATCAGAATAATCACTTTTGCATTACATTTTAATATTTTATTTCGCTTGTATCGCAGCTCATCCGATGCCTGTGTATCCTTGCTCCGACGCCTGTGAGTTTGGGAGCAATGAAAACAATTATTATTAATTCTGTAAAAGAGCTGAAGAATTTAAAGGATGGCAAACCAGCCACCCGTTGGGTATGATTTGCCTTCCCATGGGGTTTGTTTTTAAATATTTGTTTTTATCTTATCTCGTCGTTGGATCTAAGACTCTGCTGTTTAAAAGAAAACAGTATTGATTTTCTGCCATCTGAAAAGGGAATTACTGGGAAGAGGCCCCTCCAAAACTCTTGTAAAACCTTTCCACAAACAACAATGCGACAAGATATGTACGACAATGCGAAATTATTCAATAAGCAAGGGCTCAGCGCAAAGGAAACTTTTTTCAGAGTCATTCTCCAGGACCAAGGACCAAGGCCCTAGGACTAAGGAGTTAGTCAATGAAGCGATGACACAGCGTGTCATCTGTGTAATTTGCAGCCTTAATGCCACCGGCTTTCGTCCACTGTTACTCCTCACTTTCGGTATACCTTGTGTTATTGGAATATTAACGGTTTTTGTTACAGCTTTGGGCGACAGGAGCAGTCGCTTGGGAATTCGGATTCGACAAGTACGCGGCTGAATGTCTCAGCTGGTGGTTGCGGAATCGCAGAGTTGCGGTTGCTTCAATTTTTATCAGATTAAGCCTTGTTGGCAGACGACACACGGAGCGTGCCAATGAATTTTAATAGCAATAGCCACCGCAATAGCAATAGGAACGTCAGTACCAATCTCAACTAATTCTTCCTTTCTTCTTCTTCAGGCTTTGACAGCTTGATAGGAGTTCGACACCCATACCTTATATAAAAATAGCGGCAGAAAATAATATTAATTGGTTTTTGATAAGACGATATTTTAGCGTTTTAAGCAAAATAAACGATTTTGGGCTATGAGTTGTATCCCAAAACTTTACATTCAGAAAATGTACCGTAAAAATCCATCAGGAGTTCGGCATGCAATTAGAGCGTTCTTCTTTTAAAACTCTCTTCTTGTCATACATTTTCGATTTTACCCACTTTTCTCCACTTCCAAGTCACAAGGAAGGAAGTAATTATTTACTTATTCTGGGACTAACGATTTAATGCCAATTTAACTCCACAAGGCCTTTTGGTAGTCAGAGGATTGCCAAATTCAAAAACTTACATATTTAACAATAATATTAATTCTGAATATCATCGATGATAGATATATGAAACATATTTATATCCGAAAATTATCGGACTTTTGTCAAAATTATGCTTAGGCAAAGATATTTTGGCCTGGAAGCGCCTGTTTGACGTTGCAGTCGGCACCATGGTAAAACGTTGATGAATTTAGCCGGTTAGGAGAGCAACTAGTCTTACATCTCAATTGCCTGCGTGTCACACACGTGCGTACAACCCTTGCTGGACACCATGCTCTAACTAATTGCGTAGGGCACACACGCACTTCACCACAGATTTATTTGCTATTTCAGGAGTCATTAGCTGCGCAAAGGGAAAGGACATCAACCCTATTCTAAGCCCCCTCCTGAAATGTTAGAGGCATATAATAGGAGGATAAAGAAGATATGTGAGGTAGTGGCAGATGGTAATTATATTTGTTGGTCCCAAGCACTTGGCTTTCTTAATGTAGGCCATTTTAACAATCCCAATTCTCGCCATCAACGTGGCCATAAAAACTTTACTTATTTATATTGGATATAAAAACCGTTTACTTATAATTGCATCGCCCAGGGTGCTACTTCGCTCAGTAAGTCCCTTACTTTGATTCTTTATTTCTAAAAGTTCGTAAGGCATATTTCTGATTATTAGAAGTACATACAAGTACACTTACTCCGATGGAAGACGAATAAAATACATAGAACAAGAAGTTTTCTAAATATTTTCATTATTTGCCTGCCGGGACAACGGGGCGATAAACCAAAAATCGTTTACTCGTCCTTATGTTAGCGCAGGTAGCGGCAAATTTTGTCTCGGTACTTCATCCACCGTGCCAAATTTTTGCGGTTGGATTGTGCGCAAGTGTTGCCAGACATTCGAGCGTTGTCAATCTGATTCCACTCTTCATTCGAAAACAGCTGATTCTATTTACAGTTAAATATGGATCAAATTTGTTCAAGTCATCCCATTTATTTTACAATGAATTCCCGAGCGATTTATCTTCAAACTCTGTGGGATATCGTCGAATTGTCTGAAGTGCGAACCTATCGGCGCAGATATCAAGTCCAGAGAAATTACTTTGAACAATACAGTGATGAAGAATTTGTTAAAGAATTTGTTACTTGTGTAAAAGCACGGCACTATTTGTTTTGGAAAAAATTGTTTTGCGACTTGAATATAAAGTAAAGAAGTAAGAGCATTCATTTGGTTTAACTAATTCCATATAATCAAAAACCATTATTACAGGGAAAAGACAATACAGCCATGGGTTAAGCTTCTAATAGCTCTTAGATTCTACGCAAGCGGCAGTTTTCTTATAACTGTAGGCGATTTTTGTGAAACCAGTTCTACAAGCATGGTCTCCTGTTCATCGGTATAATTTTTACCGCGAAACTTCTTTTCTGCCGATATTGTTTTTTTTATTAGTTTGAAATGTTTTTCGATTAATTTTTGACAATTAGTTAACTCTTCTGATGTGGGGTTGCCACCTAGTCTCAAATTAGTGCTCATTTTATTTGGAGTTTTAAATGACGGACGAGAAAACAAAAACCGATTTGCCACCGGGATAAATTTATCCTTCCATTAGCTAAATTTTACTTTGCAGGACGGACGAGAAACGGCCCTAAGAGTAACAGCACAAAAATGATTAAAAACTGAAAAACTATGAGGTGCTTTTTTTCAGAATGTACGTAGGGGAGCATTTTTGTAAACACATTCGCAAATTGCGCTTCAAAGCCAACAATATCCATAAGCATTCATTTAGGTACATTTTAGCTGTAACAGGTATATTATTGATTCTAAGACTCTCTGGAAAGGATATACTTAAATATATGTAAAGGTTGGTACAACAATAGATAGTTAAATTTTAAAAGAAGTGATATTTATGAGTGTTCACCCCAAAATGTGCCCTTTCACTATGTGATGCAAAGGGGAATGCCAACAAATTATTAGGAATCCCCTCTCCTAGCCATGCCCCGAAGAATCGTCATGTTCTTAAAACAGATCGTCACAATCATACACGACCCACCAAAGACCACGCGTATGGCACATGCCACACGCGTATCACCAGTGCCTATAGAGCAGTTCCCCACCAACAAAGAGGTAGACATCGATATTAACAAGGCTCCATAATGAAGTGAGAAAATCTTCACAGAAGATTAGTAACGGAAGCTTACTTCGATATGACGAAATTGTAATACCAATACTTACGCTTGTTAATTATACCCGTATACTCGTAGAGTAAAAGGGTTATTATTATTATTATTATTATTATTATTATTGTAAAGTATGTATATTCTTGATCAGGATTACTAGCCGAGTCGATCTAGCCATGTCTGTCTGTCCGTCTGTCTGTCTATGAACACTGAGATCTCGGAAACTACAAAAGCTAGAAATTAATAAATAATAACACATATTCTTGGTCTTCCTACGCATCGCAAGTTTGTTTCAGCCGAGCGCCACGCCCCCCTAACGCCCACAATCGCCTTAAAGGACGAGTAACGGGTATAATAATATACTATATTAATATATATGTACTAGCTATACCCGGAGCGACTTCGTTCGCTTAAAATTAGTTTGGAGTACGGTTGTCAGGACTTTATGTTTTCTTATTAGCGCGTTTTTTGAAAACCTTTGTGTAAAACCCTTTTTAGAAGATCCTTCAGGGGCGAGTATCAGAAGGCTACTGGCAGAGCTATACAATAAATGAATGTGATCAATGTAAAAGTATTGAATTTGTATACTTTCTATCAGTTACAATACTATCAATGCAATTTTAATTTGCGTACAAATGTACACTTGTTTGTAAATTGTTTCAAATTTGTTGTTTTGAATGAAACGAAAACATTTGTACACACACGAAAAGATTGGCATTTCATACAAAAATAGCGAAGTAACTTATTATTTTCCGATTCCACATTTGATTGATAATTATTAATTTTAAGCTCGACAAATTTTGCATTGGCTGAAAGGAAATTAATGTTTTTATTTGTATTTAAGCACATTATCTACTTTTAAGTAGAAACATACACACAAATTGTGTGTACATATGTATTGTATTGTACATGTATTGTACATATAAGCAAATCAAAACATATCCAAATATACAAATGTACATACGTATTTGGTCAAAAGTTCGAATCTTAAGATTAATAATTAAATTGGAAACTTTTTGTCTTTGCTTACAGAATTTGTAGTAATTTTTTATTTTCTTCCTTGGTGGAAATAAAATAAGGCTCTTACTTCTGCTACAATATGAAAAACATTTTTTTAAAAATAAAACCTAAGCATTTGATCCACAGGACTGACTATTGATCGAAAATCATATTAATCGGAACAGCAGCTTAAGTTTTTAAAATCCAAAACAAATTTTAACTTAAATTGCCCCATTCCACTCAGCACTACCCCTCCCCCTCATCAGTTTTTTTGGCTGTTGCTCTCTTGGCCGTCGCTCTCTTGGCATCCGCTCTCTGGGTTTCGCTCTCTCGGCAGGCTCCCACAAAATGCAACGCAATAACTTCGAAAATCTAAATAAATTCGTTAAAAATACTTAAAAAAATGTTAAAAACTTGAAAAATAAAACTTAACCACTTGGGCCTTAGAATAACTAATGATCCAAAAATCATCTTGATCGGAGCAGCGGTTTAGATTTTTAAAATCGAAAAGTTAATTTTAAATGTAGCCCCCAAATTATCGGGGATATCGAAATTTCTTTTAGATTTCTAATTAGGCCTTTTCAAGACCTAAAATTCTGCAAATCCAAATTTCGAAATTCCAACCACTTTAGAAGTTAAGCTTAAGTACATCTAATTCTTTTTTGCTCTAAATATGGATGTTGGAGCTGTTTGGGGCCACTGGGGGGACATGTCGGATCTTAGTGGGCGCCTACGCCCCCAATGAAATACTGTGCAAGAATTTGGCTGCTGTAGCTCTTAAGGTTTGGGCTGTGGTCGTATCCCCTTAAAAATCGGTCTTTCATTTTATAATCTTTAAGAGATAAGAGATGAAGTTCAGTTAGAAAGTTAAAAACATTTTGACGAAAATCATAGGGAAATTCTATTTTCACTGGAATTTTTCACTATTTGTCTAAGGGCCGGTTTCTCGAGTGCCGGCTAACATTTCTCGAACAGATAAAGTACCTGCTAAGGCACTTTGGTTTTCTCGAACATCAATGTGAGAGCTAACTTTGACAGAGACTCGGACTCCCTGTTAAGCGTTTTCGGCTCGATAAAATGACAGCTGATTTCCCAAAGCCAACTAAGAGGAAGAAACGAAATCACAGCTGACTTTGCCATTGAATTTTACCCAAACAGCTGATAAAATAATCAAAGAACGCCTTTTTTTGCGCTTTACAGCACAATTCTGTGCCCTAACAGCACTGTGTAATTGTTTCTCGTTCCGATAAATTAAAGGAGTCGAGAAAGCCGATTTGCTTTTACGAACAGTTTATCTGGTCTTTAAGTTTTTCGGACAGATAGCTATCAGGGACTTTGACAGGGACTCGAGAAACCGGCCCTAAGTTTGTGTGCACAATTCAGAAGTACTAAACATCCGCTTAAAATGCATGTAAGCACGTTCTTTTTGTTACTAAATGTTGTGAAACAAAATTTTAAAACTCCCTTTTTTAAAAACTGAGCACTCAAGTTTATTTTCTGATCACAATTCCATGGCACATATTCTCAACAACGTATGTATGAACACATGACTGAAGAAGTGACGGTATATATGCGTACATGGTACGATTTCAAATCACACCGGAAATACGTTTGCAAAATTTTCTGAAAATACTCTACATTAATCAAATTGTGCTAACCTTGCAAAGCCACTGCAATATCATAACATGACAACCTCATCGCTGCATGAGCTTGACAACCCGGGAGGGAAAAGGAAGGAGAAGTATGTACTTTATGTAGGTATGTATGTATGCATATGTAGAAATATGCAGGCGTAGAGCTAGGGAGTGCTACTACGGGGGAATAGAAATAGGAAGGAAAGACAGAGTTCTATTTTTAAAAGCGAAATTTATGAATGAAAACAGAAACAGAAAATCATACCGCAGTGGAAACGGAACACATCTGAACACATATCAACAGATATAAGACATCTTTCGCGAACTTTATTCTTCCCTTGCGTCACATTAAACCCCCCGAAGAACTTAATGCGATTGGAGTCAGAGAATGTACTCTGTAATAGAAATAAATATCATAGTTTCGTCGTAAGCAAAACTTTCGTATTTGTTTAAAAACAAAATATGATATTGAAAAAATTAACAATATTTTAAAATCGCTAAACATTGAAAAAGTTAATAATAATATAAAATATAATAATAAAATAGTTTGACCACAAATTAAGATTTAACCAAGTAAAAATCTCTGTCAACTTAAGACTTTAAGAGTTTTGGGGTATTCTTATAAAAAATACTAAATAATGAATTGATCAGCGAGTATGAAATGTATTGTACCCTCGCCCACGTTTTGGAATACGTTGGATAAATGTAATTCGGCGTCGTCTCGGAAAGCGAATAAACGATGGATAAGTGTGAGTGCCATCAACACTAGCACATGCAGTAAATCAACACATATAAATATAGAAAACTCACAAAAAGATGAACAATATACTATCCCAACGCTTCATATAGATCATTGCACGTACAAAACCTATATAAAAACTTTTTTATATATGTAAGTACATAATCTGTGGAAGGCGCTCGGCTGCTTTGCCATCCATTTTTATTTCCCATCCATTGCTGTTCAATCTATGAACCGATTCATAGTGTGGGCGAAGAAAAGACGGAACATCTCATATATAAATTGATCAGCCAGTTCATATTTTATACACATGACAACACCAAAATGCTGAACTCATCCATAAATGTCATAAAATTCATAAATATTGCTGTAAAATGTTCATTGTCTTTGCCGAAATGATTTAGGTCAGAGCATATCTTCAGATGTTTGTGTGGGCTTTTCTTATTTTATCGATGGCCACGTATAGATATGTATGAACGTATATGCGTATAATTTCACATAAAAGCCGATTTCTCTACATATTCAGAACGTAAGGATAGCAAAAGCTAATCGATATGCACTTGGTAATTTAATATTTTATAAAGTTAATTAAACTTACTGAGTATTATAAATATAGATCGGATCTCAATAAAAACAAAAATGAAAGCTAAAATAAATACCTAACGTTTATTTCCCTTCTTAAAGAGCTTCAAGCATTTGATCTCTCGTGACCGAGATTCTGGAACTCCCTCGATCGGTGCCGATCCAGGTATATCAGGTATATTATTGCTTTATTTTAAATTTTGTTGTTAAATTCAAAAATAAAACAAGAGAGAACGTTATAGTGGGGTGCCCCAACTATCAGATACCCGTTACTCACTCCCTTAGAGAGGGAGATATACAATTTTTTTGATTGCGCATAACTTTTTAATGAATGGTTCGATTTGGGTTGTCAAAAAAGTCCTGCGGTATTTTTATTATATTATTTTTTGGATGGAAACTGTATCGTGTCCAATATTAACAAAAACACGAGGTAAAACATGAAGGAACACTGTAAATGAGTGTCTCGACTATAAATTACTCCTTACCATAGTGATTTTTATACCCTTGCAGAGGGTATAATGATTTTAGTCAGAAGTTTGCAACGCAGTGAAGGAGACTTTTCCGGCCCCATAAAGAATATATATATCTTGATCAGCATCACTTGACGAGTCGATCTAGCCATGTCCGTCGGAAAATTAAATGGAAGTTAATAGGAAAAAAATTATATCTTTGTTGATTTTTATTACATTCTCTTCTTCTCTGGGATATAGCTTTTCCTTAACATTTCAAAAGCAAAAGTTTAGCACACTGGTCGAAATGACCAATTTTTATACCCTTGCAGAGGGTATAATGATTTCAGTCAGAAGTTTGCAACGCAGTGAAGGAGACGTTTCCGACCCAATAAAGGATATATTCTTGATCAGCATCACTGCATCTCTGTCTGTTTCTACGCAAACTAGTCTCTCAGTTTTTAAGCTATCGGGATGAAACTTTCCCAAAAGTCTTCTTATTATTGCGCGTAGTAAGTCTCTCAGTTTTTAAGCTATCGGGATGAAACTTTCCTAAAAGTCTTCTTAGTTAAAAAAATTCTAACTTCGGTGTTTTTTGAAGAATTACCTTCTACTCTTGGCAATATCACTTTTTAACTATTTCTGAATTTCGAATTAAATTTGAAAAAAATCGGATCACTATATCATATAGCTGCCATAGGAACAGTCTGAAAATTAAATGGAAATTAATATGAAAAGAATTATATGATCTGCAAGGGTATATAAGCTAGAGCTTGAAAAATATCGATAAATGACAGTATCGATAATTTCGATATTTTATCATTATCGTATCGATAATATCGTTATTTTCAAGGAAAGAAAAGTAAATTAAAAAATATATGTTTTAAATGTGTTTTGTACTTGTATTTACTACCGTTACTTGGGGAATAAAAGGTTATCTTATTATTATGATTATAATATTTTTTTTTTTGGGCTGAGGGGGGAAAATGCCTTCTGCATCTCACACTACGGTCGTAAATGTGGTATGTGGGGCTCGCACCCACTAAAAACCCCCCGCTCTTCAGGCCTGTGTCCACTTCGGAGGTGGGGCCTCTTGTTCAAGGCAACGCTCTACGGCTCGTCTTTATTGGAGTGCAAATCCATATATCCAATTGATAAGAATTGGCCCACTCCCTTTACCTGAGTAACGGGTATCTTATAGTCAGATATAACGTTCTCTCTTGTTTTCTTTGCTTTCACTTCCTTATATAAAGAGAAAATCACAAAATCACAGAGTAACTGAGATAATAATTCCAATTTATGTGAATAGACCAATTTTACTTGGTACATATAGAAAACATCGATGTTTGAAAAATATGAAATGTATCGATAATATCGATACTGACATCGATAATTTTCAAGCTCTAATATAAGCTTCGGTTGGACGAAGCTAGCTTCCTTTCCTGTTTTGTATAAATTCCAAATTCATAGAGCCCTGTAACTTGGCTCATTTGAAAGTAAGATCAATTTAAAGATATATACAAACTTTCAGTTTGATCTGGCCACGCCTACAGTTACCGCCCATATTTTGCTAAGCGCAGTGTTAACTAAATGGGTAAAAGAAATGTAATTTTTTTATACCCTTGCAGAGGGTATTATGATTTCAGTCAGAAGTTTGCAACGCAGTGAAGGAGACGTTTCCGACCCCATAAAGTATATATATTCTTGATCAGCATCACTAGACGAGTCGATCTAGCCATGTCCGTCTGTCCGTCTGTCCGTCTGTTTCTACGCAAACTAGTCTCTCAGTTTTAAAGCTATCGGGCTAAAACTTTCCCAAAAGTCTTCTTTCTATTGCAGGTAGTATATAAGTCGGAACCGACCGGATCGGACAACTATATCCTATAGCTCCCATAGGAAGGATCGGAAAAAAAAACGTTAAAAAAATTCTAGCTTCGGTGTTTTTTGTAGTATTACCTTCTAATCTTGGGAATATTAGTTTTTAATTATTTATGAATTTCGAAAAAATTTTTATCAAAATCGGACGACTATATCATATAGCTGCCATAGGAACGATCGGAAAATTAATGGGAATATAATAGGAAATAAATTATTGCTCCGTTGGTTTTTATTGTATTCACTTCTACTCTGGGATATGACTCTTTTTAAATATTTCCGAATTTCGATTTTAATTTTATCAAAATCGAACAACTATATCATATAGCTGCCATAGGAACGATCGAAAATAAGAGAAATAATAGGAAATTTAACTTTTTTGCGATTTGTAAATTAATAGGAATGATCTGCAAGGGTATATAAGCTTCGGCTGGCCGAAGCTAGCTTCCTTTCTTGTTATACCCTTGCAGAGGGTATTATGATTTCAGTCAGAAGTTTGCAACGCAGTGAAGGAGACGTTTCCGACCCCATAAAGTATATATATTCTTGATCAGCATCACTAGACGAGTCGATCTAGCCATGTCCGTCTGTCCGTCTGTCCGTCTGTCCGTCTGTTTCTACGCAAACTAGTCTCTCAGTTTTGAAGCTATCGGGCTAAAACTTTCCCAAAAGTCTTCTTTCTATTGCAGGTAGTATATAAGTCGGAACCGACCGGATCGGACAACTATATCCTATAGCTCCCATAGGAAGGATCGGAAAAAAAACGTTAAAAAAATTCTAGCTTCGGTGTTTTTTGAAGTATTACCTTCTAATCTTGGGAATATTAGTTTTTAATTATTTATGAATTTCGAAAAAAATTTTATCAAAATCGGACGACTATATCATATAGCTGCCATAGGAACGATCGGAAAATTAATGGGAATATAATAGGAAATAAATTATTGCTCCGTTGGTTTTTATTGTATTCACTTCTACTCTGGGATATGACTCTTTTTAAATATTTCCGAATTTCGATTTTAATTTTATCAAAATCGAACTACTATATCATATAGCTGCCATAGGAACGATCGGAAATAAGAGAAATAATAGGAAATTTAACATTTTTGCGATTTGTAAATTAATAGGAATGATCTGCAAGGGTATATAAGCTTCGGCTGGCCGAAGCTAGCTTCCTTTCTTGTTTCTTTTTGTTTTTAATATTAGAAAAAAATTATCTAAATCAATATTTGTCTTTATCAAAAAATTGGTCAGAAGCAAATTCCACCCAGAACGGATCAAAATAATTCGGAAACAATTAGGCGCAGAGTGTGGCGTAAAAATTAAAACAAAAAACGACCCCAAAGTGCCCAAAAATCGATTTGTTTTTTTTTTAAATTCTTTCTTTTGCCATTTCTCTGTTATAAATGTTGTTAAAATGGTTTTAAAATGTTATGTTCATAATCTTATGGCATACCCGCAATTAACTGCATTTTCATTTTTTTTGAAATTCAACCTCCTTAACTAAGTCCCCAATATTTTCCAATTTTGCTTTGCCGATTTGACGTCACGGCCTCCACATATGTATGTTCTGCTGACGCACTTTCCATTAAGTCGTAAATGTGTGTGTGTCGCATTGTAAGTGTGACCGCGCAAGGGGAAAAACGAAAATACCACTGTTTATTTAAAATGCGCTGTTAAAAAATCGATTATATCGCAAATTTTTTTTTTTGCGCCTTTTTTTAGGTTAACGTTAAATTTTAAAATATCGAAATTTTTTTAATTTTTTTAAGAAATCAAATTAATTTTCTAGATTTAAACGCTAAACGATTTGGAATTGAATTACGAACTCAACGCGGCGTGATAATCCATATTTGACAAATCAACTTTTTTTTTTGTACTCTTCATTCATACGGAAAAAATCCATAAATTAATTTGGGTAAGAGCGAGACAGCAATAGTCAAAACTCTCCGAAATTGAAAAAGAGTTTAATATGGTTAACATGTAAATTTCATCAAAATCGTATCTTATCAATTTTGTTCACAAAAAATGTTGTTTAGATTAATGTTTCTGGGCTTGAATGGCAATGGATTGGGAATTCAATTAGATGCTCAGCGCAGTATGACATTTTATATTTTAAAACAATATGTTTTGGACAAAGTACTAATGTTTTAAAGAAATTTAGAGTAAGGATTTGTGTAAAAACTAATTTGTTTGTTTCTATTTTGTCCATCTGATAACTTATGCAAACAATCCATAAGAATTTTAGAACGATTTAAAAAAAACACAATGGTTTTTTTTTGGCAATTTTTGTATTTTCCTTAAGTAGGGTGCATAGGACAAAATACTGTTGTTTTTACGGAATTTAAGGAAAAAAGTTCTGATAAAATCTTTCTTCGGTTTATAGGCTAAAAATTGGGCATTTTTAAAATTTAAAATAATTAGCAAAGATAAAGGTATGCTTAATTTTAAATTTTAGTTTCCGCAGGCGAAGCTGCGGGCTACCGACCCTGCTAGTATATGTATATATTAGTAAATTGAACCACAATATTTACATTTTGAATTTTCCACTGTTTAAGTATAGCTTATTTACTCAGGTTATTGCGATACCAAATGTCGAGCAGCGTGCTAGGACTGAACTCAGCCTTGTCTTTAGCTGGAGGGGAAAGGAAGAACGGGCAAAAACGGGCAAATACAATTAAGAGATTCGTATAATTCATATATTTACAAATACTGTTTCAGACTTACTTTTGTCTTGCGAGTCATAGCAGATTAGTTATATTCCACAAAACACGGACACTGGTTAAAAATGTACTACTTTAAGACAATACAAAAACGATTAACAATATAAACAGATAACACATATTATCAAACAATTGATTTAATTTACAAACTACATACCGTGAGCAATATTATTCATATTTATACCCGTTACTCGTAGAGTAAAAGGGTGCATTGTATTCATGCAAAAGTATGTAACAGGTAGAAGGAAGTGTTTCCGACCCCATAAAGAATATACATATATTCTTGATCAGGATCACTAGCCGAGTCGATCTAGCCATGTCCGTCTGTCTGTCTGTCTGTATGAACGCTGAGATCTCGGAAACTATAAAATCTAGAAAGTTGGTATTAATAATGTAGATTCTTGCGCTTCCTACGCAGCGCAAGTTTGTTTCATCGAGGTGCCACGCCCCCCTTACCGCCCCAACCGCCTTAAAATGATTTTAAAATGTATCTAGCAGCCACATCTTTTAAGATTTTAAAAACGTACACAGAGAAAATTATCAAAAGTTTTAGGTGCAAAATAAGGGGTGAAACATTTTAAAAAGTAAAACGCTTCATACAAATTTTATTTTACTTTGTATTTTTAAAATGTTTTCTTTTTTATTTTTAAAACGTTTTTATATGAAAACGGCACCTAAAACGTTGTATAATTTTCTCTGTGTATAAATGCAATTTTATAGTGTTTATTAATATCTACCGAAATGTAGAAGACATTTTTTAAATCGGACCAGGCAACAAAAAGTTATGCGCATTTAAAGTTTTATATCTCCATCTCCCTCGCACTGCTAGCTGAGTGACGGCTATCAGATAGTCGGGACACCCGACACTAAACAATCATTAGGGTTTTTGGTAAGGTAAGAAGTGTCAGTTGTAAATCCTTAGTTTAAAACTCGTTTAAAATTAAAAAAG
Organism: Drosophila lutescens; assembly: GCA_037075285.1. Taxonomy (NCBI): domain Eukaryota; kingdom Metazoa; phylum Arthropoda; class Insecta; order Diptera; family Drosophilidae; genus Drosophila; species Drosophila lutescens. Next base: position 58,929 of record JBAMCF010000866.1, read on the forward strand.
AACAAGAAAGTAAGCTAGCTTCGGCCAGCCGAAGCTTATATACCCTTGCAGATCATTCCTATTAATTTACAAATAACAAAAATGTTAAATTTCCTATTATTATACCCTCGCAGAGGGTATTATGATTTCAGTCAGAAGTTTGCAACGCAGTGAAGGAGACGTTTCCGACCCCATAAAGTATATATATTCTTGATCAGCATCACTAGACGAGTCGATCTAGCCATGTCCGTCTGTCCGTCCGTCTGTCCGTCTGTCTGTTTCTACGCAAAATAGTCTCTCAGTTTTTAAGCTGTCGGGATGAAACTTTCCCAAAAGTCTTCATACTATTGCAGGTAGTATATAAGTCGGAACCGACCGGAGCGGACACCTATATCCTATAGCTCCCATAGGAAGGATCGGAAAAAAAAGGATCGTTGCAAACTTCTGACTGAAATCATAGGGTATGAAGGGTATAAAAAGTATTTTTAGACACTTCGAATTTTTACCAATTCATACAGGGAAAATTACGCTAGGTTATTATTATTATTATTTCAAATATAAGTAAATTATTAATAATTATATTTGATTATTTGTATTATTCCTTTCCAATATATTTTCTACATTGACAAATATGAGAAGCTTTAAATAAAACAAGAGAGAACGTTATAGTCGGGTGGCCCGACTATCAGATACCCGTTACTCAAGTAAAGGGAGTGCGAGGGAGATGGAAATAGAAACTTTGATCACGCATAACTTTTTAACGAATGGACCGATTTGAACATTTCGTTAGGTATTTTTACCACAATAAAACTGCATTTTTACTTTTCCGAAATATTTAAATTTTTAAATTCGTATATAAGCGATTGTGGGCGTTAGAGGGGGCGTGGCACCTTCTTAAAACAAACTTGCGCTGCGTAGGAACTCCAAGAATCTTCATGCCAAATACCAATCCTCTGGCTTTTATAGTTTCTGAGATCTCAGCGTTCATACGGACAGACAGACGGACAGACGGACAGACAGACAGACGGACAGACGGACATGGCTATATCGACACGGCTATTGGTCCTGATCAAGAATATATATACTTTATAGGGTCGGAAACGCTTCCTTCTAGCTGTTACATACTTTTGCACGAATACAATATACCCTTTTACTCTACGAGTAACGGGTATAAATATAAAATTAAATAAAGTACTAATTTAGTATCGTTTTTTAGTATCGTTTTGAAGCTTATTGGGTTACTAACTAAGCGTATCAATATCTGCCATTCTCTGCTGCAACGGATTAAAAACGATCCTTTTTTGAAGCGGATCATTACTGGCGACGAAAAGTGGGTTGTTTACAATAATGTCCAACGAAAAAGATCATGGAGCAAGAAAGATGAGCCAGCCCAAGCCACATCAAAGGACGATATCCATCAGAGGAAAGTTATGCTGTCTGTTTGGTGGAATTGGAAGGGTGTAGTGCACTTTGAGCTGCTGGGACGGAAAGAAACCATCAATTCAGATGTGTACTGTCGCCAGCTATCCAATTTGGCGGAAAAAATTAAAGAAAAGGAGCCGGCACTAGCTAATCGCAAGGGTATAGTCTTTCACCATGACAACGCTAGGCCCCACACATCTTTGGTCACTCGGCAAAAATTAACGGAGCTGAATTGGGAAGTGCTACCACATCCACCTTATAGTCCGGACTTAGCACCTTCAGATTACCATTTGTTTTGCTCTCTTCAAAACTCTTTGAATGGTACAAACTTTGATTCAGATGAGGCTGTCGAAAACCACTTGTCTCGATGCTTTGCTGGAAAAGACCAACAGTTCTTCGAGCGCGGAATTATGCAGCTGCCTGAGAGATGGTCATTAGTGGTCGAACAAAACGGCCAATACATAATTGATTAATTATAAGTGCTGATATAAATAAATCATCTTTGAATATATTGAAAAACAATCAGATACCCGTTACTCAGGTAAAGGGAGTGCGAGGGAGATGGAGATAGAAACTTTGAACACGAATAACTTTTTAACGATTGGTCCGATTTGAAAAATTTCTTCTACATTTCGATAGGTATTGATAAACACAATAAAACTGCATTTTTACTTTTCCGAAATATTGAAATTTTTAAAATCGTATATAAGCGATTGTGGACGTTAGAGGGGGCGTGGCACCTTTTTAAAATAAACTTGCGCTGCGTAGGAACTCCTAGAATCTGCATGCAAAACGCCAATCTTCTAGCTTTTATAGTTTCCGAGATCTCAGCGTTCATACAGACAGACGGACAGACAGACAGACAGACAGACAGACGGACAGACAGACGGACAGACGGACATGGCTAGATCGACTCGGCTAGTGATCCTGATCAAGAATATATATACTTTATGGGGTCGGAAACGCTTCCTTCTAGCTGTTACATACTTTTGCACGAATACAATATACCCTTTTACTCTACGAGTAACGGGTATAAAAACGACATGACTTTCTTGCCAACCCAATAATTGCAAAGAGTACATAACTTGGGTTGGCTTTGCTTTCTTGTTTTGGTAAATATAATATCCGCTTACTCTGATCATTTTACCCGTTACGCGTAGAGTAAAATGGTATATTGTAAATTCGTGCAAAAGTATGTAACAGATAGAAGGAAGCGTTTCCGACCCAATAAAGTATAAATATTCTTGATCAGGACCAATAGCCGAGTCGATCTAGCCATGTCCGTCTGTCTGTATGAACGCTGAGATCTCGGAAACTACAAAAGCTACGCTCCGAAAAAAAATCGCCCTGAATTTTAGAAAATCACCATACTTTGATAATCGCCTTGAAATTCAGAAAAAATTTATATTTTTCATAAATATTTTTCTAAAAAATAAGACAAATTTACCCTGATTAGATCAGCTCCTCTCGTTATCCACTTTTAGAAAAATTTTCTGATTTCAGAAAACTTTCTTTGAAACTCAGAAAAAATCGCCTTACATTTTAGAAAATCGCCACAATCGGTAGCCTAGGGGTCTAAAGCGAGCGGATTATTTGTTTCATGCGCTAATATTCGGAAGTGTGTGTTCAATCCCACGTCGAGACGGAAATTTTTTGCGTCTTTTTTTTTTTAACTCAGCATATGTATATTTTAATACAAACTAAGAGTTAGGTAATCTAACACACACATAAATAGCTAAACAAGAGTATAAACCTTGAACCCAAGAGAACAAAATGTGAATGTACTTTGTACAGCGCCTCACGTGATGCTTCCCTGGCGCAGCTAGTAGAGTGTTTGACTGCAAACTGTGAGGTAAGGGGTTCGATTCCCACGAGCGACCAAGATGTTTTTCTCAAGATGGTAAGTTATTTGATTTTTATATTTATCATTTGTAAGTAATATAATAATTTCAGTTATAATATGAAACTAAAGGTGTTTTTAAGTACATACATCGTGACGTCATCCATGTGTTTAGAAACATAAGTTGCGAAACGGGAACCAACAAACGCCGTCAGAGCGGAGTAACCGGGCATAACTCCCAAATCCCCGATTTTTATTTTCTTCTTCTTATTCAACTTTGGAATTTAAGAAATTATTTCTTCTATTTTTTAGAAAATTTTTTCCTAAAAGTCAAGGCTAGCTGCCTTTGGCTTAATGGCGATTTTCTTAAATTCAGGCCAGTTTTTTTTCTGAGTGTAGAAAGTTGGACACATATTCTTGGTCTACCTACGCAGCGCAAGTTTGTTTCAACTGAGCGCCACGCCCACTCTAACGCCGCCAATCTCCTTAAAGGACTTTAAAAAGTGTTTGGCGCTCACATCTTTAAAGATTTAGGAAAAGTATAAATGCAATTATTTTGTGTCTAGAAAAACCTATCGAAATTTAGAAACAAATTTTAAAATCGGACAACCCATTAAAATGAAATGAAAAAAGTTATCTTTTGTTTTTAATGTGTTTTCGAGTGATTCAGATCAGTTAATTTGCATAGGGTTAGGCCTATGTGTGAAATATACTATTAATGAGGACCTTTTGAACTTCTAAGGTAAAAGATAGTATCTTCCGTTGGGACATTACATTGCGGCGGCGATGTGATTGTCTTTTTTTAAAGCCCATATTGGTGGCAACTACCCCAGAAAAACAAACGCAAACCGGAAAATTCAGATTTCATTAGATCTTTTGCGCATTGACAATAACAATCAGCCCATCATCGTCGTCAATCATCCCCTTCTTTTCAGCGAAGTATGGGACAGATAAACATCACATTAGCGTGATTCCAAGCCGATTAGCTTAGTTAAGCCGGAGTCTGAACCTGAACTCCGCTGAAGTTGCTTATTCATTGACAGCTACAGCTGAAAATCTGCTACCTCACCGTTACTCAATGCTTAGAATAATTCCCCCGTGAGTAATAAGTACACTCCCATTGGGTGGTGGTGAAGCGTAAGCATAATAAGTCCGAATATATTTGATGGTCAAAATATATTCATATTTGTACACGCAACGAAAAAAAGGTTTAGAAGCCCAAATTCCGTTGCATTTTACAGAACACGCAAAGAAGTTAGTATTGGCAAGTCGTTCGGCTTTTTTTTTTTATCGAATTTTGCTAAAATTATAAACGTATTACTGAAACCATATACATAATATACAGAGAAATCACTTCAGCTGCAACTCTGCTCAAAACAAGGGAGAACGCTATAGTCGGGTTGGTGTCCCGACTATCTAATACCCGTCACTCAGCTAAAGGGAGTGCGAGGGAGATGGATATATAACATTTTTTTGATTGCGCATAACTTTTTAATGAATGGTCCGATTTGAAAAATGTCTTCTACATTTCGATAGGTATGAATATACACAACTAAATTGCATATATACTTATCGGAAATCTTCAAAGGTGTGGGCGCCAGACACATTTTAAAATCGTTAGTGGGCGATTGTGGACGTTAGAAGGGGCGTGGCACCTTTTGGAAATAAACTTGCGTTGCGAAGGAAGCCCAAGAATATGCGTGTAAAATCTCAACCTTCTAGCTTTTGTAGTTTCCGAGATCTCAGCGTTCATACGGACAGACAGACAGACGGACAGACAGACATGGCTATATCGACTCGGCTAGTGATCCTGATCAAGAATATATATACTTTATAGGGTCGGAAACGCTTCCTTCTCCCTGTTACATACTTTTGCACGAATACAATATACCCTTTTACTCTACGAGTAACGGGTATAACTACATTTAGCCGTGCCATAGAACTTGTTTTTCCGCTTATTCTTATTTAGCAGTGTGCCACGACCAATATATCTCCCACAAATCCCAAAGTATTGAACTTTATATATCCTTTATATACCTATCGATTAACCCAAAACAAAGTTTGTCACGCCCACATTTCGTAATTGCAGCGTCCACGGTCTTGATGGTATACTTGAAATTATAATTTCTTTCTTTCTTACTTAAAAATGTATTTAAAAAGTTTTGTTGTATCTGATAATCGCCTAATTGCTTTCCTTTTCTTACACATTGCGCTGTGGTTGCTTGATGCTAAGTTTGCTGAACTAAAATCGTTGACTTTACTAGAAGGTCTTGCAAATACAACAATTTGTTTTTACCACTTTGTGAAGAATGGATGGAGTTATTTGAGGTTAATTATACCCGTTACTCGTAGAGTAAAAGGGTATATTGTATTCGTGCAAAAGTATGTAACAGCTAGAAGGAAGCGTTTCCGACCCTTTAAAGTATATATATTCTTGATCAGGATCACTAGCCGAGTCGATCTAGCCATGTCCGTCTGTCCGTCTGTCTGTCTGTCTGTCTGTATGAACGCTGAGATCTCGGAAACTATAAAAGCTAGAAGGTTGAGATTTCACACACATATTCTTGGGCTTCCTACGCAGCGCAAGTTTGTTTCATCGAGGTGCCACGCCCCCCCTAACGCCCACAATCGCCATAAACGATTTTCAAATGTGTCTGGAGGCCACATCTTTTAAGATTTTAAAAATATATAAACGCAATTTTATAGTGTTTATTAATACCTATCGAAATGTAGAAGACATTTTTCAAATCGGACCATTCATTAAAAAGTTATACGCAATCAAAATTGTTTATATATCTATCTCCCTCGCACTCCCTTTAGCCCCAATAGATAGTCGGGACACCAACCCGAGTACAGCGTTCGCACTCCCTTTAGCTGAGTGACGGGTATTAGATAGTCGGGACACCAACCCGACTTTAGCGTTCTCTCTTGTTTTTTATTCGGAAACCGCGTGTATTCCGATTTTTTTTAATTTTAAATTTGTCTTAAAAATTACTAAATTTAAAATTTTTAAAATGTTTAAAAATATTTTTTTGTCAGATATGTCATATATATATCTCACAAAGTTACATACCAAATGTTAAAATATCTCAAACGAGTCTCAAGTGCTGCATGAATTTCGTAATCGGAGCTTTATTCTAAACAGATTTAAAAAAAATAAACGCTAAGAGATAAAAAAAAACAAGAGAGAACGATATAGTCGGGTGCCCCGACTATCAGACACCCGTTACTTAGCTTAAGGGAGTGCGAGGGAGATAAAGATACAAAACTTTGATCGCTCATAACTTTTTAACGAATGGTCCGATTTGAAAAATGTTTTCTACATTTCGATAGGCATTGATAAACACATTAAAACTGCATTTTTACTTTTCCGAAATCTTTAAAGGCGTGCGCGCCAGACACCTTTTAAGGCTATTGTGGGCGTTAGAGGGGGCGTGGCGCTCGGCTGAAACAAACTCGCGCTGCGTAGGAAGCCAAAGAATATGGCTGGGTAATCCCAACTTTCTAGCTTTTGTAGTTTCCGAGATCTCAGCGTTCATACAGACAGACAGACAGACGGTCATGGCTAGATCGAATCGGCTAGTGACCCTGATCAAGAATATATTAGGTTGTCAAAAAAATCTTGCGGTATTTTCGCTAGTTGGCGCTAAAAGCGCGTAGTTCTTGTTTTATTCGTCGCATCTGGTCATAATATACCTTTTTGGAAAGCTCATTTCACGCGCTAACACGTGTTTGATTGATTGTAATTTCTTTTAAGTCGTTCGTGAGTTATATCGTCGCATTCGTGGAGCAAAATAAAGAGAAAATACGGCATATTTTACAGTACTACTACGATAAAGGCAAAAATGCATCTCAAGCCGCCAATAAAATTTGTGCAGTTTATGGACACGATACAGTTTCCATTTCCACCGCACAACCATGGTTTCAACGTTTTCGTTCTGGTCAAAGAAGGAAGGCCTGTCGTAGAAAATTGCTATAAAACCGGCATGGTAGCAGCCGTAGCATCGGTCAAGAGCTTGGCTTAAGTCATCAAGCCGTTATAAACCATTTGATGAAGCTTTGGGTCTCTTAAAAGCTCGATGTAAAAAAAGAAAAAAATAATATAATAAAAATACCGCAGGACTTTTTTTTACAACTTTTCGGAAACGCTTTCTTCTAGCTGTTACATACTTTTACATGAATACAATACACCCTTTTACTCTACGAGTAACGGGTATAAATAAATTATAAAATAAAATAAATATCAATCCTCTATCGAAAAAAAAGTTAAGATTTTTTCTGAGATTTGACCCCAATTTGCCTGTCACGTTTCACATAGAATGAGCCTTGTGCTAAAAATATTAAGTAAATATTTACAAACTTCTGACGGAAATTATAACACCCCTTGCTAGAGTAAACCAAGAATGGATTTTCTTCCTTTAACCAGGCACCAGGGACTGTAGGAAGTCACGTATTACATCTAAGGTGGCTGTTGACAAATTACCATGTACAAATTAAAATAAGTAGTCACGTAATCCGAAAATTCAAAGTTTTCAATAAACCATTCAGAGTTGTCTCGAATGCTTTTTTGAAAAATACATTGTATGTATATTGTTTTATTATTTAGATTTATACAAATGTGCACCTGGCGAACATTTTATCTTCTACAATACTTATAATGATTGTAATATTTGTACATTAAATTCCATTTTTATTTGATTTTCCCCAACGTCTGAATAGGCTTTTATTATTCTTTTATACACCACTGTGACGCTTTGTATGTAAGTCCTAGTTAGTGCTTTCAGTTTCTTTCATCATTTGCGCAGGTTTGAATAGCCTTTGTATTGTTCTCTCCATTCAGGACTCTAACAATAAGCTTTTATTTCCACTGGCTTGTACTTTCTCCCTTGCCTCACTGCGGTCCTCGTTTACGGTGGTCTTCCCATAAGGCTGCATCCACTGTCGTGTTCTTGTCACTTTTACGTCCGTATTCAAGAAAGAAAGTAGGCGTCTTCCATTATTTGGCGTTAGACTTTTGTGTTTAGGTGATAAATTGCAGGGAGTGAGTGCATAGGAAACGAACTACCCCTATGCAGAATCCTATCTTTATTTAAACCAAATGGTATCACTGTGGACGGCTGTCGACGTAGTGACGATTCGCACCGGGAGTGTGCGCGAGAAGACTACTGCAAATATATATATCGGACGTTTCATATCAACAGTTTTTCTTTAAGTGCACATTTCCACCTTGATAGCTATTTTGGCAATACTACCAGATTACGAGAAAAAAATGGAAAACCACATATGTATTTATTTGCCTGAAACTTAGTTTACATATACTATTTGGCAAAAAATATCAATAACAAGAAAGGAAGCTAGCTTCGGCCAGCCGAAGCTTATATACCCTTGCAGATCATTCCTATTAATTTACAAATCGCAAAAATGTTAAATTTCCTATTATTTCTCTTATTTCCGATCGTTCCTATGGCAGCTATATGATATAGTAGTTCGATTTTGATAAAATTAAAATCGAAATTCGGAAATATTTAAAAAGAGACATATCCCAGAGTAGAAGAGAATACAATAAAAACCAACGAAGCAATAATTTATTTCCTATTATATTCCCATTAATTTTCCGATCGTTCCTATGGCAGCTATATGATATAGTCGTCTGATTTTGATAAAATTTTATTCGAAATTCAGAAATAATTAAAAACTAATATTCCCAAGATTAGAAGGTAATACTTCAAAAAACACCGAAGATAGAATTTTTTTACCGTTTTTTTTCGATCCTTCCTATGGGAGCTATAGGATATAGTTGTCCGATCCGGTCGGTTCCGACTTATATACTACCTGCAATAGTAAGAAGACTTTTGGGAAAGTTTCATCCCGATAGCTCAAAAACTGAGAGACTAGTTTGCGTAGAAACAGACGGACAGACGGACAGACGGACCGACGGACAGACGGACAGACGGACAGACGGACATGGCTAGATCGACTCGTCTAGTGATGCTGATCAAGAATATATATACTTTATGGGGTCGGAAACGTCTTCTTCACTGCGTTGCAAACTTCTGACTGAAATCATAATACCCTCTGCAAGGGTATAAAAAGACAGCTATATGATATAGTAGTTCGATATTGATAAAATTAAAATCGAAATTCGAAAACATTTAATAAGACTCATATCCCAGAGTAGAAGAGAATACAATAAAAGTCAACGAAGCAATAATTTATTTCCTATTATATTCCCATTAATTTTTGGATCGTTTCTATGGCAGCTATATGATATAGTCGTCCGATTTTAAAAAAATTTATTCGAAATTCAGAATTAGATAAAAAATGGCATTTCCAAAAGTAGGAGGCTCTAGGTTCAAAAACACCCAAGATAAATTTTTTTTGCATTTTTTCCCCGATTATTCCTATGGGAGCTATATGATATAGTTGTCCGATCCGGCTCGTTCCGACTTATATACTACCTGCAATAGATAGAAGACTTTTGGGAAAGTTTTAGCCCGATAGCTTTAAAACTGAGAGACTAGTTTGCGTAGAAACAGACGGACAGACGGACAGACGGACGGACAGACGGACATGGCTAAATCGACTCGTCTAGTGATGCTGATCAAGAATATATATACTTTATGGGGTCGGAAACGTCTCCTTCACTGCGTTGCAAACTTCTGACTGAAATCATAATACCCTCTGCAAGGGTATAAAAAGTATCAGTGCTAACCGAAACATATTTTTATACCCTTGCAGAGGGTATTATGATTTCAGTCAGAAGTTTGCAACGCAGTGAAGGAGACGTTTCCGACCCCATCAAGTATATATATTCTTGATCAGCATCACTAGACGAGTCGATCTAGCCATGTCCGTCTGTCCGTCTGTCCGTCTGTCCGTCTGTCTGTTTCTACGCAAACTAGTCTCTCAGTTTTTAAGCTATCGGGATGAAACTTTCCCAAAAGTCTTCTTACTATTGCAGGTAGTATATAAGTCGGAACCGACCGGATCGGACAACTATATCCTATAGCTCCCATAGGAAGGATCGGAAAAAAAACGGTAAAAAAAATTCTAGCTTCGGTGTTTTTTGAAGTATTACCTTCTAATCTTGGGAATATAAGTTTTTAATTATTTCTGAATTTCGAATAAAATTTTATCAAAATCAGACGACTATATCATATAGCTGCCATAGGAACGATCGGAAAATTAATGGGAATATAATAGGAAATAAATTATTGCTTCGTTGGTTTTTATTGTATTCTCTTCTACTCTGGGATATGACTCTTTTCAAATATTTCCGAATTTCGATTTTAATTTTATCAAAATCGAACTACTATATCATATAGCTGCCATAGGAACGATCGGAAATAAGAGAAATAATGGGAAATTTAACATTTTTGCGATTTGTAAATTAATAGGAATGATCTGCAAGGGTATATAAGCTTCGGCTGGCCGAAGCTAGCTTCCTTTCTTGTTTTAATTCGAATTTTTCAAAGTTAGCCAAAAAACGTCAAACTTGAAAAACTTTGTGCCTTTTGTATAATTTCCACTGAAACCTCTTCTTTGTATTAATGTATTAAAAATAAAATCAAATAAAGATTTACAAACATTTTAAAGCATAGCATGCTACAAAAAAAAATATTTTGTTAAATTTTAATCGTGAGTTTAAATCGGTTTTTGTAAAAAGTTGGAGCCATTTTTCTTTTTTAAGATTTCGAATTTTTTGTTAACAAGCCCTTAGATTTGTAAACACGTCGCAGCAAGTAGGGCTTCTGTTCATGTTTTCTCATCGTTTAACAGTCCTTAAACAATTTTTAATGACAAAAAGTTAAATCATTTTTTTTTAATTACAAAATTACAATTATTTGTTTAACCCTTCATATAATGTTTCTAAATATATTTGGTAAATATTTAAAAAGTTATTATCATTGCCTGCTATAGCTATTATCGGAACGATCTGCACGGTTATAAGTAAAATGTTAGGATTGAAAATTTGCAAAACAAGTAGCAAATAAAAGCCGTAAGCCAAGAACAACTTCGAATCAGATTGATGACGTTCGTGCCAGCGATATTGCATTATCGACTTCAGTATTAGAACGCACCGTTTTTTGGTCTTGCGATTTAGGCAGCCATTTGATATTTAAGATAGTTATTTTCGACATTTACCATCAACTTATTAGTTTTTACAAGAAGGAATGAGACTCACCTGACTTAGTAATCGACTTCGTATTAATTGAAGTTGTTTAATCATCTCTAGATCGGATTGTTCCTTCTCATCCGTTTGATCTTCTCCAGGAGGCGGCATATCGGCATATCGGCGGTCTCTGTAAAAATTGTTTCGAAAAATTGGTATATTAAAAGAGACTGCTAGCTCTGATCGGGACAAAAATTCAACATTTAAGGCGTATACAATGTATACATACATAATCGAAATAAGAAATTTTAACAATGTATTCGGTTAATTGTATTGTAATACCCAAGTTGTCTAAAATATATTATAGAAAAATGAAAGAGTAGTGTGATTTTAATTATTACAAAATTACAAATTATTTCATTTTGTAGCATTTAACCATTTCATCAGTGTATATAACTCTAATCTAAACCTTCCTGTTGTGTGGCCATCCACATTGTGCCAATTATCCGCTAAGGACTGAAAATTCAAACAAGCTTGCTTTTTTGATTGGCAATCTAATTCCATTAGACCCGGTCACCGAAACTACCGAAAATGTTGATGAGAGTATTCTGGTTTGAGGGATTGGATAGCAACCTTCTGTACATGCGCACAAAACTTGTACATTTTTAATGCTCCTTTTAATTTTATTTTTATCTACCCACGTTTACTAACAAAGCACTGCACAAGTAAATTATGCAATGAAAATGTATGAACATTTAAAAGGGAATAATACCACCACTTTTTTTAGACAATTGAAAATATACCTAAGCAAGAAAAAAAAGCAAGCATACATTGCAGGTAATTTATATATTATATTAGGTTTTCAAAAAAGTCTTGCTATATTTTTGCTAGTTGGCGCTGAAAGCGCGTAGTTCTTGTTTTATTCGTCGCATCTGGCCATAATATACCTTTTTGGAAAGCTCATTTCACGCGCTAACACGTGTTTGATTGATTGTCTTTTCTTTTAAGTCGTTCGTGAGTTATAGCGTCACAATCATGGAGCAAAATAAAGAGAAAATACGGCATATTTTACAGTACTACTACGATAAAGGCAAAAATGCATTTCAAGCCGCCAATAAAATTTGTGCAGTTTATGGACACGATACAGTTTCCATTTTCACCGCACAACGATGGTTTCAAGGTTTTCGTTCTGGTGCAGAGGTGGTCAAAGAAGGAAGGCCTGTCGTAGAAAATGGCGATAAAACCGGCATAGTAGTAGCCGTAGCATCGGTCAAGAGCTTGGCTTAAGTCATCAAGCCGTTATAAACCATTTGAAGAAGCTTTGAGTCTCTCAAAAGATCGATGTAAAAAAAGAAAAAAATAATATCAAAAAAATACCGCATGAGTTTTTTAACAACCCAATATATCAATTATATATATATAATATAGAATAAGGAAGAAAGGATTTGGCGATGATTTCTCTAAGAAATGACTGTTTTAGTTTATATTTAACAACACAAAAAATATCGGTTAAGTTTGGCCATTGGCTGTGTTAGTTTAGTTTAGTGGTAAATGGTCTAAAAAGTGAACATTTTTTCAAATCCATCAGGAAAGGATTTTCCTTCTGGATAATTTTGTTGTACTTATAAGTTATAACACTTTTCCCTTTCGATCTTTATTTCAATTCTTCTTCTTGGCAATTATACATGCATTTACATAAATATATGTATATCAAACAGGAGAGAACGCTATAGTCAAGTGCCTCGACTACCAAATACCTGTTATTCATTTAAAGATGGATGCTTTTATTTCGTCAATACCTATCGATTGACTTAAAAAAGTTTGCCTCGCGCACTCTAAAGCCCACAAACTCCCTTAACGTTAAAACCTATCTTGCGCCTACATTTCTACCTCGCATGGTCAGCTTCCGTTTTATGACTTACGGTACTACTGACTCCCTCTAGGCGCCGTCGTGTTAATTCTTCTTGATGTTGCTTAGCTGAGTAAGGGATATCTAATAGTCGAGGCACTCGACAAAAGCGATCTCTCTTGTTTTTCAATTAATTTACCATTAATGTTACGATTAATCCTATGGCAATATGGGAATATTGTATTCGTTCAAAAGTAGTTAACAGGTAGAAGGACGCGTTTCCGACCCTATAATATATATATACACGATCAGGATCACTAGCCGAGTCAATCTACCCATGTCGTTTGTCCGTCTGTCTGTTCGTATGAACGCTGAGATCTCGGATACTAAAAAATCAAGAAATTTGGGATTCACTATGCATTCTTGGGTTCCCTACGCAGCGCAAGATTGTTTCATGAGAGTGCCACGCCCCCTCTAACGCAAACAATCGCCTTCAACGATTTTAAAAGTGTTTGTCGCCCACATCTTTAAAGATTTTGTAATATGTGTTTCTTTCATTCGCTGCTTCAGTTTCTAATATCGCGCTGTTCCACGACCCTAAAACACCGTTTTGGGTCAAACTAAGGGGCACACATTTTTACAAATTTGTATGGTTTTTCGGTTTCCTGTTTCCTGGATTAATTCCGTACTTGTAGAGTAAAAGGGTATATTTTATTTGGGAAAAGGCATTAGGAAGCATTTCGACCCTATAAAGTATATATATTCTTGATCGGAATCACTGGCCGAGTCGATCTAGCCATGTCCATCTGTCTGTTCGACCGTCCCTATCAATTACCTTAAAAAAAATAATTCCTTGTACCTCTTGTGGTTTCTAGGGAAACGCCATTAACATACGTTGCGTCAGGCTAAACGCCCACAAGAACGTATATTCAAAGACTATATCTTCTAAAGTATTGGTTCAATAGGATTGCAGCTTTGGGAGTGTAATCTTGACAACTTTAACTTAATTTAGATTAGATTTAGATTTCTTTAAAACCCTATGTAACTCCTTAAAAATACGACGAAGAATTTTTTGAAATGATAAATCTGCATACTGTAACTATAATTTATATTCGGTATTATACGCACGACAGACCCACACAAGTTCTGTCCCATGCACTAGATTCAGCACTGCCGTGCCCTTCAAGAACAAATGATTGTTTTCCCTATTCGCTTTGAACTGAACATTTTATTTATAATGATGACTTCCGCTCACTGCGACTCCATCCGCAAGAGGCATAGTGATGTTGTGCCGTATCCCTTTACATATATGTGCACATAAAGACGTACACATACGCCGGCTATGGGGATGTGGATTCTCATACACTTGTAGACACAAATATTGACTTGTACACTTACAAATAGCTTCCGCAAATTTACTTCAATGGATTTCTCTCCTTTAGATAGTCTTTTGCTCGTTCGTGTCCGTATATTAAAATATCAATATTTATAGACACCTAAATATATGAAAACGAGTGTAACTTTAAAAATTACATCCTCTGTGGTTGTTGTACTTTCTACGAAGCAAAGAGCTAGTAACAGGAACCGAAAGTTAGAAATGAATAAATAACAAATTAGTTTCGGCAAGTGCAAACAAAGTGGATAACGGATGTTATTGGGAAATGTCCCACCCGCTGATCAAAAAGTATGGACTTCGCAAATTTTTCCATGTATATTTTTGCTAAATTGAGGGTATACTCTATATAAAACTAAAACAGCTCTTAACGGGGTAAAAAAGAAGTGACGATCGCACCATCAATATACAAAAGTTCTGATATCACATTTTGTGACGAAAAATGCTTGAACATTCGACTAAACAAATATACTTTATAAAATATTCTCATTCGGTCCGCTTCTGTAAACAAGAAGCATTTCGTCTTAAAAAGCAGCGTGCCGAAAGAGATTATTTTATAAACGATACTTTATTTTGTCGATTGTTAAATGCACTTTTAGACCAAAAAAAAAACATTAAAAAATAATTTTTTAAATATTTTTTAACCTTAAAAATCTTATGGTACTTTGGAATAATGACGTGCGTTACATTTTGTTTTGGCCTTCCCCGTCCTTATTATACCCGTTACTCGTAGAGTAAAAGGTTATATTGTGTTCGTGAAAAAGTATATAAGAGGCAGAAGGAAGCGTTTCCGACCCTATACAGTATATATATTCTTGATTAGAATCACTAGCCGAGTCGATCTAGCCATGTCCGTCTGTCCGTTTCTATGCGAACTAGTCTCTCAGCTATCGCAATGAAACTTTCCCAAAAGTCTTCTTTCTATTGCAGGTAGTACATATGTCGGAGCGAGCCGGATCGGACCACTATATCTTAAGGCTCCCATACGAATAATCAAACAAATATAAGAAAATTAATTGTAACTTTGCAGGAAGTAGGCGTTTTGATTTCACACAACTTAAAAAGGTATTTCTTTTATCCTTCTACCTGTTACATACTTTTGCACGAATACAATATACCCTTTTACTCTACGAGTAACGGGTATAAACATTAATTTCCTTTCAGCCAATGCAAAATTTGTCGAGCCTAAAATTAATAATTACCAATCGGAAAATAATAAGTTACTTTGCTACTTTTGTATGAGATGCCAATCTTTTCGTATGTGTACAAATGTTTTCGTTTCATTTAAAACAACAAATTTGAAACAATTTACAAACAAGTGTACATTTGTGCGAAAATTAAAATTGCATTGATAGTATTGTAACTGATAGAAAGTATACAAATTCACTACTTTTACATAGATTACATTCATTTATTATATAGCTCTGCCAGTAGCCTTCCGATTCTCTCTCATGAAGGATCTTCTACATAGGTTGTTTACACAAAGGTTTTCAAAAAAACGCGCTAATAAAAAATAAGAAAGTCCTGACAACCGTACTCCAAACTAACTTTAAGCGAACGAAGTCGCTCCGGGTAAAGCTAGTCACAAATAAAATGATATGAAATTCTAAGAAAAGAAATCTGTACTTAAAGACTTTAAAAATACTCGCTCGGTTAAATGCAGGTCCGTCATACAACTGCAAACCACGCATTTTGTGGCAGAGGCCAATCTTTCAGATGTAATTGAACTTTCAGGAGTAATAAGGCAAGCTAGGGCTTTAAAGTGACCAACCATTAGAAAGGACCAAAATATCATTTACAAATATCATCGATATTCGATATTTCGGCTCAAAAAAATATCGCTATGATAATATATTTTTTTTTAAATATCATCGATATATCGATATTTTAATATATTTTCGACATCCCTACTTTGAATAAATAATTCTATAACACAACATTTCGATAACTACTCCGAAATTTGGTATATTAAAGTTCTAACTAGTTGGTACCACTGTCAGGTTGGACGGTTTGCCGACGGTTTTTATACCCTTGCAGAGGGTATTATGATTTCAGTCAGAAGTTTGCAACGCAGTGAAGGAGACGTTTCCGACCCCATAAAGTATATATATTCTTGATCAGCATCACTAGACGAGTCGATCTAGCCATGTCCGTCTGTCCGTCTGTCCGTCTGTTTCTACGCAAACTAGTCTCTCAGTTTTAAAGCTATCGGGCTAAAACTTTCCCAAAAGTCTTCTTTCTATTGCAGGTAGTATATAAGTCGGAACCGACCGGATCGGACAACTATATCCTATAGCTCCCATAGGAAGGATCGGAAAAAAAACGGAAAAAAGTTCTAGCTTCGGTGTTTTTTGAAGTATTACCTTCTAATACTGGGAATATTAGTTTTTAATTATTTATGAATTTCGAAAAAATGTTTATCAAAATCGGACGACTATATCATGTAGCTGCCATAGGAACGATCGGAAAATTAATGGGAATATATTAGGAAATAAATTATTGCTCCGTTGGTTTTTATTGTATTCACTTCTACTCTGGGATATGACTCTTTTTAAATATTTCCGAATTTCGATTTTAATTTTATCAAAATCGAACTACTATATCATATAGCTGCCATAGGAACGATCGGAAATAAGAGAAATAATAGGAAATTTAACATTTTTGCGATTTGTAAATTAATAGGAATGATCTGCAAGGGTATATAAGCTTCGGCTGGCCGAAGCTAGCTTCCTTTCTTGTTTTTAGCTAATTTTTTCGAGAGGCATCAAAGAGCATATTTTTAAATATAACCCGAAGTAAATATAAAAATTGTAGTGCGCAGATAGTTCATAAAATTCATTAGAGTTGTCTTAAATATACTTTTGAAAAACATTTGTAAGTTGGTTAATTTTATCAAAACGTCCTCTCTTGTTTTAATATTCAAGTCAAATCGAACACTTTCCTAATGCTTCCAGCTTCAATCTATTTATCTTCCGGAGGGTAATTTAAACATTGCCCAAATTTGTAAAAAATATCGATTTGGTGTTTCATTTTTACTTGAACATTTCTGTGGACCAACTGTGTCCGATTTCGCTAAGTAGGCACGTGGTCGATTGGTGTGTGTTCCAAGGTGCATACAATAAATATTATTTCCCCTCCTTTTAAGACCCACAAAACACCCAAAGGGCATAAAAAACCTCCTGGTGCAATAATGAATTTTCAATTGAGGTCCTAACCTTCTCATGACATGTGGCCTTTTCTATTGATTGTGGTCGTCATTGTTTACGAGCAGTGGTAGTAGCCCTAATGCGGCTGCTCAAACACGTGTTGGCATTAAAAATGAATACGGTTCGAAAGGACCAAAGGGAAAAGTCCATGTCTGAAATCTACAGACGTTTTTAAAAGACCGTTTGCCACTTTGCAAATTGAAGAACCACGAGGAATTTTATCCGATCACGTTTACTTACAATACTGCGTGTTTCATGGAAACAGAGTATTGGTCAAAAGTTTGTAGCAGTGTAGCGCACAGTAATGCTCAGAAACTTCGCAGTTTTTTAGTAAGTTTGGCAGTCTAGGCCCTATAACCGCCCAACCTTGCAATTCGTATTTTTTCTGTTTACCCTTTCCAAATCCTACAGCGTTTCTTTTTTTTTGCACTTTCAAAAATTTTATGGTAAGGTGACGAACGATTCGTTTTTTAAGGTAACTTCCCCAAAAATCAATATTTTTATACCCGTTACTCGTAGAGTAATTTCAATCCTAAGTTTGACGTTTTCTAATCAGCATCAACATCCGAGTCAATCTACCCATGTTCGTCTGTCCGCCCATCCGTATGAACGTTACTGCAATAGAAGCCGAAGCTACAGCTTCCGTAATCTTTATCATGCGCGGATCCACGGGGAGTGATATGGGTGATAGATCACCCTCCTCGGCTGAAAAATTAAAGGAATTTTGGTAATCAAAAAGAATGCAACAAAAAATTGTTTTGAAATCATCCCCAAATCAAAATCCTAGATCCGCTACTGCTCTTTATGGTAATAAATAAAATCCCTTAAACATTTCGCGTGACAAATAATTTAAATTTACATATGTGGCACGGAGTTGGCTAGAAAATCGAGAACAGTTGGCAGATCCTTTTTGTCTACCTAGATGTGAACGAATCAAGGAGCTCTTACAAATCGCAGTTCAAAGAGAGCTTTGCCTTTGTGTTATGACTGTTTTGTTACTGAATGCGCTTTGTGTGTTTATTGTTTGTTTGTTGATGGTGCACTTGTTTGGTCAAAAAGCCGCAAACAAAAGGCTGACTGGACCGCGCATAGCTTACAAAGGACTACATTTTCTGCTCCGTTTATCCGGCCGTCCAGACTTCCATCCGCCGACAGATTTATGTATTATTTATGCCTGCTTATGTTTGTGCATTTCTATCTAGCACCAGCCATCCCTAAGAAAGACTCGCAAATTTCCTTTCATACACATATACTTAGGTATATCCAGGACTCTGTCTATTCCCGTTAGGTCAGACTTGAAATCAGCTAGTAACTTGTATATGCTGATCAGTGGCAAATTCAGGACATGAATGCGGCGTTTCAGAAATGACTTTATTATTGAAAACAAGAGAGAAATCTATAGTCGAGTTCCTCGACCATCAGATACCCATTACTCAGCTAATGGAAGTGCGAAAAAGGTGAAGAAATGCAAGCAGCAAAGCGACTATTTGCACATAACTTTTCCGATTTTAAAATTTTCTTCTACTTTTCGATAAGTTCTGGGCGCTTGACACAATTTTAGAATATTAAACAAGAGAGAACGCTATAGTGGGGTTGGTGTCCCGACTATCTAATACCCGTCACTCAGCTAAAGGGAGTGCGAACGCTGTACTCGGGTTGGTGTCTCGACTATCTATTGGGGCTAAAGGGAGTGCGAGGGAGATAGATATATAAACAATTTTGATTGCGTATAACTTTTTAATGAATGGTCCGATTTGAAAAATGTCTTCTACATTTCGATAGGTATTAATAAACACTATAAAATTGCGTTTATATATTTTTAAAATCTTAAAAGATGTGGCCTCCAGACACATTTGAAAATCGTTTATGGCGATTGTGGGCGTTAGGGGGGGCGTGGCACCTCGATGAAACAAACTTGCGCTGCGTAGGAAGCCCAAGAATATGTGTGTAAAATCTCAACCTTCTAGCTTTTATAGTTTCCGAAATCTCAGCGTTCATACAGACAGACGGACGGACGGACAGACGGACATGGCTAGATCGACTCGGCTAGTGATCCTGATCAAGAATATATATACTTTATGGGGTCGGAAACGCTTCCTTCTCCCTGTTACATACTTTTGCACGAATACAATATACCCTTTTACTCTACGAGTAACGGGTATAATAAAAACACCTCTTGACGAGGTAATAAACCAGTGTAGATCGCACCTTCAACATTTAAAAGTTCTGATATTATATGTATTCTGTAACAAACAATGCTTATACATTTGACTAAATAGAAACATTTCTAAAATATTCCCATTCAGCCAGCTTCTAAAAATATTCTACTGAAAAACTCGTAGAAAATGCGTGCGCCACAAACTTTTGCAGTTAGGGGGAGTTAGATTGGCCGTGGCGCCGTGATAAACCAACCTTGCGCTGCGAAGGATCCCTAGCGTACTCCCAATCTTCTAGCTTTTAAGCATTCATACGGACAGACAGACAGACAGGCGGTCATGGCTAGACTCGGTTAGTGATGTTGATCCTTTTGCATACAAAACAAGAGAGAACGCTATAGTCTAGTTGGTGTCCCGACTATCTAATACCCGTCACTCAGCTAAAGGGAGTGCGAGGGAGATGGATATATAACATTTTCTTGATTGCTCATAACTTTTGAATGAATGGTCCGATTTGAAAAATGTCTTCTACATTTCGATAGGTATAAATATACACAACAAAATTGCATTTATAAATCTTTAAAGGTGTGGGCGCCAGACACATTTTAAAATCGTTGGTGGGCGATTGTGGGCGTTAGGGGTGGCGTGGCGCTCGGCTGAAATAAACTTGAGCTGCGTAGGAAGCTCAAGAATATGTGTGGGAAATCTCCGAGTTCTCAGCGTTCATACGGGCAGACAGACGGACAGACGGACATGGCTATATCGACTCGGCTAGTGATCCTGATCAAGAATATATATACTTTATAGGGTCGAAACGCTTCCTTCTACCTTTACATACTTTTGCACGGATACAATATAGCCTTTTACTCTACGAGTAACTTGCGCTGCGTAGGAACTCCTAGAATCTGCATGCAAAACGCCAATCTTCTAGCTTTTATAGTTTTCGAGATCTCAGCGTTCATACAGACAGACAGACGGACAGACAGACAGACAGACAGACAGATGGACAGACGGACATGGCTAAATCGACTCGGCTAGTGATCCTGATCAAGAATCGGAATCGCTTCCTTCTAGCTGTTACATACTTTTGCACGAATACAATATACCCTT
The DNA here is from genome assembly GCA_037075285.1 of Drosophila lutescens. Classification (NCBI taxonomy): domain Eukaryota; kingdom Metazoa; phylum Arthropoda; class Insecta; order Diptera; family Drosophilidae; genus Drosophila; species Drosophila lutescens. The sequence goes on from JBAMCF010000866.1 coordinate 79,997, forward strand.
TTACTCTACGAGTAACAGGTATAATAAATGTTTGGATTTCCCCAAGAAAAAAATATAATTTTGGTGGTTTATCTTAAAGGTAAAACCCTAAACCTTTGATCGGTACCTAAAACGAATGACCAAGTGGAAAATCAAAAACAAACACCCCACAGACCTATCCCCTACTATTACATTTCATTTCACGAATGTTACAGCATAAGTGTATAAAACTCAAATCTTATAATTTATGTTTAAAGCAAAAACTTTTGAAAAAAAAATCATGAAATCATGCGCAACAAAAATTGAAGGAAGTGTATTTATTTAGTCGAATGTAAAAACATGTTTCATCAAAAAACTTAACATCAGAACTTTCTTATGTTCGTGGAGCGATCGTCACGTTCATGTACCGATTTTAGTAGGATAAATAATCTTCAGCTTAATACTGTTCGAATTTTCGGACAGTCCAAATACTCCGACGTCTACAAATTCACAAAAGGGGTTTTCTACACTAGATAAAATGTGGAAGCTCAAATGCTACGTATGTTTCCATTTCAATTAAACAGAGTTTATCCATTTTTCCAACATTGATTTTTCCATTGATCCCATTTGCTTTTAATATTTTTTCGTTTACTTGAAATGTACAAACTGTTATTGACATTGTTCGGGGAAGGCGTCTATAACTCCAAAGTAAGTACCTAGAATGCAATTTAGTATGCATATTAGGTGTAGGTAAAAACTTCTTACGAATTGGTTCTATATATAGTACTCGAACACAATCGAACAACGTGTGAGCCTTAGATCTGGTAAAGATGTAGCTTAGATGACTGTAAATCCTAAGACAACTTCATCCCCTTTTAGAACCTTTGTTAATACGTGTATTCTCCCCGTAAAGAAACCAGCCGGAATAATAAGCCACAAAATTTCATTGCATCTACGTGATGGCCAGGGGAAAGTTGACAGAATAAGTACATCGCAGATGATGAACCAGACACTGACGGTTTCTGAAAACATAGTAATCTGGAGGGTGAGTCAATAACATCGTGGCTAAGCCCAATGGGGTGCGACAAGTGTAATAATCACCAAAGGACTTGATGGCGATGACATGGCCTGACCCTGGTTTGATCCTAAAAATAATGTTCAACTTGCTTTGAAAATGTTTGGGGCAAAATCCAGCCTTTATTTATTTTCCTAATTTGTACACACAAAAAAATTGATACGAAATGATGATTAATTTTATAAATTTTAGTATAATTTCTATCTCGATACGTAACATATAAATTTGATATGAATGAAATTCGAATAACTATCTCGCAACCCCTTACGTAATTTTGGGCGTTATCTCGATCTTTTCTCTCTTTTTTGATTAGAAAGAATTTTCAAAGAGCAAGAAAACGGAGAAGTGACATTTTCAGCATAAATTGTACATTACTTTAAGGGAAAAATCATATGTGTATAAAAAACACAATTTACCATGCGCAAATTGATCCTGATGTGTTTTTTTTGTGTATAGTGAAACAAATAACACATTTTGATTAGCTGTAGAATTAATCTATGTATAGCCAATTTGGATATCGACAAAAATTTTAAATTTAATTTCCACCAATGACGCAGGGGAATATAAACATTGGCCAATCAGTTTCTGGTTTTTTAAATCTAACTATACCCGTTACTCGTAGAGTAAAAGGGTATATTGTATTCGTGCAAAAGTATGTAACAGCTAGAAGGAAGCGTTTCCGACCCCATAAAGTATATATATTCTTGATCAGGATCACTAGCCGAGTCGATCTAGCCATGTCCGTCTGTCCGCCTGTCTGTCCGTCTGTCTGTCTGTCTGTATGAACGCTGAGATCTCGGAAACTATAAAAGCTAGAAGGTTGAGATTTCACACACATATTCTTGGGCTTCCTACGCAGCGCAAGTTTGTTTCATCGAGGTGCCACGCCCCCCCTAACGCCCACAATCGCCATAAACGATTTTCAAATGTGTCTGGAGGCCACATCTTTTAAGATTTTAAAAATATATAAACGCAATTTTATAGTGTTTATTAATACCTATCGAAATGTAGAAGACATTTTTCAAATCGGACCATTCATTAAAAAGTTATACGCAATCAAAATTGTTTATATATCTATCTCCCTCGCACTCCCTTTAGCCCCAATAGATAGTCGGGACACCAACCCGAGTACAGCGTCCGCACTCCCTTTAGCTGAGTGACGGGTATTAGATAGTCGGGACACCAACCCGACTATAGCGTTCTCTCTTGTTTTTTTGTGCGCTGGGGTATTATTTTTTGACCTGTTTTACTTACCCACTCCTTTTATCGCTGCCTAATCATTGTCAAGATACTTTTATAAAACACTTAGCGACTACTAAGCCATTTCTCTGTGTCGTCTCTGAAACGAAAAATATAAAATGAGTAAATCGTGATTAAATCAAATATAAATGATCTAACTTATGGCTGTAGTTTAGTATTCGAACACCTCAAAATGTTACTGTTTTGTTAAGGTAGGAGTTCCTGGCAATATTTAAACAATTTGTCTTAACAGAAAAGAAAACACGAGAGAACGTTATAGTCGGGTGCCCCGAGTGCGAGGGAGATGGAGATAGAAACTTTGATCACGCATAACTTTTTAACGTATGGTCCGATTTGAAAAATTTCTTCTACATTTTGATAGGTATTGATAAACACAACAAAACTGCATTTTTACTTTTCCGAAATATTTAAATTTGTAAAATCGTATATAAGCGATTGTGGGCGTTAGAGGGGGCGTGGCACTATTTTAAAACAAACTTGCGCTGCGTAGGAACTCCTAGAATCTGCATGCAAAATGCCAATCTTCTAGCTTTTATAGTTTCCGAGATCTCAGCGTTCAGACAGACAGACAGACAGACAGACAGACAGACAGACAGACGGACAGACGGACAGACGGACATGGCTAGATCGACTCGGCTAGTGATCCTGATCAAGAATATATATACTTTTAGGGGTCGGAAACGCTTCCTTCTAGCTGTTACATACTTTTGCACGAATACAATATACCCTTTTACTCTACGAGTAACGGGTATAACAATTAATAAGATAGGGGTCGATAAAAATATCTGAGAAATATCTAAAAATCATGTAATTTAATTATATATTTTACTAAAATTATTAATTATGTTAAAGAGACCGCGTACATATATGCCCAAGTTTATATACTCTGTATAATCCGAAAGTTAAATTTTTTTTATTTTTCAGAATTGTGTTTTAGATTCTATAAATCTCTGTAGGCTATATTAATAGCTACCATAGGAACCAACGGAAAATGATAGGGAAAAAAAAATAAAATTAGTTGTTGGTTTATACGGTTTCTGTCTGGGTGTAGGCAGGCGCGATTTTGGGTGTGCTACAAAAATGCCACCATTTTGACGATAGAACGGAAATTTTAACTGATGTGAATTTATTTTGTGATTACTAATCGACGTACCGAAAAAAAAGTTTGCCCCGCCCACTATAATGCATACAAGTTGGACACTTCAGTTATTGACGTCACTGTCAGTAGTGGGGACCTGGGTAGGTACATGGGTATTCAAATTGGTTAATAGAATAACGGGTATCTGACAGTCGATGCAGATTCATTCCAACTTTTTAATCAATAATGGATATACTTTATAGGTCGAAAACACTTTCTTCTATCTGTTACGTAATACCTAACCTGCATTTAATAACCATTGAGCTAGGTCCTAACAAATTGGCACGATTCCCATGCACTTATTTAGCTGTGCCTCATTTTTGAAAGATATTTGCAAATTCATTACTATATAGATAGGGTACTAAAGCTTGGCTAAAGCAGACTACAGTGCTTTTGCTTCCGTTTTTTAATGACTTATAATTTAATTATTTTTTATTTTTTAATTCTAATTGTCCATAAATGTTATATATAAAATAAATCCAGCAGTAGTTATTTGGCTTACCACCCCCCTCAGTTATGTACATAAGTAAGTGGGTCAAATTCGAATTCCCTTGAGAGGAGGGGTCTTCTAACGTTGACTATTTTGGTCCATCCACCTTCGACAGCACCAAAGCTCGCCTCTTCATAAGGCTGGCCCGCAATATGGTGTGTCCGTAAAAGAGAAATGTTAGAATTTTTTTATTACTATTGAATTACATGAAATGTGACCACTCGGACATTCAATGAATTTAGTATGCATGCTTTTTTTAAATTATCTATAGGAACAGCAGAGACCAAGAAAAATCTAAGCTTTATAGTCCCAATGCGGAGTCATTTTGAGTGTAATTGCTCAGAAAGATAGGGGTTGGATTATTGAGGCTTTATAAAAAATTTGGTGTTTGATGTCCCCATTCTGTGGGAATAATTCGTTTGTTTTAAGAATAACAAGAAAGGAAAATAGCTTCGGCCAGCTGAAGCTTATATACCCTTGCAGATCATTCCTATTAAATTACAAAAACATTAAATTTAGATTTACTTCCGTATATGTCACAACAATAAACATTTTAATTGCTTTCGTTTTAATTTGCCATTAATTTTTTGATACTTCCTATGGCAGCTATATAGTTTTGTCTTCCGATTCTTGTTAAATTTAATTTAAAATTCGGAAATATTAAAAAAAGTCATATCCTAGAATTTAATAAAATAGTATAGTCGTCCGAATTTTGTTAAATTTAATTCGAATTTTGAAATGTTAAGGAAAGGCTATATCCCGGAGATGAAGAGAATATAATAAAAATCAACATAAATATAATTATACCCGTTACTCGTAGAGTTAAAGGGTATATTGTATTCGTGCAAAAGTGTGTAAAGCTAGAAGGAAGCATTTCCGACCCTATAAAGTATATATATTCTTGATCAGGGTCACTAGCCGAGTCCATATAGCCATGTCCGTCTGTCCGTCTGTCTGTCCGTATGAACGCTGAGATCTCGGAAACTATAAAAGCTAGAGGATTGGTATTTGGTATGAAGATTCTTGGAGTTCCTAGTTTTATTGTGTTTATCAATACCTACCGAAATGTAGAAGAAATTTTTCAAATCGAACCATTCGTTAAAAAGTTATGCGTGATCAAAGTTTCTATCTCCATCTCCCTCGCACTCCCTTTACGTGAGTAACGGGTATCTGATAGTCGGTGCACCCGACTATAACGTTCTCTCTTGTTTTTGAATGAATCGTGTAATTAATACTAGTCATATTAGAAGTTTTGTATGTTGAAGAGGTGGTCGTCACAAGTTTTTTACCTCGTTAAGAGGTTTTTTTTTGACAATTTATATGGTCGGATAGGCTTCCTTCTACCTGTTACATACTTTTCTCTTTTACTCTATAGAGTCGTATACGACTGACAACCAAGCCAAAAGGCTTTGACTTGACTAAAAATAATTGCCATATGATTTTACCCCGATATTTGTTTTTAATTAAGTAGATCCTCCAATAACCTTTGCAATTTAAATATTCTTTGATAAATGTTCAGGAAAATACTTCTTTAATATGGGCCAAAAGTATTTGTTTCTATTTTAGAATAACTTGGAATATAGGAATAAAGAATATTGATATCGATTTATTTTTCGATCGTTCCTATGACAGCTATATGATAAAGAGGACCGATTTTGCAAACTTATGACTGAAATCATAAAATTTAAAAACGAATCATTTTTTATATCCGAAGGAAATTACAGTCTTGGTATTTTAAAAAAGTTTACCTTTATGTCAAGGGCCATTTAATATTATTTTTAAAGGACATATATGAAGCTTTAGGGGGGGTAGGGTCTGAGGCACCAAAAAATCGACTAACTTTGCGATTTTTTCGATAAAAACTGGTTGCATGGATTTAATTCAAACCTTTTGTATATTATTAAGTGTCATTTAAATAATATCCACTCATTTTTATAGCCGATACTATCGGCTAATATATCGGTTGCAAAGCGATTGCTGGAACACTATTAAAAAAAGGCGTTTTGCGGTTTTCACTGTACCTCCGCTAAAAATGATCGGATTTCCATTTTGTTTTTACAATTCGCTTAAGAATTAAAAAAACCCGCCCCCTGGGAAGCCCTTTTTTTAATTTTTTATTTTTAAGAATTTTTTCCGAATGTCCAAAGTCAAAAATGCGTTTTTCACCTAAAAAAATTGACTTTCGGCTTAAAAATAAAATATTGAAAGTTAAAAAATAAAAAAAAACGCTTCCCAGGGGGCGGGTTTTTTTAATGCAGAAAAATATGCGACAAATTTGAAAACGATCGGAAATAGAAATAGTAACTTTCATTTTAGGAAATATGTAACCTAAACCATGCGCGGATCCACGGGGGGGTGATAAATCACCCCCACTCGGGTGAAAAATTAAGGGAATTTTGGTATTCAAAAAGCATGCAACAAAAAAATTGTTCTAATATCACCCCCACAACAAAATCCTGGATCCGCCACTGGACCTAAACCAAAATAATAATATTGAATATACAACTTTTGTATCTGGTATGTGCGTATGTCGCGTCATATTACCTCCTTATAAGTTATTGTTTGATACCTCTGTACCTACAAGAAACTATCGGGATGAAAACATTATATTATATAAGAGCTCATATTAAATCTGCCACAAAGACAAAAGATTTTTAAACGATTGACAATGAGGTAATGCTGCTTATAATACACATCTGAGCCACATCTGCTCTGCATATGCACTTGTATGTATGTATACTCGAAAGAAAAGTAAAAAAAAATGTTTGAAACCGTATGATGAGATGATGAAGAGTTAAATTAAGACAAGCTGATCAGACACGGATTAGATAATAATATGATATGTGTGCTGAATTTAATTTGGGTTGTTCAAATCACTGATAAACGGTATACTTAATTGTATTCAGAGAAGAAGCAAGGAAAAAGCGATCTTTAAAAAAAAAATGCATATTATTTTAACTCCGTTCCCATAACAAAAATAAATCAAAGAAACAAACTCGACTATCAGATACCCGTTACTCAGCTCAAAGGTGTGTGAGGGAGATGGAGATACGAATCTTTGATAGCCCATAACTTTTTGAAAAGTAGTCCCATTTGAAAAGTTTTTGTTGGATATTAATAATTGTAAGCTATTGTCGGCGTTAGAGTGGGCGTGGCACATTCGAATAACAAATCTAAGAAATCTAAACCTAAAACCCAAACTCCAGCTCTTATAGTTTCCGAGATCACAGCGTTCACACGGACATACAGACGGACATGGCTAGATTGACTCGGCTAGCGATTCTGATCAAGAAAATATGTAATATGTAAATATAAATAAATAATATGTAAATCGCCCCCAAAGTCGATTCGGTAACATTCCTTTTTATTTTTGATCAGGATCTGCAACTGAGTCGATCTAGCCATGTCTTAAACTAAGAAACAATTTTATAGCCATGTCCGTATGTCCGTCTGTCTGTCCTATTCTACGCAAACTAATCTCTCAGTTTTAAATCTATTGGAATAAAACTTTTCCAAAAGTCATATTTCTATTGCAGGTAGCATATAAGTAGCTCCCATAGGAAGGACCTCAAAAATAATGAAATACAAATTATAGCTCGGTGTTTTTTGAAAAATCATTTCTTAATATTTCTGAAAATAAATTTAAATTAAAAAAAACAGACGACTGTATCATACACCTGTCATAGGACTAATCGGAAAATTAACGAGAAATGAACAGGAAAAAAATATATCATCGTTGAGTTTAATGTATTGTTTTTACTTTGGGATAATATTTAAAAAAAACCGGATGACTATATATTAAGCTGCCTTTGAAAGGATACAAAAATTAATGTCTAAATAATTCGAAACATATATAACTTGTAAAATATACGCAAGTAAGTCTAAGTTTAACATTTTTGTAATTTGCTATTTAATAGGAATGATCTGCAAGGGTATATAAACTTCGGCTGACCGAAGTTAGCTTTCTTTCTTGTTTTGTATATATCCGGGAAGTTTCTAAGGACAACAGCGTAGCGACCGCACGATGCATACGATGGAAAGGGTATGCTTTTGCTTGAGACTTGAGTACAATGTGTTGGTACTTGGTGATCCAAGAGAGAAGTATTCACCAGCGAGTGTGTGTTGCCCTGCTTAAGAAAGCGTGTGACGATCAGCAACTAGATTGAGACTGAGACTGAGACGGAGACTGCAGCGCAAAGTGGTTGGGTCCCCTCCGATTCTGCGATGCTCCAAGTCGTTGCGATACTGGCAATACATCATTTTGCGTTGGGCAAAGGCTCAGCTGCAGTTGCAGAATCAGCAATGGTCACAGAGTCGTTGACTTGAACTCGAGCTGTCTTTCTTTTTTTTTGTTTTGTTTGTCTCTTTTCATGGGGATGCGCAGGAAGGCATGTCTGTATTTTGTTTATTTAATTTTTCAGTCATGTGCAAGGGAAAAAGTTGTACTAATTTTTGTATATTAAAAACAAAATTATAAAATCGGAACCGAAAACTATTTTGTTTGCCCAAAGAAATAATTTTCACTAATTTTAAAAAATGTAAGTGAAAAATGTAAACTAAATTAAAATCAGTGTATCGAAGCTTTTATACCCGTTACTCGTAGAGTATAAGTCGGAAAGTACGTAGCAGGTAAAAGAAAGCGTTTCCGACCCTATAATGCATATATTCTTGATCAGCATCACTGGACGAGCCGATCTAGCCACGTCCGTCTGTCTGCCTGTCCGTATAATCTCGGAAGCTATAAGAGCTAGAATGTTGGGATTTATCGTGCAAGTTCTAGGGGCGCAGCGCAAGTTTGCTTTATCGTAATGCCACGCCCATTCTAACATTTTATAAGATTTTTTTGCCGTGTAAATTATGTTTTATTTGATTTGTCAAAACCAAGCCAATTTCAAATTATTCATTATTTTTATTAAAAAGTAATGAGCAAATAATAATAATAAAAAATGTCATTGTTTTTATAGATGCTTTTTCGCTGCCGCATTGTTAGTGCACTCGAGAAAACGGAAACAAACGCATCGTCTGTTGATTAAACGCAAAATGGATGGGGGATCGGATTTCATCTAGTCGGAAGAACAAAACGGCTTTTGTTTTCGATTTTTATATTGGCCTGACTCTTGTTACGAGTCAAAAATTTTACGGTTGACATCATCTGGAGCAAGCCAAAAATGCAACGGCCTTTTGCCTGACTCTGACTACAAGATACCCGGAAAAACACAATAAGGGCTAAAAATCTTTACGAATCCGTAAAAATTTTTTAAATTGTCGAGGCAAGTAACGTATACACGATTTTCGTGATTTCAGTAAAAATTTTCTGTAGCATAGTTTTGAAAACAATATTTTCATTAGAACTTCACCCCCGTCTACGCCACTGGTCGAGGCAGTACAAATGAACGACAACTCTGAATTAAATCTGAACCAAGATTAATGAATGAATGTTGCTCAACAACATTTACTTTTACACTTTTACTGCTCTTTCTCTCGAACTTTTTGTTGTGATAGAAACTTGAAATAACAATTTTGTAGGTCTGTCTAAACAAATACATTTGTTTATAAATAAGATATTTTTTAGCTGCTATTTACTCTTTCAGCATATTTTTTATTAACAACCATTTCCATAATATTTGGGTGCTTCTGGGTCAAAGTCCGCTAGTCCCATTGACAATTTTTGTGGTTGGGGACTGTTTGACAATTATAACGGATGATTTTACCAAGTTTTTTTTTGTGTGTAAAAATTAGACCGCTTTGTTAAGCGTTGCCCGTGTCTTTGGAATTCGACAACAAAGTTGAAAACCCCAAAATGTTCACTATTTCTCTGATGAAAAACCAATTCTACAAATTCAATCTTAAATTAAACTATATTTTATTATTTTATGAATCTACTCGCCACTGTATTACAATTTTTTGGCTTTCTTATACCAACAAAACCATTTTTTTTAATTTAAATCTATACTCCTAAATGTTGTCAAATTTTAAATAAATCATGGCAACCTGTAAAATTAATAAATGAACAACGTACCTACACTGAAAATACAAAGAAAAACAAACACGTTTACTTGCATTCTATAGGTTGCCTTGAATTATTTAAAACTTGACAATAATTAGGAGATAATAAAATAAAAAAACGGTTTTATTGGTATGAAAATCCAATAAAATATCCTCATGAAAATGCCTTAAGCCGAAATTAAAACATTGAGTGGTCAGTAGATTCCATGAATAATAAAAAAGAAAGAAAGCTAGCTTCGGCTTGCAGATCTTTGAAAATTATAAAATGTTAAATTTCGTGTTATTTTGTCATTAATTTATCTAACCTTCCTATGGCAACTATATTATATGGTCGTCCGGTTATTGTTAAATTGAATTAGAAATTTTAAAATATGAAAAAATAGTCATATTCCAGAGTAGAAGAGAATACAATAAAAACCAACGAAGCTATAATTAGTTTCCAATTAATTTCCCATTAATTTTTCGGTCGTTCCTATGGCAGCTATACTCGTCCGATTTTGATAAAATTAAATCCAAAATTCAGAATTATTAAAAAAATTTTATTCGCAAGCATAGGATTTTATATGTAAAAAAACAGCAAAGCAATAATGTTTTAAACAAATTATTTCCGATTATTTCTATGGGAGCTACTAGTTTGCAAGGGTATAAAAATAATATAAAAACATAGGTTTGTAGGCTAAAAATTCTCTTTGTAGTTAAAGTTTCTGTAAATAAATAAATAAGTTCTAGTTAAAATCATCTCGTTGCTGTTGATAGAGGGTTTTGTTTTTAAGATACATATTTCAATTGCGTTCGGATGCAACTCAAAAGTGCATAGGAGGGAGATTTCAGGTCCGGTTTCTTCAAAACAATGAAATTCAAACTACTCAAACTGGCCCGATTGCGATTGCAAAGGCTCTTTGCTCAGTTTGCCAACCAGACTTACTGAGCGGCCTAGCACACCTTTCTTGTTTTATTTTTATTGATTTCTTGGATTCGCATTCACCTGTTGTTATTTCGAGTGTGCTGTTGCTTTTTTTGCTGCAACGGCGTAAAAAAAGCAACAGCATTAGCGTCGACAATACAACTAGTTTTCCGTGCTGCATTCCCGTCGACTGTCGTCTTATGTCGTCCCGGCGGATCGACGCTATTTGCAGCATGGCTATGTGGATTCGGACTTTATCTATATAACCCAAAACATGTTTTTCGCTGCATTTTCTTAATAGACAGAGACTTGCAAGATCTGTGCTCTTGCGTAAAGGTATGCACATAAGGATGGACATTAGTTTTAAGCTTTCAGAACTAGATCCTATTGAATAAAACACTCGGTTAACTGAATGAACTCTAAGTTACCTGATATACTGAAGGGAGTCGATTTAAAGGTTGTGCATGTGTACATTGAAATATTTTTTATATAAATTAAATGGATCTGGTAATGTTTGTTGGTACTACAAATATTAAATAATTCTTTAGTTATATGGATATTCACAAATGGGAAATGCGACAACCTTCAATTATCAGATCGCTTGTACATACTTAATACTACGTGGCACTAGGATAATAATAAAGTTAAATGAAGGTAGCTCTGTTTCGCAACATTTGGTACCCTATAATATAATTCTGTTACGTAATTGCTAGCCAATAATTATATTTATATGAGATGCGTATCCGACAAATAGTTATCGTTGGAACCTAATGTTATTGCCTATTATTATTAATTATTACTATTTCTGAAGTTTTCTCCAAGGGTATTCCAAACTTCGGTCCCGAAAACTAGCCTTTCTTTCTTGTTTAGTTCGTTGCTGCTAATTTTTTCTGTGGGCCAGTTTTGCCAGATCTCTCGGGCAGAACTGGATAAACAACCTGTCATGTTGCCCCCCGTACGTACTCCTCAAGTTGAACTTAATGATCGTGCGTGCAAATGGGTAAGCGCTGTGGATCTTTTAAAAGTGCATGCTGTATTTCTGCGAATAAATGACTATTGCAGATACTGGCGCAGTTGATAACATATACTTCAACGCATACGGTACTGTGAACTGTAAGACAGGAACCGCACAATGCCCAGGCAGACTTTTTTAATGAACTGAATGGGGCATTTGATTTATAGGACGAGAGCCCGTCACCAAACCTTACCATCTCCCTTACAAGTACTCTCTCTATCCCACAAAACTCGTTGTCGTGGAATATCTATTTGCGTAAACGAAATTAATAGAAGGAAGAAAGCTTGAATTCGATATAAGGGGCGACAGATCCTGAGCCCGATCAGAGTCAATAGCTTCGGTTCCTTTTTCGCTTGCACCACCAGTACAAGCCGAAAGCCTGGAGAGCGGCGGGGTGTATCATTGTTTTGCCTTTGATTGTCTCTTTGATGTAACCGTGGACCTTATTATAACCGCTGCGGATGCGACACGGCACCTTTCCAGTCTCTACAGTCGCCAGAATTTATGGCGTTCCACAGTGACACCACTGGACAACAAGTAAACAAACCTAGCAGACAATCGAAAAACGGCAACAAAAGCAATAACTCGATGGAACGAGTATGCATGACACTCGATACTCGGTACCCGATACCAATATCATTAGGCCGACTCGAAATCTGGAGAGTGCGAGTCAAAAGCGCGATTTAGGCTCAAAGTGAAGTCTATATTTCAGACGGGAGAAATGTAGGAACGCAAATATATGTAGATATGTAGGGGACTACATGTTGGCGAATCGTACCGAATTCGAAATACTTTGGCAGTACTGCAATATTGTTGCGATTGCATTCATGTCCACACACATGCACGGACGTACAAGCACATGCGTACTCAAAAAACCAGTCCACTCCGAACCATCTCATACACGATCTCCAACTCCTTTGAGCCAGCTACTGATGAGATATTCCTCCCTGGTCCCGGCTCCTCTGCGAGCATCGCGAATTTCGATTCCAGTTCCGATCACCGATAGCCCCCTTGCCCCCTTGGCCCCCCTGGCCCCCCTGGCCGCCCCCCCCCAAAGACATTCTCGCGTGGCAATGCACCTGTCGCGACCAATGCTTGTATGCTGCAGCAACCGGCACCACCAGAGACCACGATGAATCAGGGGAACTGGCCGAGCCACGGGCTGCAGATCCCGAAGCATTGAGAGCATTGGGAGAAGGAGAAGGAGAAACAATGCCAAACGACGTGGCAAAAGGAAACATTTTACGACCATCACATGGGGAATTTGTATATTGCCGCTGCGTAGGTACACACTATACTCACTATACTCACCTTTCCTCACAGAACCCGGCTGGGATTACACATCTCTGCGTTGTACTCCTTTGACTAGGTGCAACAAAGACTGCATTGTAAGTCGTTTCCATGTTAGATGTATTTATAGAACAAATATATGAGAGTAATATATGTATATATTATCTTATGGCACTTTTCAAAATTCACACTATTTTACTGCGTCACATTTAATTAGCTTCCATAACGCGGTTCGAGGATTTCCCGTTTAGCTGCCTCAACACACACCGAACTTGGTGAACTTGGGACCATGGCATAAATTCGGATATCCCTGGGAGCACAGTCACAGGCACTGAATCGTATCTACAAGTAAGTACCGGGCACGGCAAGTGCGTCCCCTCGTCGAGCTGGGCGCTAAAGATATTATTTTTTCATCTGCGACACCTCTTTGAACCTCCTAACGGCGGTTCATATGGGATCTTGTGTGCGTTTCGTTTCCTGTAACAGACTCTATTTGAGGCACTATCCTCTCTGCAAATGTGGCTCTACGAGACACTTCTCTCGCTCTGTGATTTTGTGAACGCATCAATACACGAGTGCCGATCGGATCCTGTGGCCAGTAACAGCTGGTGAAGCTCAGTGGCATTTTTCCAACAATAATGAGTCTGTGAACTGCACTGCGGATTTGAGTTTCGGTGTTTTTGTCCCACCGGTCAATGGGTTCAGTGCAAAGTTTTGTGACCTACTGGTTACGACAAGTTGCGAGAGAATGCTAGAAAGACACACACCACTTGGTGGCATCACTAGGCTTGATGGACATTGTACTGCAATGACAGTAGTTAACACAAAATCACAAATACACAACACGGGTTAAAGGGCACATGCACATTATTCACATGCGATTGTGTTTCTTCGGCTGTGTAGCTGTGTAGCTGCGTAGCTGCGTTGCTGCTTAGCTGGTCATTCTTCCAGAAGAACACTTTGGCACCCATGCTCTGTGCTCTGAGACTGCCGCCAAATCCTCGCAATCAGCACATGGCGGGCTTATAAACAAAAATCATTCTGGCCCAAAGTCGTGTGGAGTTATGCAGCATGAGGTTGGCATAGGGCTCTTCAAGTGCGGCACGCGCACGTGGAATGCGACCCAAACCACGAGAGCACCAGTAAATGAGACGGCAAAACGGCGCGTTTTGAAGCACCACCACTGCGTAGCGATGTCCAATAGTGACTGATTCTGATTGGCAAACACGTTGCGTATGAGCAATTCTTGCCGCCAACAGCAGAGCTCTGTTTTCGCCGCTTACACAGAGAGAATTGTGACGGTTTCAAATTGAGTATTTGTATTCTCAGTTTCAGGATGCACTGATTTTGAGCACAGATTTTAGACAAAACTCGTATTCAGTAGAAATTTAACCAATTTTAAGAAAGAAACTTTAATTGATCACAAAATTTTCAAGAGAATAAATATTCTCATAATGAGTCTGCCATTTATAAAAAAGCTAACGTGCTTGTCGCGAGATCAATCGCTGCTTAAATACTTATTTTTTGCTTGTTATCATGCTTAACTTGTGAGTCCAAAAATACTCCATTTTAGTACAACTTACTTGAACAATTCTCTCCGTGCACTCTCTGCACTCTCTCTCTCTACCAGAGTATTTCATGCGCTAAGAGTACGTCTTTTCGCCTCTTAATTCGAAAGAGAGTTCACTTGGATTTTGCCCAGAGAGGCAAACTAAACCACGCCCCGCCCGCACAGTTTGGCATCCACGCGCATATCCAGTTTTAGAACTTTCGGAGCTGCCAACTCTTTTTCTACACCAACGGCGGAGTTGCCAATCTTTTTTTTCCGTTTTGCCCGCTCGAATTTGAATTTTTTAATTAATTTAATTTACAATGTTTGTGCCCGAAACGGGGGACATGCTGCCCAGATCGGCGCCCAGACCAAGTGCAGCGGTGCCCAGGGTGCCAATCACATGTCCAGTAATCCAGACAGCATCCTTTAACCCTTCACCCTGCGTTTCCTGAAATCGGCCAGGGATATCATTTCACAGGCTTTGGGCTTAGTTATGTAATTAAAAGCACTGAGATATGATATGTATACGAGTAGATGGAACTTTTCTACAATAGTTTAATATTTTCCATTTTTTATTTTTACGGCCTATGACACCGTAATTAATAATTATAATAAAGTAATAAAAATAATGTTGATAAAAAGGTATAAAATATTTTAAGTATTTTCTAGACAAGGAATAATATCTATATCTATATAAAATAATATCTATATATCTATATACTAATTATATCTTTGACATTTATGAAAGTTATGAAAGCAAGAATGACTAGGATACTTGCTCAACTTTTAAAGGTACTTTAAGCCTCGAATTGCATTTCGTCCTAGTTGACTTAACATGGAAAAATTATACTGAATACATATAGCGTGTAAATAGACGCCGTCTGTATGTCCGTTTTATGTCCAACAAAGTCGACTCCAGCTTGAAGTCGAAGGAATCCAAAAATCCACAGTCTACCGCCGTTCTCTAAAGAATATAAGATCGTTAATGTTAATTAATTACTTGGGAACAATGATTACCTTGGTTGTGCTCCCAAGCCTTTGAGCAACTTGCAGTTCTGCGCCTCGCCATCGAAGTGGAGGAGGGCATTCCGCTGGAAAAGGTCTTGAATCTGGACGAAGTCCGCCAGGAAATTGTGAAAGGATTGCAGGGCCTACACGATATACCCAATCGCTTGGAGCAGTCATCTATCACTTGGATTTGGGTGCCATGTACCCCAATATTATCCTCAACAATCGCCTGCAAGCAGCAGCGGGGGACGGATAAATTAGCAGTGTTTCATGTGCAGTGGTCGCAGCTTATTTAAAATGTATGTTAAAATTTTAATGAACAATTTTGTGGACGTGCGTAATAGCCTAGTCTAAAATGCTAAGATTGCTATTATATGTGATAATAAATGTGCTTGATTGCAACTTGACTGGTCTATAAGTGTGTGATCTCGATTTAGGACTCAAATGGTTTCACATAACATTCTTAGCCCATTTCGTTCTGCCAAGACCGTCTTTCTGCCCTAGTTCACTTTGATTCCTAAAATTTCCCAGAATTTCCAAGAAAAAAACACAGTTATATTAAAATATTATTTTCATTTATTATTCCTTTCGGACTCGCTTGCTTGGTACTGGATCCAACATGGAAAAAGACCTCAAGTTCCGCAAAATATCTAATGGCGCCTCCATCTTGGCCATTGCCGTGACCATGGAAGCCACCAGCTGCAGAGCCATACCCGGGGCCTTCACTTGTTCTTTGAATTCCTCAAACGCTTCCACCAGGGGAACATGTAGGACCTCTGTCCACTTTTTTCCAACCTCCTTGAAGAGGTCGGAATTTATGTTGGCCAGCGTCACTGGACTATCTGGCAAAATTTCAAAAATGTTTTTCAGAAAGTATTTTATTCTACCGAACTCCGTATTGCACATTGAGCGTGCGGTGTCATCTCTGATGTTGCGGGAGACGTCTACATAGTCGTCCATCACCGCCATATATGTTTCCTTTTTGAACGTCGTGTTCCTATACACATTGCGTATAAGGCAGTCCGTGGCGCCTTTTCGATACAATACTCCGCAGAGGTGTCGGTGGTCATACAGAACCGGACATCTTCTCTCAATGAGCCAATCTATTGCATCGAGGTTGGCGGAGTTTAGTCGCACCGACTAAATATTTCTCCATTTTTTTGGCCTTTTAGAAAGCGGTATACATTTTCCACACCATTTTTTTGGCCTTTTAGAAAGCGGTATACATTTTCCACACCGTTTTTAATTACGACCTTCCCCAAAAGGTCTATTTCACTGGACATCTAAATAAATATAAAAACTAATTAATAGTAAAATAAGAAAGGAAGCATTTCATTCCTATTAACTTGGAAAAACATTAAATTTAGATTTACTTGCGTATGCGTAACATTAAACAAAATTTTAGCTGCTTTCTTATTATTTTGGCATTAATTTGCTGATCCTTTTCTATGGCAGCTATATTATAGCCGTCTGAATTTTTTTAAATTTAATTTGAAATTTTAATATGTAAAAAAAAAAGCTATATATCTGAGAAGAAGAGAATGTAATAAAAATGAACAAAGATATAATTATACCCGTTACTCGTTGTTCAAGAAGAACACTTTTTATAATAAATCTAATACTTTACTAGTTCGGTACATGTCAATATGTTAATTGATCTAGAGCCGTAAATAACGATCTGTAACTCAAACCCTACAAGGGTGCAGTGCTAACACTTGTAATCTTAAGTACAGGCCACTTGAGCCTGACCATATATAGAGTTCTCACACTGCACAAAGGGTCGCCTTGCAGGAGACCGTTGATAAGGCTCCCGCTCAGGCAAACAGATGTGGTCTCTGCGTAGACCATAGATAAGTATATCATAAGAATTTCATGTTAGTTACGTAAGCGAAGACTTAGAAAAATAAAATCAGTTTTAATACAGAACTCAAACGTGAAGGTTGTTTTCCTTATTACAGGAATCCCTTTCATTTTGGTCCTTCGAGCCTCTTTGATTCCTTGCGGATCAGTTGGCGAATTGGAACCCTTTCATTTTGGTCATTCGAGCCTTTGATTCCTTGCGGAACAATTGGCCAGACTACTCTGCAGTTTTTCCCCACCAGTGGTAAGAGACTCAGAGATATTCTGCACCTTAAAGATTCTGTCAAGTGCTAGACACTTGCAGCTACAGGTTGCAAACAGATTCACACGATTGTTTTCCCCCACCAGTGGTAAGAGACAAAACTTTTGTCACAAAAGTGTTCAACAAAAAAATAAAAGCAAAAAGACAAGCAAAGAGTCGTTTTTGTTTTTAAGCACCTTAAAGATTCTGTTTTTAACAGCTACAGGCTGCTAAAGTCGGAAGGGCGTTTCCGAGGCCTTTACATCGGATTAATATATAGAGAAATATAGTGATTATACCCGTTACTCGTAGAGTAACTATATTTCCAACCAACCATTAAGTTGGTGAGGCGTGTCCGTGGCCAAAACAGCGGATATATAAAAAAAATATAAAAATGTTGTGAAAAGTGCATTAAAAAACAAGAGAGAACGCTATAGTCGGGTGCCCCGACAATCAGATACCCGTTACTCAGGTAAAGGGAGTGCGAGGGAGATGGAGATAGAAACTTTGAACACGCATAACTTTTTAACGAATGGTCCGATTTGAAAAATTTCTTCTACATTTCGATAATATTACTTTTCCGAAATATTGAAATTTTTAAAATCGTATATAAGCGATTGTGGGCGTTAGAGGGGGCGTGGCACCTTTTTGAAACAAACTTGCGCTGCGTAGGAACTCCTAGAATCTGCATGCAAAACGCCAATCTTCTAGCTTTTATAGTTTCCAAGATCTCAGCGTTCATACAGACAGACAGACAGACGGACAGACAGACGGACAGACAGACGGACAGACAGACGGACAGACAGACGGACAGACAGACGGACAGACAGACGGACGGACGGACATGGCTAGATCGACTCGGCTAGTGATCCTGATCAAGAATATATATACTTTATGGGGTCGGAAACGCTTCCTTCTAGCTGTTACATACTTTTGCACGAATACAATATACCCTTTTACTCTACGAGTAACGGGTATAAAGTGCCCACAAAATAACATTTGTAATACGTGCCTAATTACAAATGCAATACTCTTGCATTGGAAAAAAATAAAATCCACAAGGGAAATAAAATTGCGCAAAATCCAAAAATTTGGAAAAATAAGGGTGAAAAGTGCCTACAAATGCTATAAAGCCAAGAAGCTATAAAGCATAAAATTAAAAAATCCGTCTAAATAGAAATATTATTATTAAAGAAAAAGTGCACAAAAAAATAATAATATTACCATTAGCTTTGACTATGGTTAACAAGAGCCAGCAATATAAAGATAAATATTGCAAAAGGGCCTTGAATTGAATCGCAATTAAGCGTTCAACTCCATTAATTTGGATTATGGGAAAATATATTCCATTGGGCTAATAGCCTGCAAATGCAATATTGCATTTTAAACATCCCGAAACTGGGACAAATATAATACATCAAGCTACCGAGAGGACGATCTCGGCACCACAACTTAATTTCATCTTGGAAGGAAGAAGTCTTGCTGGCTGACCGCAGGACCTGGACACCAAGGGAAGTCGTCGCCAAGAATCATCGAAATCGTCGCGACAAGAACGTCGTCGACAACATCCTTGGAAAAACGCTATCGTCATCAATGGGCTAAGTCAACGTGATCAACAGATAAGTTCGATATTAGTAACTGATATAGTTGTAAAAAGCACGATGTTGTCCGATATTAGTTACTTTAGTGCAAAGGTGGCTTTCTTAGAGAAAGTCGAGCAGTTAAACAAATATCTCGATGAGACAGTGAATAATTTGAGTGGCTGAAAGGATTCTCTTAACATAAGAAGAAATAAGATTAACTATTTAGCTACAAAATTGTTTAATGTGGTGTAAAAGGCTAGATGTTATTTTGAACGCAATGAATTTGAACGCATTATTGATGAATTAGAATTCGATGTTCAAAATATAGTAACGGCCATAGAGAAAAGATTCCGCATTGAAGGATATTTTCCTGTGGTTGTTAGGGAAGAGGAGTTTCTTACCCTGTCAGAGAAACAGTTTTCTAATTATCACGATGAATTTATTTGTTGCAATGAATTCAAACATAAAGAGAATAGTTTAGAATCAAATTGAATAGATTCACAAGCTTTATTATCGAGTCCATTAAAAGAAAAGAGTTAGGTAGCTTAACGATTTCTGAAGGAATAGAAGATAAAGAAATACACTGCCGTAATATTCCGCCGGCAGGACCTCACTTTGAAGGTGAGGTTGTTTGCGTAGACCATAGATAAGTATATCATAAGAATTTCATGTTAGTTACGTAAGCGAAGACTTAGAAAAATAAAATCAGTTTTTATACAGAACTCAAACGTGAAGGTTGTTTTCCTTATTACAGGAATCCCTTTCACTCGTAGAGTAAAAGGGTATATTGGATTCGGGCAAAAGTATGTAACAGCTAGAAGGAAGCGTTTCCGACCCCATAAAGTATATATATTCTTGATCAGGATCACTAGCCGAGTCGATCTAGCCATGTCCGTCTGTCCGTCTGTCTGTCCGTCTGTCTGTCTGTCTGTCTGTCTGTCTGTCTGTCTGTCTGTCTGTCTGTATGAACGCTGAGATCTCGGAAACTATAAAAGCTAGAAGATTGGCATTTTGCATGCAGATTCTAGGAGTTCCTACGCAGCGCAAGTTTGTTTCAAGAAGGTGCCACGCCCCCTCTAACGCCCACAATCGCTTATATACGATTTTAAAAATTTAAATATTTCGGAAAAGTAAAAATGCAGTTTTATTGTGTTTATCAATACCTATCGAAATGTATTTTTCAACCATCGGACCATTCGTTAAAAAGTTATGCGTGATCAAAGTTTCTATCTCCATCTCCCTCGCACTCCCTTTACCTGAGTAACGGGTATCTGATATTCGGGGCACCCGACTATAACGTTCTCTCTTGTTTTTATACCCGTTACTCGTAGAGTAAAAGGGTATATTGTATTCGTGCAAAAGTATGTAACAGGGAGAAGGAAGCGTTTCCGACCCCATAAAGTATATATATTCTTGATCAGGATCACTAGCCGAGTCGATCTAGCCATGTCCGTCTGTCCGTCTGTCTGTCCGTCTGTCTGTCTGTCCGTCTGTCCGTCTGTCCGTCTGTCCGTCTGTCCGTCTGTCCGTCTGTCCGTCTGTCTGTCTGTATGAACGCTGAGATCTCGGAAACTATAAAAGCTAGAAGGTTGAGATTTCACACACATATTCTTGGGCTTCCTACGCAGCGCAAGTTTGTTTCATCGAGGTGCCACGCCCCCCCTAACGCCCACAATCGCCATAAACGATTTTCAAATGTGTCTGGAGGCCACATCTTTTAAGATTTTAAAAATATATAAACGCCATTTTATAGTGTTTATTAATACCTATCGAAATGTAGAAGACATTTTTCAAATCGGACCATTCATTAAAAAGTTATACGCAATCAAAATTGTTTATATATCTATCTCCCTCGCACTCCCTTTAGCCCCAATAGATAGTCGGGACACCAACCCGAGTACAGCGTTCGCACTCCCTTTAGCTGAGTGACGGGTATTAGATAGTCGGGACACCAACCCGACTATAGCGTTCTCTCTTGTTTTAGTTTAAATCTAATTTAATTTTAGAGTATATGTTCTAGTCCCCCGAAAACCAATTAAAAAATAAAACTCTTAAAGATCACAAATTCGCGTTTAATACATTTAAGTAGTATTTAAAGAACATTTAGATTAATTTGTTTGTTTCTCTCCTCCGTTTTCCTTACACAAGCCTTGGCAAAGTACATAAGCGGGGAAATGCACCTAACCTCACTTCTGAATAAATATTTAAATATGGGTAATGGTTTGTGTCCATGGTTTGAGAGCGCACTGATTGAATTGTTGGTTAAAAATTTAAATATGGAAATGGTTTGTGTCCATGGTTTGAAACCGCGCTGCTTGAATTGTTGGTTAAAAATTTAAATATGGAAATGGTTTGTGTCCATGGTTTGAAACCGCGCTGCTTGAATTGTTGGTTAAATATTTAAATATGGAAATGGTTTGTGGCCATGGTTTGAGACCGCGCTGCTTAAATGGCGTGGTAGCAATAGCGAGAGCGCTAGTAGCGAATAGAGATGTGCGCGTGCCTGTTTTTTTCGGCACGACACGGCATGTGCACGAATACATGCCCGAGCCCGGGCCCCGCATATCATACGATGTAGGCATCAAATGCATTCTTATTTCATAAATATTTATGATTTGAAAGAGCAAATTATGAGGGTATACGCCCACGGCAAAAATGAAAAGCTCCCAAAATGTTCACACAATTCTTAATGATCCTAAAAAAATGTTTAACACCAGTTACAATTTTACTTGCCTATCACACAACATTTTCCGTGTCAAAAACAGAAATGAATATTTTTTAAAACGCATAATATAATTTTAATTTTCAAACTAATTTATTTAAATTAAACAAGAGAACGCAATAGTCGGCTTGACAATCAGATAACTAATAACAGATAACTTACTAATCTGCTTTTCCTTCTGCGCTCTAACTATAGGGCTACCAAATCATGATTTTTGTTCGGGAAAATCAATAAAAAATTAAGATAGGAAGCTAGCTTCGGCAAGCCGATGTTTATATACCCTTGCAGTTAAAATAAACACTTATAAATTAATGCTTGAACGATGCTCCACCGGTCGGAAAGTGTTGCAGAAAGTAAATACTGCGTTGTTTTATGCAACCATAATTTTCAAGTATTTGCAGAAAGTTGTTGATACCAAACTGAATTAAAATTAATGCTCAAACTTGGTGATAATTTTATTCATTTCAGGATGTTGAAAAAACGAATCGATTATTTTATAAGCCTAAATGTAATCAATTTTAAAACAAACGTGCACAATACTTATTAGTGAATATCATGTGCACTGAATTTCAGACTGCCGCTGGCAGATCTATCAGATTATACATAACATACATAAAGGCAATTAAAATAATAACAACAAGAGAGGAAGCTATAGCTTCGGCCAGCCGAAGCTTATATACCCTTGCAGATAAAATATTTACCTATAGTTTAATACTCACTCGATCGGCGGAGTTTCAGGGATTCCAAATATATTATTGCATATTTAAAATGTTTTTTTTTTAAATTGTCAAAAGTCAAAACGTCTACCTTCTACAAAGTTACAATGTTTTTCTATTATTTTTTTCGATTATTCGTATCCATAAGATATTAGGTTGTCAAAAAAGTCTTGCGGTATTTTCGCTAGTTGGCGCCGAAAGCGCGTAGTTTTTGTTTTATTCGTCGCATCTGATCATAATATACCGTTTTGGAAAGCTCATTTCACGCGCTAACACGTGTTTGATTGATTGTCTTTTCTTTTAATTCGTTCGTGAGTTATAGCGTTGCAATCATGGAGCAAAATAAAGAGAAAATGCGGCATATAATAAAAATACCTCAAGACTTTTTTGACAACCTAATATATGGACATAATAGCGATAAAAATATTTTAAACTTGAAAAAAAACGAATTAATTTTTTTATTAATTCATTTTTTTTTCAATTTTAAAAGTGATTAATGTCTAAAACCCAAAAGTGCTAGATCGAAACTAAATTGTTCCGCTGGTATGGTAATTTGGTATATGGTTAAAATTTGGCTCTTTTTTATTAAAATTGGGTAATTTTTAATATTTTTTTGGCTCATAAAAAATTTTTGAAGTGGTAACCGTGCATATGTACTTACCTGCAATATATAGAAGACTTTTGTGAAAGTTTCATCGCTATAGGTTTAAAACTGTGAGACTAGTTCGCATAGAACCGGACAGATGGACAGACGGACATCGCTAGATGGACTCGGCTATTGGTGCTGATCAAGAATATATATACGTATATATGATCGGAACCTTCACTGCGTTGCAAACTTCTGACTAAAATTATACTACACAAAAAAAAAACTATGTAAAATCAACTATTGTATAGTGAAAACGCCACAACCCATAAAAAATAGAAAATGCCCCAAAAAATAGTAGATTACCTAAAAATAGTAAATTACCTACAAAATAGTATTTTACCCGAAAAAATTGGTTTAAAAAAAAATTTTTTTTTTAGCTATTTTTATTTTTAATTAAATTTGTTATATTAATTTATATGGAAGTTATTAATAGACACTTATTGTACATCTCACAGATACTTAAAACTTATAAATAAGGTCTTTTGCCTCCGCTGGGAATCGAACCGGGCCGTAAACATCGGAGTCGAGCACTCTAACCAGTAGGCCACAGAAGAATGATTTTTGTAGAGGAAAATCTATAGACTTGAAATCAACATTTAACAAAAAAAAAAGGAAAAACATCAGTTGCAAAAGCGGGATTTGAACCCGCGACCCAGAGTTTATGAGTCGGATACTCTAACCACCCTAAGACCAGAAAAATAGTTGACCTACACTGGTCGGCATAATTATTTTGACAGATTTTAAAGTTAAATATACTCATATTTTGAACTTATAATAGAAACATTTTGGCACCTATAGAAAGAGCACTTCAATTCCGTTTAAATGACACAACAATGTTCTTAACCCATTAAGCACCCTTTGAAAAGTTAGAAAATTAGACAATTTATTGTGAAGGTCAAATTTTAAACTTTTTTCCTGGGGCTTAAAACAAAAATGTTTTGATGCAAAGTTTTTCCCCAATCAAAATTAATAATAACTGCAAAAAAATTTTTTTTTAAATATTTAAATATTTATTAAATACACGCAAACAAATAAAATAGTTTTGGTACGATATTAATTGAGACGTTACTCTTAATTTGCCAAATCAATAAAACAACAAAATACCTGAAAAATTCAGAAAATAGTGAACTACTATTTTTCTATGTTGATTTTACATAGTTTTTTTTTTGTGTACCCTCTGCAAGGGTAAATAAATAGTTTTGTTACTATTTCAATTGTGGCGTTTTTATGAAAATACATAAAAACAAATGAAAAACATAAAAACTATTATTGCGCAAAAAAATGACACAAAAAAATACATTAATATTTCGTGAATAGTTTTTAATTGTTAAATACTTTTCAATAATCAAAAAAATAAGACAACAAAATACGAAAATGTTCAAAAGTAAAGCACTATTTTCCTATGTTTGTTTTTTTCGTTTTATGGAAAAAATTATATAAATTCCATCCTTCGAAGTACAATAGTGGGATTTATCTAAAAAATTCGGGAAAAAACGCCTCTAGATGCCTGTCAAATATTTTAGGGCACACATAGAGGTGAACAAATTACTTCAATGGCTCAATGGCTTTGATTGACTCAAATTATGATAGAACCTTAAATGCAATTATTTAGAAGGGAATATAAGCAATTTTTTGGTATAGGTTTTTGTATAATTGAGCACAGACCCTCGAAGATATTTTAAGTCAAATGTTGCTATTTTTTTCAAACCGCGATTGCACAAATACCACCCGTTAAACGCAAAAACTAAGTATGCAGATATGCTTATATACGTCTATATTAACACAATTTAATGTCCATAGGGCTGCACCAAAAACACTGTCGGCCTGTGTAATATAAGCAAAACAATCAGTTTTCCATTGGCCTGAACGACAATCCCCCTTAAATAAATAACAATTGGTTTTTTATTCATCTCTACGTCCATTGGTTCGCAGTTCCGAAAATACCATGACACTCGTAAAAAAAACCTACATCCCAAATTTTTGAGATGAGGATGAAATAGCCTGACGTATAAGATATTTTCCCATCAAATACACGCGCGTAAAAGGTAGCGTGCCTCAAAAACATACTTAGAATGACTTGAACTACACACAAAAAAAATTGATTGGTAAATTTGACCTATACGAATTGTTACGTAACTATAAAAATAGTTACGTGTCTTTTGTTTTTGCTTTGGGTGTGTGTATTTGCTGTTGTGAAAGTAACTATTTAATTGGTAGAATTGACAATTTTTGTGGTTGGGGACTGTTTGACAATTATTTTGGTTAATTTTACCAAGTTTTTTTTGTTGTGTGTAGGAACATTCTGAAAATTTGACTTTATTATTTTTATTTTAGTATCGAGATGAGTGAGATTTACACTATAGTGAGCTTTACTAAGTCACTAAATATATTTTGCAATCTACGAAGTTTAACAATAGTTTAACATTTATTTATGCTCGTTAAAATATAAAACTACATTGAAAGAACCCTATTTAATAAATATATATTTAGGTTTGTATTTGTATTGCAGGGTGGGTCATCAGTTTTTGTTATGTGGTTAGACATTGGCTCTTCAAGTCCTTAACAATATGTGGCTGCTTATGTTGCAATACAATCTATTATGACACATTACTTGTGTGAGACCATTTCGATTTTCGGAGGTGGCGTGATGGAAGTTGGCCTTGCTGGCTTCGACGCCTCTATACTAGCTCGTCGCGCAGCTGCGGCCATGTATGTCCCGTAGTACCTACTTAGCATGTGCGGATCGACGTGGTTGAGTTCGATATATGCATTTGGCATGGCTACTGCCAGGGCTGATGGTCTCGCGGCAGCTGGGGGCGCGGCAATGGCCTCTGCTAGTGGACATTCCTCCAGTGAGCTGGACTCCTCGTGTTGGCTACTACTACTGGCCAAGGACCTCGCCGCCGAGCTGGAAACTGAGTAGTTGTGCTGTTCAAGATCTTCGGGATCGCGATCGGGGTCGGGATCGGGATCGGGATCGGCATCAAATGAAGACAGCCTGCCGTCGCTTAGGTACGAGTTATTGTCCTCAACGGAAAATAGTTGCTTCATGGTTCCTCTGCGGTTTTCCTGTTCATCCGCCTCCGTCTCCGGATAGGAATCCGGATCGGCATTAATGCTTTCGTCAACCACATCAACGTTAACCTCCACATCGATATCAGTGTCAATGTCGGGATCAGTCACAGGTTGATCCAATCCCAAGACTACCTCGCGGTGAATAGTTTGCTTGGTAATGACCGTGTGATGGGTTTGAGTCGTAGTCCTTGCCGTGGCTGGCCTGACTGAGGACTCTTGATCCTCACGGACAATGTCCACTATCTGGACATCGGGAGCCAGTAGCGAGGCCACGTCAAACTGGCGCTTCCTTGTCTGCGAAAACATGTTCGCGATGGTTGTTGTCGTGGTAGAGTTGATATATGCAATGTGCTGGTGCGGGACATGTTGTTGCTGGAGCTGAGCCGGCTGGATTACCTGTTCCAGCTGGTTGGCCTGTTGCCGTTGCAACGGCATGGCCGGGTCAGTAGGGGAGTACTGCGACAGACCGGGTGCCGAGCTCCGATTGAAGAACTGGCCTATATACTGTTGGTGGTACGGATAACCCAGGGCCGACAGTTGCATCGCGGACTGGGAACTAGGCGGAGGTGGGGTTGTGAGATCCAGGGGCGGCGGGCTGGGCGAGTCGGTGCTGGCATCATCCACTGACAGACCCATATGCTTTCGCACCTTGCGCTGAGCCTTGCGACGTCTGAAGTCCCCTTTGCGAAAATCATCCATGTTGGCCGGGTGTATTGCCCAGTAGTGCCCCTTGCCATTTGCACTGCGGCCAGACTTGATAAAACAATCATTCAGTGAGAGATTATGTCTGATGGAGTTCCTCCACCCCGGACCGCGGCTTCTAAAATACGGATAGTTATCCAAAATGTATTGGTAAATGTCTGAGAGGACCAACTTCATTTCAGTTGAGCTCAAAATGGCCATAGCAATGAGACCAATGTAGCTGTGTTGCGGCTTGGGCTCCTCGGGCTGAAAGATGCGCTGCGTTTGGGGGAAGAGTGAAATGGTTGAGAGCGCGGCCATTCGGTTGACTGCCGGAATATTGCCAGAGGCATGGGGTCCGTAGGGGCTTAAATGCAGCCACGGCGCACTTGCACCACTGCCTCCTGAGCCTCCGTATTGGGGGCATCGAAAGCGTTCAAAATTCAGGGCGTAGTTGTACAGTTGCAGGCGGTATTGCTCCAGAGCCATCGTCGTGGCCTGAGCTTGTGGACTTCTCGGTGCTCCCAGAGGATAGATGCTGGGCAAGGTTTGCTTGGGCACATTGCCGTTGTTCGAGGTGGTCCCCTGATCCTGGTCGGCCGTAGTCGCCTGCGAAGTACCCAAGTCAGAGTGAGCCATTTGCTTTTTTTACTGACGGACTACAATGGTCCTGGTCCTTGTTACATCATCGAAAATCGTCCAATTGAACCTGTTTAAAATGAAACAGAATACAACATATCATCATTTACTGTGTGTAATTAAAAAAAACGTTGCGTAACGAATATAACAGGCTAATACTCTAACCTAGAATCTCTCAGGCACTAGTCAAGTCGAGTTCTTCGTTTGTTTTACTGCCATACAACATTAGTACATTATATTTTTCAATTTTAAGCGTCTTTTCTTGCACTAATATATTATTTAACAAGAGAGAAAGCTATATTCGGGTGTCCCGACTATCAGATACCCGTTACTCAGCTAAGGGAAGTGCGAGGGAGAAGGAGCTATGCGACTGCTTGAATCTAATTATTTGGTCATTACTTTTAATGAATGGCCCGATTTGAAAAATGCCTTCTACATTTCGATAGGTATAAATAAACGCAACAAAATTGCTTTTATACTTCGACGAAGTCTTTAAAGATGTAGGCGCCAGACACCTTTTAAAATCGTTTAATGCGATTGTGGGCGTTAGAGGGGGCGTGACGCTCGGCTAAAACAGACTTGCGCTGCGTAGGAAGCCCAAGAATATGTGTGGGTAATCCGAACTTTTTAGATTTTGTAGTTTCCGAGATCTTACGGACGGACATCGACTCGGCTAGTAATCCTGATTATGAATATATCCATTTTATAGGGTTGGAAACGCTTTCCCCAAATCACAGTGGAAGGCAGTCCACATAGTGACGAAGCGCACCAAGAGAGTGTGTCAAGGCGACTACTATATATACAGGAAGAAATGTAAGTTTGCTGTGATGCTCCGATTCTAGCAAATGATGCACCAATCGAAAAGTTTCTCAAAAACTTAAAGGGTTGCATACCAAGACTTTAAGAATATCAATTGGTTCGGGAGAAAGAGCGGGGGAAAGTGTAAAAGTGAAAATTTAGAAAATTGAAGCTGGGGGCCGGTGGGAATCAATACCCCCTTGTATAAGCCTTACTGAAAATACGCGAAAATGAGGGGTCTTATCACTATGGACGGCAGTCCATGTAGTGACGAAGCGCACCAGGAGAGTGTGCGACTACTATATACACGAAGAAATGAAAATCTGCTGTGATAGTCCGATCGTAATGAGTAATACACCAATCGAAAGGTATTGCAAAAACTTAAAGGATTGCATACCAAGACTTTAAGAAAATCAATTGGCTTGGGAGAGAGAGCGGTGAAAGTGAAAAAGTTCAAATTTCGAAATTTGGGGCTGTTGTGGCCGGTGGGGATAAATGCCCCTCGCAATGTTTTGTTGTGTTCCTATTGAAAATACCCGTCGAATGAGGGGTACGATAAAATCCGACGCTCCGTTCAAAAGTTATAGCCAAAATAAGATTTTCTTCTTCTTCCCAAAATGAAAATTTAATTCTGTTTGTCAGTTTGTCAGTTTGTCCGCTTGTCCGCTTGTCCAAAATATGTTTTTTAAGTTTTGAAAATTTGATATGACGTTCATCACATCGATATAAAAAACTTTTGTTCTACCACTTTTGGAAAAACTCGCTAGTTTAGCGGGAAAACAGCTATAAATAGCTAAAATTCGGAAAGCCGAAACTTCTATACTACTAAAGCTACAGACTTGCACCCAGAAAAAAAAATTACCTTGATTTAAGTCCACGGACTTTAAATTAAGGAACGATGGACTAAAATTGGCTAAATAAGGATGTACATGGACTTAAAAGTTTTCATCCCATATACATTTTAAGTCTAAATGGACTAAAAATGGACCTAAGGCCATATAAACTGTTACATGGACTTAAGTCCATTTTTAGTCCATTTAGACTTAAAACTTATATGGAATGAAAATTTTTAAGTCCACTTATAGACTTGATAGCCATTTTAAAGCCATTATTCCTTAAATCAAAGTCAATAGACTTAAATTAAGGAAAACATTTTTTCTGAGTGTGTGCTGCATCTCGTTTGAAAGGTATTTTTAAATGCTATAAACGCCTTCAATTTGTGTAAATGTAATAGGTAAAAAGATATGAACAAAAGAAAATTTTTTAAAACTTTTTTTTAGCTTTTTTTTATTTTTCTCAAAAACGGGTCTAACGATTTTCTTTAAAACTTGAAACTGAATAGACCTTGAGATTCCTTACATTTTTGGTATATAACACATTACTGTAAAAAGTCACGTTTAAAATTTATTCAGAAACGAAAATCGCCACTTTTGCCAGCTCAAAACAATTAATGCTGCCCAAGGGCCGTTCATTTACAGCCCAAACAGATTTGGCCAAAAAAAAAATTTTACATTTTTGATTTGCCTGAAACTTTTTTTACATGTTCCATTCGGAAAATGAGCAATCACGTGTATCAGGATTAGTCCGAAAAAAATTTTTTTTTTTAGTTAGAATTTTTTTAAGTTTTCCAAAATTTGACAAATTTGAAAAAGTACCCTCTCATTGAAAATCTTTATCTCCGGTTATATAAATCCGCGTGACTTCATGCCTTTTGCATTAATTCCTCTAAAACCTCTTCTTAAAAATAAAAGCAAATTAAGATTCTAAGAAATTTTGTATTTAAATTTTTTTTATACCCGTTACTCGTAGAGTAAAAGCGTATATTGTATTCGTTCAAAAGTATGTAACAGCTAGAAGGAAGCATTTCCGACCCTATAAAGTATATATATTCTTAATCAGGGTCACTAGTCGAGTCGATATAGCCATGTCTGTCTGTCTGTCTGTCTGGATTGGTATTTGGAGTTCTTGGAGTTCCTACGCAGCGCAAGTTTGTTTCAAAAGGGTGCCACGCCCCCTCTAACGCCCATAATCGCTTATATACGGTTTTAAAAATTTTAATATTTCGGAAAAGTAAAAATGCAGTTTTATTGTGTTTATCAATACCTATCGAAATGTAGAAGAAATTTTTCAAATCGGACCATTCGTTAAAAAGTTATGCGTGATCAAAGTTTCTATCTCCATCTCCCTCGCACTCCCTTTACCTGAGTAACGGGTATCAGATAGTCGGGGCACCCGAGCGTTCTCTCTTGTTTAATATTTCAATGTATGCGCCATATTGTTAGTTACAATCGGTTTTTGTAAACAGTTGGAGCCATTTTTAGTTTTTAAAAAATTGAATTTTTTTTAACAAGGCCTCTGCTTTTTTCTATGAAAACACGTCGCAGCAAGTAGGGCTACTCTCTCACTCGTATCGGATCCTCCTTTAGAAATACACTTTCTAAAATTTTCTCATTCGGCACGCTGCAATAGAAAATGCCTGTGAAGGGAAAAAGGCTGGAATAGTTTGCTAGGGCGGGCCGAATGAGAACATTTTAGAAAGTGTATTTAATGACGAGTGTAATAATTGTTCGTCACAAATGTTGATATCAGAACTTTTGTACGTTGATGGTGCGATCGTCACTAGTTTTTTACCTCGTTAAGAGGTGTTTTTATTTGATTTTAAAATCTGACACTCCGTTCAAAACAAGATTTTGGGGGACTTTTGAAAATGAAAATGTTCATCTGTTCGTCAGTTTGTCCCAAAAATTATGTTTTAGATAGTTTAGATGGTGTTAATCAGATCGATATAAGAAACATTAGTGTTATAACTTTTGGAAAACCCGCTAGTTCAGCGGGAAAACAGATATAAATAGTGCAAGTTTGGAAGGCCCTTACTTCTGTGCTGCTAAAGCTATTTTGAAATTCGATTAAATACACATTCTAAAAATTTTCTCATTCCGCAAATGCCCCTGAAAAGAAAAGGCTATAATAGTTTGCTAATGCGGGCCGAATGAGAAAATTTTTGTACGTGTATTTAATAAAGTGTGTAATCATTTTTAGTCACTAAAGTTAATATCAGAACTTTTGTAAGTTACTCTGCGAGTAATGGATGTAAATCAGGGACCGTAAATAATAATTACTTATTTGAGTAAAAACTAAATGATTGTAATTATTACGGTCCCTGGTATAAATATCTTATTTGAAATTTTTTAATTTCCGATATGCCGTTCTTCCCTAATAGGGCGCTTAAAATCGATGGAGATCCGACAGTTTTCCTAATATTCCTTTATTTTGTAATTTTGTATTTTCAATTCGGACCACTTAATAAAAAGTTATTGAAAATATTGAAACAGCCGTTAGGTGGCGCTGTTGACCCACCTCGGAAAAAGTCGCTTTGCTGCTTCTATATCAAACTCGCCTTTCCTTTCCCTGAGTAACGTGCATAAATAAGCATAAATAAATATATATACATTTTAAATTTGTTATTTTACGCGAGGGTCTAACGGAAAATTCACCAGAGCTAATTTGAGGAAATTGGCCCCGCGGTGTAATTTCCTTGTATTTTTTTGTTGATCTGAGTACCGCAGTAAGAACAAGAGAGAATGCTATAGTCGGGTTGGTGTCCTGACTATCTAATACCCGTCACTCAGCTAAAGGGAGTGCGAGGGAGATGGATATATAGAATTTTTTTGATTGCGCATAACTTTTTAATGAATGGTCCGATTTGAAAAATGTCTTCTACATTTCGATAGGTATAAATATACACAACAAAATTGCATCTATACTTCTCTGAAATCTTTAAAGGTGTGGCGCCAGTGGGCGTTAGAGGGGGCGTGGCGCTCGGCTTAAATAAACTTGCGCTGCGTAGGAAGCCCAAGAATATGTGTGGGAAATCTCAACCTTCTAGCTTTTGTAGTTTCCGAGATCTCAGTGTTCATACGGACAGACAGACAGACGGACAGACAGACAGACGGACAGACGGACATGGCTATATCGACTCGGCTAGTGATCCTGATCAAGAATATATATACTTTATAGGGTCGGAAACGCTTCCTTCTAGCTGTTACATACTTTTGCACGAATACAATATACCCTTTTACTTTACGAGTAACGGGTATAAAAAGGCCTTGAAGAGATGTGTCCGTTACCTATTTGCCTCCCGCTCTCAAAAATCTGGAAAAGTGATGGCACTATAAAGTGTAGCAATAATGTTATCTATTCAGCGTATCTAAATTTATTGTTTTTATCCCAAGAAAAGAATTCTATTACAACACCGTTTAAAGTGGGTGGCGGATAGAATAGGAAATAAATACACTGCGAATCCTTTGGAGGAGGAAATAATCACCTTTCTTTTCCTTCTTATTTTGGATACGAAGATCATGCTAACTGCAGGTTCTTACACACAAAAAAATTTGATTGGTAAAATTGACCTACACTCATAAAAAAAAATCGAAGAATTTCCTTAAAATCTAGAAAAATCTTTCTTGAATTTTTGCCAAAGGCGATCTCACCTTTGTTTCAAGAAATGGTTTTTTTGAAAGGCACCATTAAAACAAGAAAAAATATTTCTTGAAACAAGAAATTAAATTTCTTAAAACAAGAAATGGTTTTTTAGAAAGCCACCATTAAAACAAGAAAAAATATTTCTTGAAACAAGAAATTAAATTTCTTAAAACAAGAAATGGTTTTTTAGAAAGCCACCATTAAAACAAGAAAAAATATTTCTTTAAACAAGAAATTAAATTTCTTAAAACAAGAAATGGTTTTTTAGAAAGGCACCTTTTAAACAAGAAAAAATATTTCTTAAAACAAGAAAAGCAATTCTTGATTTAAGAAATAATATTTCTTGAAAGGATGTTTTACAAACCCTCAAAGTAAAATGTAACTTAGTTTTTTTTATATTATATTTTATTACATTTCAAACATTTAACACTTAACATTTAAACATTTTTAAATAACACACTTTTGACTTAAGAAAACATTTATTTTTAAGCATACGAGTTATTATTGGTGGTGAATTTAATTCACATAATTTAATATTGTATAACACAAGGTCTGTTGAACTTCATATGACATAAGGTGATTTCAAAATTCAGTATGTAGTTGCAGGTATCAAAAACCATTTTCTTCGCCTTCCCACATCTGGAAAATATAGAATATAAATAATGTAATGTTAATAATAGCCAAAATACAATCACGTTGGTCAAAAGAAAGAGAGAGGAGCAAGACAGGTAGAACACAAGGATGGAAGGATTGAAAATCGAATTTCAGAGAGAGAGAACCGGGAGAGACACGTACATACCTTCATATTTAGAAACAGGCCTTTGAGCGAAGGGAGCCCGAATGTAAGCAGGTCAGATCATGGTACAATTTAAAGAAGAAGAAGAGAGAAAAGTCGCGACGCGGCGGTCGAGAGAGCGAGAGACAGGAGCAGAATATGAAAGGGTTGAAAATCGGGTTTCAGATCGGGTGAGCCGCGTACATGCATACATATTTAGATGCCTAGGTATGTCAAACAACACATTTTTCTTTTTGATATACAAAAACAAAATTACAGCTTCGCCAAACAAATTATTTGGCTGATGCAACTGAAGGTATTTTGGCGATTCATCTGTAATTTTTCATTCTGAAAAATAAATATAATGCGAGTAATAAGGTGAAGTTATTATAAAACTGTACACCAACATATTTTTGTACAAATGTATGTATGTACGTAGCTTTTAGCTAAAAAAAACAATTCAACTAAATTGGTATAAACTTGGTTAAGAGATTTCGAGATTTCCTTTAATTACATACACACAAATGTACGCGCGCTCTACAAAAAATTATATATGTACATACCTTTGAATATTTGGAAAAAGGCATCCTCTTATCCGCTTAAGAATCACGTCCATCACTTACGAATTTTTTTCACAACTGACGCTCGGGTGATCAGAGAAGTCGGTAGCCGGGTAGTTGTCGGGCCGAGTAGGCCCTTCGTCCTACTTCGTTTTTCTTGTCGTTAGCATTCGGTAGCCGAAGGAATTCAATGGCTACTTTTCTAAATTCTAGGGTCATTTCTTTCATATATTCAATGGCGATTTTGCCATTAAATACGTAGAAATTGTTTTGGCTGCGACGGCAAAAAAAAACATATGAGATTTAAATTTTTCTAATTTCAAGAAAAATTCTTTCTTGAATTTTCTTTATCTAGAAAGGTTTTCTATATTCAAAGGCAAATTTTCTAAAAACAAGAAATTTTTTTTCTATTTTCAAAGGTAGGCCGATTTAATGGCGAGATTTCTAAAATTTAGAAATTAATTTTTATGAGTGTATACGGATAGTTACGTAACTATAAAAAATAGTTACGTGTATTTTGTTTTTGCTTTGGGTGTGTGTCTTTGCTAATTGTGTGTATTTGTTGTTGTGAAAGTAACTATTTAATTGGTAGAATTGACAATTTTTGTGGTTGGGGACTGTTTGACAATTATATTGGTTAATTTTACCAAGTTTTTTTTTTGTGTATCATTGAATGTGTTCTTCTCGAAATAGGA
This sequence comes from Drosophila lutescens, assembly GCA_037075285.1. Classification (NCBI taxonomy): domain Eukaryota; kingdom Metazoa; phylum Arthropoda; class Insecta; order Diptera; family Drosophilidae; genus Drosophila; species Drosophila lutescens. The sequence continues at coordinate 115,169 of JBAMCF010000866.1, forward strand.
TTTTCCTCAAATCAGCTTCACACAATTTTTATGAGAGTAAGTGATTAGTTCAAAATCCGACAAAAATATTATTCCGTCACAGTTTATATGGCTTTTATTATTTTTATCTTTCTGTGCGGTCTACGGCTTGGCCAATGCCAACACATTGTTGATCTTCTGCATTTATGTTAATGAGTACTCCACTTAACGCCACTTTCGAAGTGATGTGCAGTTTTTGTTTGTTTTGAATGATATACTTCGAGTACTCTTCAGATTTTAAGTAAATCAACATTTACGGGGATTGGTACATCGGTGGAAAAATATGATGGCAATTTATGAGGTGAGCCACACAAATTATTACCAAGCCAAAACTGAGAAATATGGCCTCTATATATATATAGATAACACCAGTTTACAAAATAAAATCGATCTCACCCTAATCGAAGGCAACCTTAATTTTCCGGTAAAGTACATCTCCCTGATTAAGAAATGTGCACGTTATTGGCCCTTTTTTATTTTTTTTCTCGGCTAGTAATCCTTATCAAGAATATTAAAGTATATATATATATTCCGTCTAATATTTTAAGTCACCTCGAATCGTTAGAATTGTAATAAGTTAGTGTATCCCTAGTTAAGCATATGTTAGCAGATAATTGTTAACCAACTAAATAAATATATTCTTGATCAGGATTACTAGCCGAGTCTGTAGGGTCGGATACGATTCCTTTTACTTGTTACATACTTTTGCACGAATACAATATACCCTTTTACGGGTATAAAAATCAATGGGTAAATCTAATCAATATTAAAACGGTCCCCAACCACAGAAATGTCCATTTACTCTCACAACAACAATATTCACACAACTGACTATTTCCAATTAATTTCCCATTAATTTCCGATCGTTCCGAATATTATAATCGGACTGACGGATAGACAGACGGACGGGCAGACGGACATGGTTAGATCGACTCGTCTAGTGATGCTAATCAAGAATAAATATACTTATGGGATCGAAAACGTCTTCTTCACTGCGTTGCAAACTTCTGACTGAATTTATAATACCCTCTGCAAGGGTATAAAAATTAAATTCTAGTTTTACCGGTTTTATTGGGTTTAAGAGTTCGAGAAAAAATGTCTGAGATTCTTAAAAGCTTCGACTGCATCCTTCAAGTGAAAATGAAGACAGGCCTGTTCTTGTTACTGATAGTGGGTCTAATATGATAGCTGATTTTAAGACATATCCCCATATTCATTGCTTGAATCACTTAATTCATAACGTAATAGAAAAGGCAGTTAAAAGAATAGCGGACTTGACTGAAAAGATATCCCAATGCAGTAAATTGATAAAAATGAAACTAATCGTTTGGATGCTGTTAACATAAATCATTTAAGGAAGGAATTTAAAAAAAAAATTGGAGGGAAGTAAAAGGGCAACCTTACATATGGCCATTTCTTACATCAATAAGCTTAAAAAGAAATGCCAACCGGATTCTAGCGATAGCCCTTTCCTAACAGAAGTAAAGTCCTTATTGTCCGAACAAATTTCTATGAATATTTATCCAAATCTAAGTAAGTTTTACAAGATAGCACTATTTTTCATTTCCTTCGACGAACAAACTGTTGCAATTTACATCAACTGAAAAACATGAAATTCTGTCAGAGTGTAAAGATATAATGTTGCAGTTCGTCTTAGCCGAGGTTAATTCCGAAGGTATTTTAAGCCAACCTGAATGCCAAGACGATGCTTTTGACGATTACGTCATAAAACAAACTCAAGAGCCCTCGGTGAGCAGAAAGTCCAAGGATACAGCAATATGAATGTTATATATTAGGTTCTCAAAAATGTCTTGCGGTATTTTCGCTAGTTGGCGCTGAAAGCGCGTCGCATCTGGTCATAATATACCTTTTTGGAAAGCTCATTTCACGCGCTAACACGTGTTTGATTGATTGTCTTTTCTTTTAAGTCGTTCGTGAGTTATAGCGTCACAATCATGGAGCAAAATAAAGAGAAAATACGGCATATTTTACAGTACTACTACGATAAAGGCAAAAATGCATTTCAAGCCGCCAATAAAATTTGTGCAGTTTATGGACACGATACAGTTTCCATTTTCACCGCACAACGATGGTTTCAACGTTTTCATTCTGGTGAATGAAAACAAGAGAGAACGCTATAGTCGGGTTTGTGTCCCGACTATCTAATACCCGTTACTCAGCTAAAGGGAGTGCAAGGGAGATGGATATATAACATTTTTTTGATTGCGAATAACTTTTTAATGAATGGTCCGATTATAAAAATGTCTTCTACATTTCGATAGGTATAAATATACACAACCAAATTGCATTTATACTTCTCTGAAATCTTTAAAGGTGTGGGCGCCAGACACATTTTAAAATCGTTAGTGGGCGATTGTGTTAGAGGGGGCGTGGCACCTTTTTGAAATAAACTTGCGCTGCGTAGAAGGCCCAAGAATATGTGTGGGAAATCTCAACCTTCTAGCTTTTGTAGTTTCCGAGATCTCAGCGTTCATACGGACAGAAAGGCAGACGGACAGACGGAGAGACGGACAGATGGACAGACGGACATGGCTATATCGACTCGGCTAGTGACCCTGATCAAGAATATATATACTTTATAGGGTCGAAAACACTTCCTTCTAGCTGTAACATACTTTTGCAGGAATACAATAAACCCTTTTACTCTACGAGTAACGGGTATAACTAGTTGATAAATTTTTAGTATACCAGTGAGCAGTGCCGCCTCGGAAAGAGCATTTTCAGCTGCTAGATACCTGATAACAGAGAAAAGAAGTACTATTGCAGCAAACCCAAACAACATAAACACAATTTTGTTCTTGCACAACAATATTGAAACATAATTAAAACTTTTTAAACTCCTTTCATAAATTTTTTCAATTACAGTAATAGGTAAGTATGCCTTGTCTTGCGATATACTTAAACAAATTAGCGTAAAGTTGTAAAATTGTTGATTACAAATAGCTTTACTTTCAAAATTATGCAGAAATTAAGAAAATTAAAAAGAAATTAAAAAAAAATTCAAAAAAATAAGTCATTGAATCCATTTATGAAGGGCTCTATTTTTGAATACCAAAATTCCTTTCCTTTTTACCCAAGGGGGGTTTGTTCCGCGCATGATAACAGAGATGCTTTTTCGGAACAATTTTTGAATTTTTTTTTTTTTTTTCTGCATAAACTTACAATTTTTTGCACAATACTGGTCCACTTAATTAAGACATGTCTGCTTGCGTTGACGCTATCTTCAGTGAAGTGATTAGTGATGAGAATTACTGGTGGTCACTGGCACTAAATAGGTAACCGTTAATCATACATATAACACATAAATAACACAGATTTAACGGAACCACTCAAGCACTGGTTTCTATGTCGGTAGTGCGCCCGACATAGCAAATTTTGTGTTGATAATATTTTATTTGCAGTGTTATCAGCGAAATATCGACGGAAATCAGGAACGTGTGGTCGACGCGGTGTTCGAACTATGTCTGAGTCCGTCCAAAATGGCTGAGGCCTTGGCCACAAGGGTGCAAGCAGTGCGAGTGTCTTGCAGGCCACGCCCCTCCTTGACTCGGCGCTTCCCATTGGCCCAAACAATCCCGTGCGCAGAGGGTGGCAATCAGATGTAATCGGCGTTGTTTGGCCTGTCCTCTTCAGTCCTCTACTCATGGTATTAGCGCTGTCTCTGTTGGGCCTTTTGAAAGTTCGAAGGGGACTAACAAAGCCATTACACCTACACCTATCTTGTTCTAGCACTCGCACTTCCGACCAGGGAAGAAAGGCATGAACTACTTGCAGTAAGTTTTAATTCCTATTGTAGGCACTGCGCTATATACAGACCCGGGGTACATACAAGTAAGTTTATGTGAATTGTGTTCACATGTATAGATCAAGGTATACCGAATTTGCATTGTAGGTAATCAATAAAAAGCGCCATCAGATTGCTTATTTACGGGTTTACGTTTTAATTAAACTGTTTTTGAAAACATGCCAATAAAACAAAAAAGAAATCGTGTACACATGCAAAATCGATGTTGCATATATGCAGATTTAACGAGTTTCATGCAATATAATCGCTCATAAGGTTCTGACTGCTAGAAATCAAGCTCACGTTAGATCAAGCTTCAGTGGCCCATAGATCACATGATATTAAGCTGACAGCTTTAGACGAACCCTTTAGAACTATGCAAGCGGAGAGTACGGGATACCAGTTGGCTGGGATGGAAATCGCATTGAGGAACAATTCCGGTTATTTGGTAGGCGCGCAACAATCCAACACAAGTTGAGAAATCACTGTTTGCCAACCACGAAACCATGAACCTGCATGAGAAATCCCAACTTTCAAATGTCCAAAGTAAGAACAGAATTGGATACTAAATGAACAAATTTTTATGACGAGTCTATTCAATTTCTATTCATTTTTCCAACATTTTTCACAATATCACAAAATTTCTGATTATGTCCTTTAGCCCTGCCATTTCATGCCTTTTTCAGGACAGTTCTGTTACTTCTTTTATTGTTTTAGCCGAAAAAGGTCTGTCAAACTCTTATTTTCCCGAAGTCTGTCCATGTACCCTCTTTCCTAGTTTGCTCTCCAACATTTTTCTTAAAATAAGAAAGCCAGCCGAATGTTATATACCCTTGCAGATCATTCCTACAAATTTACGAATCGCCAAATTGTTGAATTTCCAATGATTTATTTATCATTAATTTTCCGATCGTTCCTATGGCAGCTATATAATATAGTAGTCCGAATTTTAATAAAATTTAATTCAAAATTCAGAATTTCTAAAAAAAAAAATGTTATTTCCAAGCGAAGAAGATTATATGTTAAGAAACACTAAAGATATAATTAAAAAAAAAATGTTTTCCTTTTATTCCTATGGGAGCTATTTGATATTGTTGTTCGATCCGGCTGGTTCCGACTTATATACTACCTGCAATAGCTAGAAGACTTTTGGGAAAGTTTTAGCCCGATAGCTTTAAAACTAAGAGACTAGTTTGCGTAGAAATGGACAGACAGACGGACGGACAGACGGACATGGCTAGATCGACTCGTCTAGTGATGCTGATAAAGAATATATATACTTTATAGGGTCGGAAACGCTTCCTTCTCCCTGTCACATACTTTTGCACGAATACAATATACCCTTTTACTCTACGAGTAACGGGTATAATTATCTAAACCAAATATAGGTCGGCCTTTGCTTTAGCTAGTTTTATTGCTTTGTTTTTTAAACCTTCCCGAGAAACGACTTCAAATATACTCCAGAAGATCCCTAGGTTGAGATACACTGGTCTTTGAACAATTGTTTTACTCTAAATCTACCTAACTCGTGTTGATAAGCCACAAGCCCGTATACACATTGTTAAAATCTTAATCTTGTCGACTCCTGGTAAAACTTGTCACCTTTTTGGGATTGCTGGTCGCAAAACCACTTTGAAAGATTGCCAGCAATGCGATTAAGATTTGCAAAATAATCCCTCTTTGTCATTCAATACTACCATCTCATCTTTCTAGGACCGAAGGAGTCTGAGTAAACATTTTGTTCAAATCCATATTATTATTTGTATTCGACATATTCTTTTTAAAATCGGAGGCGATTACAATGGCATCTATTATGAAGCTAAATGGGGTTCTTTAGAATGCCAGAATGGAAACCACTTAAAATTGTTCTTTGGTCTTAACAGCTGATTTCCTTCACTTGCTTGTTTATATAAATAAATAAATCTTTATAGTTACTGTGTCCGTCAATTTTAATACCCTGCATGACTACAAATTGCGAATACCGGTGCCTCTTTATTATATTTGTCTACGTTTTAAAAAAATAATTGATTACAAAGTGTTTTAATTCACCCGGCTCTCGTTGTGACGTTTTTAAAGTCAAAAGATCACAGGTTAATTTTTCCATAGAGATCAATGTGATTGGTTGAGTAATACCATCGCAGAAGCTCGATAAAGATGAACAATTTTATTTTTGGTCGACCTTTAATCGGGTGTACATATGTACAAATTAGGTTTACATCCTTGCGAATAAAACAAGCCGGGTATGGCCTCCAAGAATCTGCACGGTTAATCCCAACTTTCTAAATAATAAATCCTTTTACTCTTCGAGTAACGGGTACAAAAATCTTTTTAAAAAACTGTGGCACTAAAAAAAAGAAGTGTCATTTTCGTGATCCAGGGGTCCAACACTAACCGAATTTGCCATCAATTGCTGGGAGCGTTTCATGAATATTAATTTGAAAGCTAGTGTAATATTTCTTTCCAAGTTTACTCTTATCTTAAAGCCTTAAGATCCATTTATACCTACATAAACTAAGCAGTGTTCACCAGGGAATATAACTGGACCCGGAACCGATAAACGAAATAAACCGATACCTAATAGAGAACCGGAAGCGGTACGGATACCAAAAGAAAAATTCAACTTAAAACCGAATACCGTATTGCTGGTACCGGTGTTTTATAACTCATTTACTAAATTCTTTAAAAATCCTTAGTAAATAATACCTATATCGACTTCATCCCGTCCCTTTTTAGCACATGTACTGCTTATGGAAGAAAATGTCGCTGTAGCAGAAATTATAATACCCTCAAGGGTATGAAAACATGATACATGTTTTTATAAAATCCCTAATTGCAATCCTCTTGATGACCAGCATTCAATCTGATTCTTTATGTACTCCAGAAGGAAGGTCTTTATTAAAAAACTAATCGTCGATTGCCATCGGCACTCCTCTTACCAGTATGACTTATCATATTCTTTAATACTGGCTATCGCCGATCTCCATCTCACAGTAGATTAAGACGTGTGAATTTTTATAAAATTGATAGTAATCTTTTCTTAAATTTAAAGTGCAGGTGCACTAGAATTCTTGATTTCCATTAAAGTTTCGGAAAAGTATTTCAACCAGAACTGTGGGCTATTAATAATATTTAAAGAGATGTAAATTAATGTTTATGTCTTTGCAATGCAATCACAAAATAAATCCCACCCATCGAGGGTATTTAAAACCAATTTGGGCCTCTCTGGCTTAGCTGTCGTTGGTTTTTATAGCAATACAATTTAGAGTTTAAAACCAAGTTGTATATCGAGAAAGCATCCGTAAAAAATATACCTTCAGTGCCGATTGAAATGATATCTTTGGTATTATATACAAAAACATAAGAATATAAAATGCAATGTCGGAAAGATAAATGTTCAAAGGTAATTGAATAAACTAACTAACTTTTCATTTACTTTTACATTTTTGGTTTCGGATAAGCCGTTCTGCCAGAATCGTAATCACCGCAAGGCACTTGAGAGGTTCGTTTCGGCAGTTTGCCTATAGGTCGTAATTTTAAAATATTTTTTTATGTTTTACATTTAAAACAAGAGAGAACGCTATAGTCGGGTTGGTGTCCCGACTACCTAATACCCGTCACTCAGCTAAAGGGAGTGCGAACGCTGTACTCGGGTTGGTGTCCCGACTATCTATTGGGGCTAAAGGGAGTGCGAGGGAGATAGATATATAAACAATTTTGATTGCGTATAACTTTTTAATGAATGGTCCGATTTGAAAAATGTCTTCTACATTTCGATAGGTATTAATAAACACTATAAAATTGCGTTTATATATTTTTAAAATCTTAAAAGATGTGGCCTTCAGACACATTTGAAAATCGTTAATGGCGATTGTGGGCGTTAGGAGGGGCGTGGCACCTCGATGACAAACTTGCGCTGCTTAGGAAGCCCAAGAATATGTGTGTGAAATCTCAACCTTCTAGCTTTTAGAGTTTCCGAGATCTCAGCGTTCATACAGACAGACAGACAGACGGACAGACGGACATGGTTAGATCGACTCGGCTAGTGATCCTGATCAAGAATATATATTCTTTATAGGGTCGGAAACGCTTCCTTCTACCTGTAACATACTTTTGCACGAATACAATATACATACCCTTTTACTCTACGAGTAACGGGTATAAAAACCAACGGAGCTATAATTTGTTTCCTATTAATTTTCCATTAATTTTCTGATCGTTCCCATGGCAGGTATTGGATACAGTCGCCCGACTAGTGATCCTGATCAAGAATATATATTCTTTATAGGGTCGGAAACGCTTCCTTCTACCTGTTACATACTTTTGCACGAATACAATATACCCTTTTACTCTACGAGTAACGGGTATAAAAACCAACGGAGCTATAATTTGTTTCCTATTAATTTGCCATTAATTTTCTGATCGTTCCCATGGCAGCTATGGGATATAGTCGCCCGACTAAATATAGCTTCGGTTTTCTTTTACATATTTCCTTATACTTTTGGGAATATCACTTTTTAAATACTTTTGAATTTAATTAATTAATAAATACGACGACTACATCATATAGCTGCCATTGGAAAGATCGGAAAATGTATGCGAAATTGATAGGAAACAAATTATAGCTCCGTTGGTTTTAATTGTGTTCTGTTCTACTCTGGGATATGACTCTTTTTGAATATTTCAAGTGGCGAAAAAATTTTCTTGGTAAAATTGACCAATGAAGATAGTTCAGTATCTGTGTATTTTGTATTTGTATCTTAAACCTATTTTAAATAGTTAGTCCACTGTTATAAATGTTATAAAATAGGAAAACCGACATACTCGTAGAAAAAAAGGAAGTATATATGTACACACAAAAAAAACTTGGTAAAAAATCACTATGGACGGCAGTCCATGTAGTGACGAAGCGCACAAGGAGAGTGTGCGAAGGCGACTACTATTATGTAGCCGCAAAATTGAAAATCTGCTGTGATAGTCCGATCGTAATGAGTAGTACACCAATCGAAAGGTATTGCAAAAACTTAAAGGATTGCATACCAATACTTTAAGAAAATCAATTGGTTTGGGAGAGAGAGCGGTGAAAGTGTAAAAGTGAAAATTTAGAAATTTGGATCTGTTGGGGCCGGTGGGGATAAATGCCCCCTCGAAATGTTTTAGTAGTTTTCCTATTGAAAATACCCGTCGAATGAGGGGTCATATGATAAAATCCGACGCTCCGTTCAAAAGTTATAGCCAAAATAAGATTTTCTTCTTCTTCCCAAAATGAAAATTTAATTCTGTTTGTCAGTTTGTCCAAAACATGTTTGATATGGCGTTCATCACATCGATATAAAAAACTTTTGTTCTACCACTTTTGGAAAAACTCGCTAGTTTAGCGGGAAAACAGCTATAAATAGCTAAAATTCGGAAAGCCGTAACTTCTATACTACTAAAGCTACTTGTGTAAATGTAATAGTTAAAAAGATATGAACAAAAGAAAAACTTTTTTTTAGCTTTTTTTTATTTTTCTCAAAAACGGCTCTACAATTTCTTTAAAACTTGAAACTGCATAGCCCTTGAGATTCCTTAAATGTTGGTATATAACACATTACTGTAAAAAGTCACGTTTAAAAGTTATTCAGAAACGAAAATAGCCACTTTTGCCAGCTCATAACAATTAATGCTGCCCAAGGGCCGTTCATTTACAGCCCAAACAGATTTGGCCAAAAAAAAAATTTTACATTTTTGATTTGCCTGAAACTTTTTTTACATGTTCCATTCGGAAAATGAGCAATCACGTGTATCAGGATTAGTCCGGAAAAAATTTTTTTTTTTAGTTAGAATTTTTTTAAGTTTTCCAAAATTTGACAAATTTGAAAAAGTACCCTCTCATTGAAAATCTTTATCTCCGGTTATATGAATCCGCGTGACTCCATGTCTTTTGCATTAATTCCTCTAAAATCTCTTCTTAAAAAAAAAAATTAAAAAAAAAAATAAGTTTTTAGTTTCTTGAAAATAAAAGCAAATTAAGATTCTAAAAAATTTTGTATTGAAATTTTTTTTTTATATTTCAATGTATGCGCTATATTGTTAGTTACAATCGGTTTTTGTAAACAGTTGGAGCCATTTTTAGTTTTTAAAATATCGAATTTTTTTTAACAAGGCCTCTGCTTTTTTCTATGAAAACACGTCGCAGCAAGTAGGGCTACTCTCTCACTCTTATCGGATCCTTATGGAATTCATGTTTTCTCATCGTTTACTAGTCCTTTAACAATTTTTAATGATTAAAAATTAAGTTTTAAGTGTTTTAACAATTTCTGAATGACAAAAAGTATTTTTTTATGTGTATGTGCATATCCAAACTGTATTTTAGGGTCAAGGAATCGTTAAAATTGTTTTAAACCGTTCCATTAATGCAATTCTTAAATAAATAATTCAATTTAAATGTACCAATATATTAGCTCCTATGAGAGCAAAAGTAAACAATACAAAACATCTGATATCAAATAAAAACACCTCTTAACGAGGTAAAAAACTAGTGACGATCGCACCTTCAACGTACAAAAGTTCTGATATCAACATTTGTGACGAAAAATTATTACACTCGTCATTAAATACACTTTCTAAAATTTTCTCATTCGGCACGCTGCAATAGAAAATGCCTGTGAAGGGAAAAAGGCTGGAATAGTTTGCTAGGGCGGGCCGAATGAGAAAATATTAGAAAGTCTATTTAATGACGAGTGTAATAATTTTTCGTCACAAATGTTGATATCAGAACTTTTGTACGTTGAAGGTGCGATCGTCACTAGTTTTTTACCTCGTTAAGAGGTGTTTTTATTTGATTGTCAAACAGTCCGCAACCACAAAAATTGTCAGTGTGTCTTTGCTAATTGAGTGTATTTCTTGTTGTGAAAGTAACTATTTAATTAGTAGAATTGACAATTTTTGTGGTCGGGGACTGTTTGAAAATTATAACCAGAGAATAAAACCATGAACGCTGAGATCTCGGAAACTACAAAAGCTAGAAGGTTGGGATTAATCACACATATTCTTGGGCTTCCTACGCAGCCCAAGTTTGTTTTATCCGAGCGCCAAGCCCACTAGTACGTCCACAGTCGCTTTAAGGGACTTTTAAAAAAGCCTGGCGCCCACATCTTTACATATTTTGTAAAAGTTGAAATGCCATTTTGTTGTGTTTATTAATACCTATCGAAATGTAGAAGAAAATTTTAAAATCGGACAATCCATTAAGAAGTTATGAGGAAAAAAGGGAAATGGCCACTAGATGACGCTGACGACTGCGTATCTCCCTCGCACTCCCTCTAGCTGAGTAACGGGTATCTGATAGTCGAAATCTCTCTCTTGTTGGTACTCATTTACTAAATTCGCTAATCGACTTCTTCCCGTCCCTTTTTAGCAGATGTACTGCTCATCTAAGAAAACATTCATTTTCTAAACAAGTTGAAAATCTGGTATTTTTGGCGCCATTCTACGCGTTTTTTTTTTTGAAGAAGCCAATCACCCTATTTCTTCTTAGAAATAAAAAGTTACAAATGTAATTAATATCTTATTTTGTATATTTGATATCAAAAAATCAAATTGATTTTAATGATCTTACATTCAAGTTTTTTTCCAAATAAAACCTACATAAATCATTTCAAAGTATTAATTGAAATTTTTTTTAACTGTACCGGTACGTACCGGTACCAGAACCGGAACCAAAACATCATTACCGAAATAGAGATAGAAACTTTGATCACGCATAACTTTTTAACGAATGGTCCGATTTGAAAAATAATACAATACAATACAATACGATAATACAATAATACAATAAAACTGCATTTTTACTTTTCCGAAATATTTAAATTTTTAAAATCGTATATAAGCGATTGTGGGCGTTAGAGGGGGCGTGGCACTTTTTTAAAACAAACTTGCGCTGCGTAGGAACTCCTAGAATTTGCATGCAAAACGCCAATCTTCTAGCTTTTATAGTTTCCGAAATCTCAGCGTTCATACAGACAGACAGACGGACAGACAGACAGACTGACGGACAGACAGACGGACAGACAGACAGACGGACAGACGGACAGACGGACATGGCTAGATCGACTCGGCTAGTGATCCTGATCAAGAATATATATACTTTATGGGGTCGGAAACGCTCCCTTCTAGCTGTTACATACTTTTGCACGAATACAATATACCCTTTTACTCTACGAGTAACGGGTATAAAAATCCACCATAAGTCCAATTTTCCGTGAATATGGGCCATACCCGTCTTGTTTTATTCGGAACAATGTAAACTTTAAGTTGGTACCCATTATTTTTCAACGGATTTATTTCGAGTTTTTACGATATATACAGCCGACTTACAGTCGACCAAAAAACACATTTTTCATCTTTGCCTAGCTGTTGCGCTGCCATTACTTTTCCAATCATATTAATCTGTATGGCAAAGTTAAGCTCTGATCTATTGACTTTAAAATAAAACGAAAACTTGCAAAATTGGGTGGATATGTGCCGAGATATAAGAAATTCGAAAAAAGTCCGAAATTTAACAGTTTGAACTTTAAAAAATCTTAAAAAAAAACTGTGCCATCGAAAAAAAAGTTAGTGGTATTTTCGTGATCTAGGGCTATAACATTAAAAGAATTTGCCATCAATTACTGGGGAGCATTTCCGCTGTAAACTAGTGTTATAACAGTTGATTTTACGATGTTTGTAAGAGGGTTGGGATTTAAAATTCTTTAGCTTCTGATTCAACGCAAGTTTGTTATCCAAACGACCTAAAAACGGCACAAATGTGTGGCGCCCACTGCTTTGATGTTATACATGTTAAAATATTGTGTTTAAGTGTAAATGCGATTTTGTTTTGATTACTGTATTATTGCATGTTAAATATACCTCGCTGGATGCGATAAATTTGAATTCGTTACGAATTGCCAAATTAAACTGCGATCTCCAAAATGTTACCCGACGCAAGGATCCTTTTTCAAATTTTGAGGTCATGTTTCTCAGAATCATTGCGTCGGGAACCTTTTGGGAATTCGTAACGATTTCAAATTTAATTTTAGATGTAACTTGTTAACAATACCCATGAAGACATCTTAAAATTTTTAAAATTGGATACAAAAAAATTTTAATTTTAAAAATGTTTGCCATTTTATAATAGCTGTTATAGGAACGGTATATTCACATACATATGTTCAAGCGCGCTGCATATAGACTGTTTATTCGTTATCTTTCATATGATTTTTGCATTATATGGATTAGCTGCAAAATAACATCGTGTTTCGCATTTTAATTCGTGAAACTAATAAACCTTAAACAATTTTACTATTGCTTGGTATCTGTTGCCGAAGATAGTTTTTATATCCGGGCAAAGAGTATTTTTCTTTTATTCAACTGCATACCAACTTTATTGAATGATAATTTGAATGATCTCAGTCAAACATTAATCCGTAATGCGTGCAAATTGTTTGATAATCACCAGTCCCGAAGGAGTTAATGTATTTTGTGAAGTCCTAACTAACAATGGACAATTTATACATTCATTACAAGCAACGAAATCGGATACGAGGGTAGTTGGGCTACACTTGTAAAAAATCAAGACATCCGACATGCTTCTGTTCTTCAGAGCAACGCAGAATGAGCTAAGAGGCATCTTCTTCGTACAATAATGTTTCAAAAGTAAAATTTTTTTATTTTGTACTTGCAATTGATTTAGTGAAAAATATTTTATTTAACTCGTTTTATCTTGCTTTAATTTTTTTTAAATTTTTTACCGACTCGGCTGTATTTTAACCTTTTAACCTAAATAATTAATATAATTATAATAATTTTTTTATGAGTGTAGCCTTTCTTGCTCATTTGCTATTAGCTCAAAGGCACAAACAAGATTGCCACTGCTCGCCGACGGGAAATTGTTAAACGGTATTTAAACATCCAGCCGAACCAGGTCTGGGACAAGGACAAAGGCCAGCTAATCCCAAGACGCACGCACAACAGGAAGCAACCACAAAAATGTGTAATTTTAACAGTAACGGAGCAACAGCGACATCAGTCATGCAAGGATAACACCAACAATAAGGCGTATTCGCGATGTGAAGAAAGGGACAGGACACTAATGAAATAAATGGAACGGCGCTGCTGAATACAACTCGGGGATGGGCCAGGGTGACTTTAAATATGGACAAGTGAAGTGGGTGGTGGGTGGTGACTACCAAAACAATTATTCTTATCTAGGGTATGTTGGGCTGCCATTGGCGCTGAAGCAAGTTCAACGGAGACCGGTGATGAAGTTCTCTAAGCGTATAATCCGTTTACAACCAATAAATCCCATTGGGGAATAGAAGCCATTGAAACTCACTAAGCTATATGAACACAGAATCATACAGTGTGGTATCCACGGGGGTTTTGGGGTTCAAAATCGCAGACCCCTCCCTCGCAAGAATGAGGAACAGCGCTATAGTCGAGTGACTCGACTATAATATACCCATAACTCAGCTAGCCGGCTAGTGATTTGAATCAAGAAAAGCTTCCAGTCTACAAGTAAGGGGTATACAAATATTTCAAAATATGGCACTACAAATGTATCAAACAAAAACATCTCATAGCGAGGTAAAAATCTTGCGATCAATTTTTAAAAAACCGCCAAAAACGGTTAAAAAAACATTTTTTAACTTTTATTTCAAAACTATTGCATGTAGAGCATGTAAAGAGTTCTTTGTAATGAATCATTTAAAAGTATTGATCGTTGGGATAGTTTTTGAGAAAAGCTAAAATAAATTAACAAAAAATGATTTTTGCTTTATATATGAAACGGTTTAATTTAGCACGTTCCGGTAGCTTGAGTAGTTTAGAAGTATAGCCTACACAGAGAAAATTATCAAAAGTTTTAGGTGCAAAATAAGGGGTGAAACATTTTAAAAAGTAAAACGCTTCATACAAATTGTAATTTACTTTGCATTTTTAAAACGTTTTCATTTTTATTTTTAACACGTTTTTATATGAAAACGGCACCTAAAACGTTGTATAATTTTCTATGTGTACTACTAAGTATAGCCGCAGAATTGAAAATTTGCTACGATAGTCCGATTGAAACAAGAGATACGTCGATCGAAAGGTATTATAAGTCTCTTCAAAAGTTGATTTTAAAACTTGTTAGAACTTTATTGGTTTAGAGGAAATTTTAGCGACATAAAAAAAAAAAAAGTTGGAAAATTAGCAATAGGGAAACCGGTGGATCCGAAGGAATTTCTATTTAATATTTTAATTTGTTCTTTATTAAAATACGCGTTTAACGTTGTCCCAATCGGACTATCCGTTCAAAAGTTATGATTTTTTTAAGATTTGTGGTTAATTTTCAAAATGAGACTTTAATGTGTGTTTGTCGGCTTGTCCAATCTTCACATTTTTCGAACAAGCAGTTGATTTTAGATACATTAACAGAAAATATTTAGTTTTTAATTTTCTGATGACCCTGACACCAGCTATGATGTATACATAAAATGTTTTAAAACAAGTCATGAAAAAGTGTTTGTTTTTGGACCATATATGTAACCTTTTAAAAATGACAACCGTTCAGATTTATTGAATCATCCATTACAACAAAACTTAAATGCGTGCAAAGGCGTATATAAATCGAATATAATACCTGGAAGAATAATAACACAGGTCAACCAAATCCGTACTTTTTCTGGAACTAAGACTAAACACTACAAAATCTGAAAGTGTGTTTTTTTGGACCTATAGGTGCAACAGCAATATGCTCGAACTTATTGAAGGTAGTTTTCCTAAAAATGTAAAAAATTGAAAAAACTGAAGTGATATATCACTGTGGACGGCAGTACACGTAGTGACGAAGCGCACAAGGAGAGTGTGCGAGGTGACTACTATACACACAAAAAAATTTGCTTGGTAAAATTGACCAACAAAGATAGTTACGTGACTATTAAAATAGTTACGTGTATTTTGTTTTTGCTTTGGGTGTGTGTCTTTGCTAATTGTGTGTATTTTGTTGTTGTGGAATAACTATTTGCTTAGTAGAATTGACAATTTTGCTGGTTGGGGCCAGTTTGACAATTATTACAGTTGATTTTACCAAGTTTTTTTTTTGTGTGTACATACACGAAGAAATGAAAATTTTAAATTTGGGAGAGTGGGCGGTAAAAGTGTAAAAGTAAAATACATACATGACAATTGGAGCTGTTGGGCCTAGACGTATTCTTATTAAGGGGGGGGTAGGGTCTTTGCCACCAAAAAATCGACTAACTTTGCGATTTTTTCTATAAAAACTGGTTGGATGGATTTAATTCAAACCTTTTGTATATTATTAAGTGTCATTTAAATAATATCCACTAATTTTTATAGCCGATACTATCGGCTAATATATCGGTGGCAAAGCGATTGCTGGAACACTATTAATAAAAGGCGTTTTGCGGTGTTCACTGTACCTCCGCTAAAAATGAACGGATTTCCATTTTGTTTTTACAATTCGCTTAAGAATTGAAAAAACCCGCCCCCTGGGACGCCCTTTTTTTCATTTTTTATTTTTAAGAATTTTTTCCGAAAGTCCAAAGTCAAAAATGCGTTTTTCACCTAAAAAATTGACTTTCGGCTTAAAAATAAAATATTTAAAGTTAAAAAATAAAAAAAAAACGCTTCCCAGGGGGCGGGTTTTTTTAATGCAGAAAAATATGCGATAAATTTGAAAACGATCGGTTGAGCCATTTAGAAATGCCGATGAACACGGACTTTCAAAACGTGGTTTCGAGAAAAACGCACTTAAAGATGCTCTTACGTACCTAAAGTCTTAGAGGTTAGGGTACTAGTTTTAGCCTAACTTCTAAACTTTTTGTCCGATTGACTTAAAACTTTTTTTGTATAATCTTAAGATGTTATTCTACAAGAAAAAAAATTTAAAAAAAAATCGAAATTTTTTTTTTGCAAGACCCTACCCCCCCCTTAAACTTTCGAATCGAATGAAAAGTAATATAATAAAGTCCAAAACTCCGTTCAAAAATTATTTTAAACTCAAGATTTTGAAGATCTTTTTAAAATGAAAATGAAATTGCACGTTGCTTTTAAAGGCGAAATGCTTAAATATTTTACTGAGGCGGACCGAATGAGAATATTTTATAAAGTATATTTATTTAGTCGAATGTACAAGCATTTTTCGTCACAAAATGTGACACCAGAAATCGTTTCAGTATCGTATTTTTCATTTATTCACTGGTTTTTTGAGCATAGGGGAGAAGGGGGGCCTCCAATAGTAAAAGGGGCACAATAGTATGTGGCCCTAGCGGCCAAACGGCTTGCGCGCCGTGTTTACTGAAGGTTCCATAAAACACCAGAGGGCTGCAATAAAAATTTGAGCTTTCCGACAATGTCAAATTTGTGAAAATAGTCTCGCTCTGTTCGGCGCACTTTATTGGACATTGGTCGTTCGCGAGATTTTTTGAAAAAATTATTTTCTGAAGGCAAATTTCATGCCCAACACGTTTATCTTACTAAATATTTTGTTGGTCCTCAATATTCGTGGTATTTGATGAACCAGATTGCAGTCAAACTGAGTAAAATGGCCAAAGTCGCGGTTAAGGGCGGCAAAACAAAAAATTTGACAGCACGAAATGTTTAAGGAATAATTCAATTGTAGAAATTAAGGAAGAACAAGAGAGATCGCTATAGTCGGGTGCCCCGACTATCAGATACCCGTTACTCAGCTAGATGGAGTGCGAAGGAGATGGAGATATAAAACTGGATCGGGCTTTACTTTTTAAAGAATGGTCCGATTTGAAAAATTTCTTTTACATTTCGATAGGTATAAATAGACGCAACAAAATTGCACTTACACCTCTCCGAAATCTTTAAAAATGTGGGCGCTAAATACATTTTAAAATCGTTTGTGGGCGATTGTGGGCTTTGGAGGGGGCTTGGCGCTCGGCTGAAGCCCAAGAATAGCAACTTTCTAGCTTTTGTAGTTTCCGAGATCTCAGCGTCCATACAGACGGACAGACAGACAGACAGACAGACAGACAGACAGACAGACAGACAGACAGACGGACAGACGGACATGGCTATATCCACTCGGCTAGTGACCCTGATCAAGAATAAGTATACTTTATAAGGTCGGAAACGCTTCCTTCTCCCTGTTACATAATTTTGCACGAATACAATATACCCTTTTAAGGGGGGAGATACATATAGAAAATAAAAAAAATTCAATTCAAAAAATTCCTTGTGCAGTAGATATATTTCATTACTTTAAATGCGTTTTTCTCGAAACCATGTTTTCCTCAGCTGCGGGTCGTGTATCTCAAAAAGTAATGCTTCGATCATCATGCTGGTTTTACAAAAATGTTTGTAATGAAATTGCCCACTGTCTAAACCTACTTTATGTAGAAATTTGTTCGTTGAAGCATTTTTTGTAAAGCAAAAACAACAAGAAAAATATGAAAAAATTGATTTTTGACTTTGATAGAGTGCCACAACCAGAGTTTTTGAGATATTCTATGTAAGTTAGGTTCACTACATAATAAATTTCGTTTCAAAAATATTGGATCTACACAGCGACCCGTGGACGATCCGCAGCTGGCCTACTTTTTTTTAAACAGGCCGGACAAAAAAATTCCCATGGCCGCCATTTTAAAAGATAAAAAAAAAATTAAAATTGGTTTAAATTATATAAGAACTGTGTAGTCAAGTTGGGAAATTCCAGCACAAAACTTTATTGGTTAAAAAAAATCACGAAAAAACTTGAAAAATTTGCAGTTCTATATGTATCTCCCCCCTTAACGGGTATAAAATTAATAAACTTTCAAAAATGTGGACCTCCGCGTCAAAGGGCTATAACCGCATTTTTATATCATGGGAAAGGGTTAAAAAATCACAAAATTCTATTCCCTTTTAGATCAAAAGATTGGTGGCCAAAGAGTCCCTATACCGTTAACAGCGAAGGAAGTTTCGTACTGTTGTTATCGAGCACCATCGTATCGTTTTAAAGCTTTTTGTCTTAGGTACTATCGATGAAAATTTGGTAAATATTCGATAACATTTGTGGAAGCTATAGCAAATTGAACATGGAGGATCAAAGTGAGTATTTTCGGCATATTTTGCTTTTTTATTTCCGAAAAGGAAAAAAAGCGGTCGAAGCTCGCGAAAAATTGTGCGAAGTGTATGGTAAAGATGCCATGAGTGATCGCCAATGTCAGCGCTGGTTTGTCAAATTCAGGCTTGGAGATTTTGGAGTTAAAGACGCCCCACGTTCTGGTCGACCATCGGCCGTTTTTGACGAACAAATTCAGGCTTTGCTGGATGAAAACCGGCGTTATTCAACGCGGGAGATGTCAGAGAAGCTCAGTGTGTCGCATACAACGGTTGAAATCCATTTGAAGAAACTTGGCTACGTAAACAAGCTCGATGTTTGGGTTCCGCATAACTTAAAGGAAATTCACCTAACTAAGCGTATCAATATCTGCCATTCTCTGCTGCAACGGATTAAAAACGATCCTTTTTTGAAGCGGATCATTACTGGCGACGAAAAGTGGATTGTTTACAATAATGTCCAACGAAAAAGATCATGGAGCAAGAAAGATGAGCCAGCCCAAGCCACATCAAAGGACGATATCCATCAGAGGAAAGTTATGCTGTCTGTTTGGTGGAATTGGAAGGGTGTAGTGCACTTTGAGCTGCTGGGACGGAAAGAAACCATCAATTCAGATTTGTACGGTCGCCCGCTATCCAATTTGGCGGAAAAAATTAAAGAAAAGGAGCCGGCACTAGCTAATCGCAAGGGTATAGTCTTTCACCATGACAACGCTAGGCCCCACAAATCTTTGGTCACTCGGCAAAAATTAACGGAGCTGAATTGGGAAGTGCTACCACATCCATTCAGATTACATACCTTCAGATTACCATTTGTTTCGCTCTCTTCAAAACTCTTTGAATGGAAAAAATTTTAATTCAGATGAGGCTGTCGAAAACCACTTGTCTCGATTCTTTGCTGGAAAAGACCAAAAGTTCTTCGAGCGCGGAATTATGCAGCTGCCCGAGAGATGGTCATTAGTGGTCGAACAAAACGGCCAATACATAATTGATTAATTATAAGTCCTGATATAAATAAATCATCTTTGAAAATATTGAAAAAAACGACATGACATGACATTCTTCGAAGGCTTTGCAATTGACTTCAAAATGATGTAGGAAAAAGTTATAGCCAAGTTCACCTAAATTTCCGGTCCAAGCCATTTCAAAGAAGTCTGCAATTATGCGGTTATATATGGGTCTCCTCGCTACTACTTCGGGACCAGTTGGCATTGATAGGCAGGGGTTTATAATCACACATCTAACATCAAACACTTCTAAGGCAATATTGTAATTTTTTAAGTAATTTGGCTTTATAATTTTTGTTGTTGATGAGTACTTAAAAATATGTACAAAAATATGATGTTTTAAACAAGATATCACAAAATTAATAATATTTGTATTTAAGTTAAAAGGAATATCAAAGTCAGACTGAAAAGTGGATGACGCGATTTCAATGTTGGTGAAAAGAGTACTCTAATTGAGTTATATGAGCTTCGAATTGGTGTTGTAATTGGGCGGTTGCGACAGATGTTGGAACGGCACAATTGAAACCAGATACCTGTTTATTATCTGATAGAACTGGTTGCGTTTTTACAATGAGGGTGAAAACAATTTTATTCATGGTGGTGTTCGACAACTCTATTCAACGGCCCAATTGTTCGCACTTGATAGCAAACACTTTACTTACACCCCTTAAAGGACATTTTCATAAAGACATTAATATTATTTAATGAAAGTAATAAGTACTCATTTTTGTAGGTAGGTATTGCTGATTTTATAAAAAAAAATATTTTTCAATATAAATTTCCACCTTTTGTTAAAAGGTTTCTCTAGCCCTGCTATATTTCTAAAGATTATCTGATTACACTAGTTTACAACTTTAAATTTTTTTCGAGGTAAACGCAGATACCAATTTTTTTTTATTAATTTTGAGTTGCTAATCACGCTGAACAAATTAAAAAAAATTTCCAAAGAACCGTTCTGAAGATATTCGCAAAAATCCAGATTCAAGCCAGGTGGCCGGCTTTTGTTAGTTTGGTTTTTGACATATGAACAAAATAGGAGTAGTAGTAGGAGTATTTCAAATACATTTAAAGTACTTAAAGTTTAAAGTATACTCCTTAATGTACTCCTTAAATACTCCTATTTTGTTCATATGTCAAAAACCAAACTATTTTGTTCATATGTCAAAAACCAAACTAACAAAAGCAGGCCACCTGGCTTGAAAAGCATTTTTTAGAAATGGGTAGTTTCACTTAAAAATGCATATCTCCTAGATTTTGCACTCCATTTGCAAATATGTGGCCTTAACTTGTTAACAACAAAAAGGCCTTTAGATGTATTTTTATAAGTAAATGAAAACTAGCTATAACAAAAAAAAGCAAAAAATTAAACTTTTTTTGAACTTTCACAGGTTGTACCTCCATTAATTGCGACCCGATCACAACGAGTCTAATGGTTTTTGTGATCTGTTATGTTTTATAAAAGAAGTGCCGAAAATCTGGGTTTTTGCGAATATCTTCAGAACTGTTCTTTCGAATTTTATTTTAATTTGTTCAGCGTGATCAGCAACTCAAAACTAATCAAAAAAAAAAGGTCTCAGGATGTACCTTTTTTGCTGAAAACTATTGTTATACTAGTTTACAGCCAAAATGCTCCACAGCAATTGATGGCAAATTCTGTTAGTGCTGGAGCACGAGATCACGAAAATACCCCTAACTTTTTTTTCGATGGCTATTTTTTCGTATTCTGTCTTATATCTCTGCACATATCCACCCAATTGGTCCAGTTTTCGCTTCATTTGAAAGTCAATAGATCAAAGCTTAACTTTGCCATACAGATCAATATGATTGGATAAGTAATGGCAACGCAGTAGAGCTTAAAAATAATCGATGTCAGTATCGATATTATCGATACTTTTGATATTTTTCAAACATCTATGTTTATCTGATACATCGATGTTTTTCTGACGTTTTATTAAAGAGAAACAAACAGAATTGCCTCTATAATTTTGAGGACCAAAAATACCTTTAAATACAAAATCACTTAAAGTAGGGGAAAATTACCATAAAAGAACCGCGAGTTCTTTTTTTATTTTATTCTTCTTTGGTACTATAAATGGTATGAAATAATTAAACGTAGGCGAAAAATAACATAGGTTATGGGGGGGGGTAGGGTCTTTGGCACCAAAAAATCGACTAACTTTGCGATTTTTTCTATAAAAACTGGTTGGATGGATTTAATTCAAACCTTTGGTATATTATTAAGTGTCATTTAAATAATATCCACTAATTTTTATAGCCGATACTATCGGCTAATATATCGGTGGCAAAGCGATTGCTGGAACACTATTAAAAAAGGCGTTTTGCGGTGTTCACTGTACCTCCGCTAAAAATGATCGGATTTCCATTTTGTTTTTACAATTCGCTTAAGAATTAAAAAAAACCCCTGGGAAGCCCTTTTTTAAATTTTTTATTTTTAAGAATTTTTTTCGAAAGTCCAAAGTCAAAAATGGGTTTTTCACCTAAAAAAATTGACTTTCGGCTTAAAAATAAAATATTTAAAGTTAAAAAATAAAAAAAAAAGCTTCCCAGGGGGCGGGTTTTTTTAATGCAGAAAAAAAAAAACGACAAATTTGAAAACGATCCGTTGAGCCGTTTAGAAATGCCGATGAACACGGACTTTCAAAACGTGGTTTCGAGAAAAACGCACTTAAAGATGCACTTACGTACCTAAAGTCTTAGAGGTTAGGGTACTAGTTTTAGCATAACTTCTAAACTTTTTGTCCGATTGACTTACAACTTTTTTTTGTATAATCTTAAGATGTTAATCTACAAGAAAAAAATTTAAAAAAAAAATCGCAATTTTTTTTTTGCAAGACCTCCTCCAAGAATTTCCTCTTTGGTTACTTAAAAAAAGAAACCGTGAATTCATATTTTTGACTAAGAATTTGTGTCTTTTTAGAGATCGATTCAACTCAATGATCAAAAATAAATCAACCACGAATTCTTAAGAGGAGGATCCTTTAGTCTGTAAGAGCATAACAAATTGTATTAGAACCGGAAAATAAAATTATATAAATTATCCACGATTTTTTCAAATAATAATATTAATAATACATGCCAAGTATCGATAATTTTCAAGCTTTACAGCGCATCATGCTCGACCAAAGATGAAAAATGTGTTAATATATCTAGCTATAATTTTTTTGATCTCCCAGCATTTATTTTTTATTTAGCACTTGAGACTCGTTTGAGTTATTATGACTTTGCAAATTTGTTGTATAGCTTAATATCTTTAAAAATATTACTTTTTTAATTTTAAATTAAGTAGCATTTAGAAAGATTTTAAATTAAAAATACACGCGATTTTCGAAAACAAAACTATCCTCATGTTGCTTGTCTAGTTCTTCACAAAGTGGGAAATATAATTTTTGTATTTGCAAGACCTACTGGTAAAGAAAACGATTTTAGATCAAATAACGCGTCAAATACATAGAAGCTTTTTTCATCCGTATTTAATTAATAGACATTCTAAGAAATCCGTCTAAAATGTGTAATTGTTTTAAGTCAACAAACTTCAGATGCAGTCAGTTTGTACACCCCTCAATATGAAATTTAGAATATTTGACGACTCTGTTTTGTATTATTTTGCGTTCAAGTGGAAAAGAACAAAAGTCGTTAATTTGTTTGATTGCGCAATGTATACATTTTTGAGTGCACAAAATTTATACAACAATGACCAAATAATAAAGGCAACGACAAAGCCAGCACCAAACGGAAACAGAAACAGCTGAGAGACAGATCCGCAACTAATGTACATTTCTCAACTCACCCTTCTCTTGGGTATTTGCCGGGGGCTGTGGCATACAACCCTGACGGGTCTGACCGACTTAACATATGAGAAGGAATTGACTGACGAATATTTATTTGGCTTCAACAATTAAGTAACAACTATATTGATTGTGTATATATATATTTATATATATTTATTTAGGTATATCAGGGTTTAGCGCACATCCATTTGTGACCTAACGTTTAATTCAATTTTGCAGTTTATAAGATTTGTAATTTTATATAAAATTTGAGGTTGTCGTTGGCCTTTCCGGAGTGGTTATGGTCCTTCGACATAGTCACGAACGCCAACATTAATGCGACCCTCGGCGGCTGTGACCGAAAACCCCAGAATGCGGGCGTCCATTTTGGTCATCTTATTCTTCTTAACCTTTTTCTGCTTGTTCTTAAAAAATGAACAATTAATAAGATATATGAATGGGACATTCTCGACTCACCTTGCTGTCAGTATAGTCGTTTGCCGACGGTGTTATGGCGGGAGCCGGTTTGCACATATCATCATTGTGTGCATTTTGGGCACGTTGCAAGCTCTTGTATTTGCTGCGCCGTTCCAAAAACTGCTTGGAGAAATCCAAAGACTCTTTTCCCTCACCTGAAAGATTAATCTTGGTTAAACTACACCATTGAAAAAAATAAAATAAAATTTAGTTTGCTTCATAGATTGTGAATCCATTCGCGGGCACCCGTTAAATAAATACATGCATATGCAGCAACGTCCGACGCGTCTTTTTCGGCCAATACGGATTCTGGCATTATCAAAGCAATTTCGACAACAACATTTTATGACGGAAAATTGTACGGATATACTAATTTTGGTAATAGTCTATTAGAGGGGCCTGTGAACCTAAAATTTGTAAATTAAGTTCAATAATGTTTAAAAATATATGAAAAGTTGAAAGAAGCTACGATTTTTTATTCGAAAAAAATTTATAAAATCGAACTTTTATTTACGGTTTACTTGTAAGTCCTCCTTGATCATTTTGTTCAAATAATTTGATCGTCTGACCGTAGCTAAATTAGAGAAAATCTACTCGTTACTAGTTACACCGTTTTACCCATTCTTATACCCTTGCAGAGGGTACTATAATTTCAGTCAGAAGTTTGTAAGGCCGTGAAGGAGACGTTTCCGACCACATAAAGTATACATATTTTTGATCAGCACCAATAGCCGAGTCCATCTAGCCATGTCAGTCTGTCCGTCTGTCCGTCTGTCCGTTTCAATCCGAACTAGTCTTCCAGTTTTAAAGCTATCGCGATGAAACTTTCCCAAAATTATTCTTTTTATTGCAGGTAGTACATATGTCGGAGCGCGCCGGATCGGACCACTACATCTTAAGGCTCCCATAGGAATAATCAAACAAATATAAGAAAATTCATTGTAACATTGTAGAAAATAGGCGTTTTGATTTTTGACAATTTAAAAACAAAATTTTAAATAGGCACGCAGAATCTGGAATCTTTGGAAATGCACCGATCGAGTGAGCATTAAACTATACGTATTTATTTTATCTGCAAGGGTATATAATTGTTTAAAGTTATTTTACTGT
Source organism: Drosophila lutescens (assembly GCA_037075285.1). Lineage (NCBI taxonomy): Eukaryota > Metazoa > Arthropoda > Insecta > Diptera > Drosophilidae > Drosophila > Drosophila lutescens. The sequence goes on from JBAMCF010000866.1 coordinate 140,461, forward strand.
TAGACCTCATTCTGTACATTACTAAAAAGCCTTAGGCCCCGTAGCTATAACTAAATTTAATAACAATAATAATAATAAATTACTAAAGGTACGCTTGTGGACAAGATAAATTTGTTTACAAATGCAGCCTGGAAACATTTGAATTTATTGGAAACTGACATAAAACCATGCGTTGCTAATGCAATCATTTATATTTATTACTTAATTTTCCATCCTTCGTAAAACTTTGTAAAACCTTTTCTCTCCTTCTATCGACAGGGTTCCTATGTATAAAAATCGGAACATTCTACTTCTCGTCGAGGCTTACGTATGTATATGAATTATAAGTCTGCGAAATTAATTTGAGAAACACTTTGGATCTAAAATATGAAAACTGTATTCGCGGAAATTGGTGGCTATCCTTTTCTAAAGGGATAAAGATTTGAGATTTTTTTTATAAAAACAGAATATATTCATTAAGTTTAAACCTTTTGTATATTATTAAGTGACATTCGAATAATATCCACTCATTTTTTTTTTGTCGAAACTATCGGTTAATATTAGGTTATCAAAAAAGTCTTGCGGTATTTTCGCTAGTTGGCGCTGAAAGCGCGTAGTTCTTGTTTTATTCGTCGCATCTGGTCATACTATACATTTTTGGAAAGCTCATTTCACGCGCTAGCACGTGTTTGATTGATTGTATTTTCTTTTAAGTCGTTCGTGAGTTATAGCGTCGCAATCATGGAGCAAAATAAAGAGAAAATACGGCATATTTTACAGTACTACTACGATAAAGGCAAAAACTCATCTGAAGCCGCCAATAAAATTTGTGCAGTTTATGGACCCGATACAGTTTCCATTTCCACCGCAGAACGATGGTTTCAACGTTTCCGTTCTGGTGTAGAGGTGTTCGAAGATGCGCCACGCTCCGGAAGGCCTGTCGTCGAAAATTGCGATAAAATCGCTGAATTGGTTGAAAGAGACCGACATGAGCATGAGTCATCAAACCGTTATAAACCATTTGAAGAAGCTTGGAGTCACTAAGAAGCTCGATGTATGGGTGCCATACGAATTGTCGCAAAAAAACATCTTTGACCGTATCGACGCATGCGAATCACTTCTAAATCACAACAAAACCGACCCGTTTTTGAAGCGTATGGTGACTGGCGATGAAAAGTGGGTCTCTTACGAACGGTCGTGGTCGAAAAGCGGTGAAGCGGCCCAGACGGTGGCCAAGCCTGGATTGACGGCCAGAAAGGTTCTTCTGTGTGTTTGGTGGGATTGCCAGGGAATAATCCACTATGAGCTGCTCCCCTATGAACAAAAGCTCAATTCGGACCTGTACTGCCAACAACTGGACCGCTTGAAGGCAGCACTCATGCAGAAGAGGCCATCTTTGATCAACAGAGGCCGAATTGTCTTCCACCAGGAAAACGCCAGGCCACACACAGCTTTAGTGACGCGCCAGAAGTTCCGGGAGCTCGGATGGAAGGTTCTTTTGCATCCACCGTATAGTCCGGATCTCGCACCAAGTGATTACCACCTGTTTCTGTCCATGGCGAACGCGCTTGGTAGTTGGCCACAAGAGTCCTGTGAAAATTGACTGTCCGAGTTTTTTTGCCAATAGGGAAGCGAGCTTCTATGAGAGGGGCAATATGAAGTTGTCATCTCGTTGGGAACGCGTCATCGAACAAAACGGCGCATATTTGACTTGAATCGCATTATTGTAACCAATTTTATGAACAATTGAAAATTCAATAAAAAAGCCGCAAGACTTTTTTGACAACCTAATATATCGGTGGCTAAGCGATTGGTGTAACACTTTTAAGAAAAGGCATGGTGCGGTGTTTACTGTATTCCAGCCAAAAATTATCGGATATTCATTTTAACTTTTGGTTTCAGAATTAAAGGAGGACGGGAGCTAACTTCGGCAAGCCGAAGTTTTAATACCCTTGTAGATTTCACGAATAAAAATTTGACCAGAATAACAACAACAATTAATAAAATTGACGTTCGGTCGGGGCGCTTTTCAAACTTGATCTGTTTTAGGACGACTGTGAAAGTTGCATGCCTTATTTGAAATTTGACAACATTTAGAAGATAATAAAATAAAAAAAAAAACGCTTTTATTGGTATAATAAATCGAGTAAAATATGGAATGTGGAACAGAGATTTAAGATTTAATTTTTAGAATTAGTTTTTCCTCAGAGAAGCAAAGGTTGACAATGTTTTAGGAATGCCGTGATGTATTGAGAGGAGATTTCAGCGAAAATAATAAATATAAATCCAATTATATAGGCTACATAATTCCAAATGTCGGCAAACATAGCTTTTACTCGTAGAGTAAAAGGGTATATTGTATTCGTGCAAAAGTATGTAACAGCTAGAAGGAAGCATTTCCGACCCTTTAAAGTATATATATTCTTGATCAGGGTCACTAGCCATGTCCGTCTGTCCGTCTGTCTGTCCGTCTGTCTGTCCGTCTGTCTGTTTGTCTGGATGAACGCTGAGATTTCGGAAACTATAGAAGCTAAAAGATTGGCATTTTGAATGCAGATTTTAGGAGTTCCTACGCAGAGCAAGTTGTTTTCAAAAAAGTGCTACGCCCCCTCTAACTCCCACAATCGCCCACTAACGATTTTAAAATGTGTCTGGCGCCCACACCTTTAATGATTTCAGAGAAGTATAAATGCAATTTTGTTGTGTATATTTATACCATTCATTAAAAAGTTATGCGCAATCAAAAAAATTCTATATATCCATCTCCCTCGCACTCCCTTTAGCTGAGTGACGGGTATTAGATAGTCGGGACACAAACTCGACTATAGCGTTCTCTCTTGTTTTATTCTTAGCTTTACTGCGGACCTGTAAGTGATGGAACATAAGTTTGTATAGAACTTTTACTCAGGAGCACCCAAATATCATGGAAAATTAGAAATGGTTCGTGGAAAATTCATTAAGTTTAATTTTTTGTTCCTGTATTATCCATACCAATATACTGTTGTTCAGATCCGACAATTCATTAAAATGTTTTGAGCAATCAAAGCATGATATCTCCACTCTATCTTGTTCGTGTTCTTAAAAATAAACTAAAAGAGTCCTTTTTAAGAGAAACCAAATTAAAAAATCTTTTCAAGCTTCGACCCAATTTATATAAAATAAAACATTTCTCTTAATTCATAAAAAAATATTTTCTTTGAAGTCATTGCCATAGGTCTTTGGCAGTCTTTTGTATGGCCAATATTTTCAACACGTTTGAGTCAAGTAGGGATGCTGTCCAGTTTATTATGTCCACGAGTTAAGTTATGTATGATCCACAAAAACATATTTTCTTGTTCTTAAGAATGCGCGGTTGAGATTCATCACACAACTTCTTGGGCTTCTTAAGCAGCGCAATTTTTTTTCATTCGAGCGCCACGCCCACTTGTACGCCCACATTTGCTTTAAAGGACTTTTTAAAAAGCATAACGCCCACATCTTTTAGAGATTTTGTAAAAATTTAAATGTCATTTTGTTGTCCTCATTAATACCTATCGAAATGTAGAAGAAATCGGACAATCCATTAGAAAGTTATGAACAAAAAATAAAATGGTCGCTAGCCAGTAGCTTTGACAACTGCATATCTCCAATTTCCTCGCACTCCCTTTAGCTGAGTAACGGGTATCTGATAGTCGAATTACTCGACTATAGCGTTCTCACTTGTTTTATCATTTTTTAAGTGGACAGTACCACACTGATTGCAAATCACCTTGCTTCCAATATTTTACCTCATACCTATTTTATCAGTATCACAGTATATTCACGTTAAATTTTATTTTATGCCACTGGTTTCAAAGTGGGATCTCCCTTGAGGAATTATCTATGAATTCTTTTCACTGATTTATTACTTTTTTCCAAAGCATATACGAATATTTTCCATTGCTTATTATTTCAATTTGACAGTTAACTACTACAAAAACGTACACAAGAATTCATATCTAATTCCTCAAGGGAGATCCCACTTTGATATCAGTGGTATAAAATCCGTTGAATTTAAGGTTTTTTGGAAAAAATGTAATGGTATTTTTTCAGACTGGCCCTTTGGACGAAATCCTTTTGGGCTTAAAAAATGATATCGCTTGATCATCTATGGTCTAATAAAATCTTATTTTTTTCTCGTAATCGGCCATGGAAGGACTGATTTTTCTGCTTTTGATTTTTATTTTAAATTTTATTTTAATTAATTGCAGTTTGTAACCTCATGGTAACAAAAACATATGAGTAAAAATTATCCGATTTATTGATAAAATCATTATGAAGAAAATTACATACCAAGATATATTCGCACGTAGTCCTTAACCTCATAAGGTGCTTCCAAATCCTGCAAGAACGCGACGAACGTTGGTACTAAAAATATTTGCAAAATAAGTGATGATGAACAGGTGAAGATTACAAATATTTACCATCCACTTTGGCCGACATGTTATCTAGGCTCTTTATACACCAGCTTGTGAACTCGTTCTCGTACTCATTAACCTTACTAATGGTCTGATCCGCAACTTGCTGCACCTGGCTTTTCACATTAGACTTTCTCTCCTTATCCTTATCCTCTACAGAGGCAACAGCAACTTTCGAACCCGTACGAACAGTGGTTATTTTTTGTTTTTCTTGCTGTTGTTGGCCTGGTGCATTTTTTGTCGTTTTTCCTGTGTTATGTATGGCTGGCAATGTTTGACTCTTGCGTAAATTTCGAGGCGATGCAAATGAAGTTGCCGATTTATTCTGAGTTTGCTGATGGGCTTTATTCGCCGAGTTTAGTCCAGCTACCAAAACAGCCGCCGCAGTAACGGTATTGCTACTGCTTGATCCAGATCCATACAAAGTTTGATTAGTACCTGATGCGTTTGGCTCGTCCCACAAACCAGTTCCGGTGTTTGATCTCAATGGGAGTGATGGAGCAACAGACGAACTACTCCATGCCTTATTAGCGCTGCCCCAGATGTTGGTAGTTCCACTCGTCCCCACAACGGCTGATGGTAGGGTAGCATGTTGGTGTTGTTCCAGTTCGCGTCGACGCTGCTGATCCACAAGTTCATTGGCCAACCGCTTGGCCTCCTCAGCTTGAATTTCGGCAAGGCTCATTACCGGAGCCGACGCTGGTGCTGCCTGCCATTTTAGCAAAGCATCGTTAGCTTCAGCGGCAGCCGCAGCGTTAGCTCGTAATTGCTTATCCAGTAGCTCCTGATGTCGCTGCTGGTCTGCACGGCGCTCCCGACGTTCTGCTTTTTGTATCTCTGCCAGTCCAGGCGCAGTGCTGTTTGAATTTGGTGATTGAAGAGACCATGGCGCTACGGAAGAGGCGGGAAAACGCGAAGTTGATTGCGGTTCAGGCGACTTGACAGCGTCGTTTTTATTGCTTTGAGGAGACACGGAAGTAGCTGAAATTTGTTTAAATTTTTTTAAATAATTTGGATGATTGATTTGTATTTTAATATTTTTTATATTTAATTTCTAAAATTAAAAACTAGATAGAACGCTATAGTCGGGTGCCCCAACTATCAGATACCCGTTACTCAGATACCCGTTACTTAGAGGGGGCGTGGCGCTCGGCTGAAACAAACCTGCGCTGTGTAGGAAGCCCAAGTATATGTGTGGGTAATCCTTTTGTAGTTTTCGAGATCACAGCGTTCATACAGACGGACAGACAAACATGGCTATATCGACTCGGCTAGTGACCCTGATCAAGAATATATATTCTTTATAGGGTCGGAAACGGTTTCCTTTCCCTGTTACATACTTCTGCACGAATACAACATACCCTTTTACTCTACGAGTAACAGGTAAACAGCAAAACTAAATTTGTGATTCAATAATCTTAAAATAAAGGTTGATACCCCGGAACAAAACTGGGAGACTTCTTTGAAACCAAGAGGACGACAGACGGACATTGCGAGATCAACTTGGCTGTTGATGCTGAAATTTGTAATGTGAATTAATTCAATTTTGCACAATTTATTGTTGTTTAGTATTGGTTCAATATGAATTAATTTACATAAAAATCGGACGAATATATAATGTCATTGTAAGGATAGGTTGATCAATGTAAAATAATACGTAAACTGTAATATGAAAACCTACCTGTCATTGCACCTTGAACAGCCTGACCATTGCCTAATAATGCTTTTCGACGCTGTGCTTGTATTTGCTGTTGCCTTTCTTTTTCCTCTTGCATTTGACGGGCTCTTTCTTCGGATTCCAGCACAGCCCGACGTTTTTCTTCTTCCAACTGCTGGCGCTTGCGCTCCTCCTTCTGCCGCTTCTTTTCTTCTGTCTGCTCTCGTTTGCGGTCATCTTCATTTATTTGCTTTATTGGTACAGACTGTATAACACTCTGTCTTACATTCAAATGCTGCTTGTTATTGTGCTTGGCCTGTTGCTGATGTGGATGTTGTTCCTTATTTTGATACTGTTCAATATCGGAAGCAAAGGATTGAACTGTCTTTTGATTATGTGAATCCTTAAGATTGTCAGTGATCTGGGGCGGATCTGAATCTGCTAAACTGACCTGTTTAAAATTATCTTCTGATCGAACTTGCGATAGTGGGTGTGTTGGCACAGAATGCACTGTGTCTGCAAAGCAGCTTTGCGGACTCTTTAGCAATAAAAGTTGTTGTTCTTCAATTTGCTCTTCATTTAAGTTGCCCACTTCCCACAGAGTTGTCTTCTCGTTAGTCATTCCAGGCCATTGTTGATCAGGTTGCTGTTGCTTGTTAGGCGGTAACCACATTGGAATCATCAAGTTTTGGCCCCCTAGCAATTGGGTTTCAGTTATAAAATCCCCTCCAGAGAGATTTTCGTTAGCAGAATTTGGCAGCGATGGTTGTTGCTGTTGGTTAACTGTTGGTTGGCCACGCAACAACATTCGCAAGTTATATTCATTTAGTATGTCCAAGTCATTTCTGGGCAACTCATCTAGTTTATTTAGGTCGCCTGCAGATCCACTTTGCAAAACACAATCGACAGATGCTGCCAAGGGGACAACTACTGTCTGCGCTTGCTGATGCATAATTTGAGCATTCAGTATGAAATTATTGGCATCTAGTAGATTACCCACAGAGCGTTGCTGTTCATTGCTGTTTGCGAACATATGCTGCTGTTCCTTCTTAGCCTGTTCAGCAACTGCACTATATAACTGGCGTCCGGCAACAGGATTCAATACTGAAAGCGAGTTGCTTAGTCCATTTAAACTAGTTAGATACTCAGGTAGAACAAGCAATTGAACTTTCCGGCGGACAACCGCCTCTCGCTCAACAGCTGCAAGCCGTTGAAAGCATTCATTTTTGGATAGCTCTGCCAGTATTTGGTACTCCTGGTGCTGTAAGTACTGATCCTGTAGCATCTGAAATCGCATTGTGAGTATATGAGACGTAGTGGTCATGGCATTTCCGCCCAAATTTCCTTTAATTGCTGCAGTTAGGGATTCAGCGGCTGCTGTTACATTTGCCTTTAGTTGATCATCTCTTTGTTGTTGCAACTGCTGTTCAACAACAGACAGCGAGAGAGCAATGGGGGATGGCTTCCGGGGCGTAATTGGAAGTGCTGCTGAAAGAGTGGCCGGTATCTGTCCAACAGGAAGATTCTCTAGGTCTATTGGCGAAGGAAGTAAATGGCTGTGCGTAAATGGCATGTTCCCATGGCAGAACTTTATAAGCTCGCCCAACGGTCTAAACCTATTATCGGAGAATCGTCGCACGAATAGGTTCTCATTAAAGTACCCAGCACGATACCATTCGGTCATCTCCATCGCACTGAATGGGCCCTGGACATTGGCCTGGGGATCTCGGTAAAACCAGAGTTCATTCAGATTTGGATTGATCAAATGTGGCGTGGGAACTATTGAAAAATGTGGTTGGTGATGCAGAAGAGCCACGTGGTTTGAAAACGGAATATCTGGATGCGAGTGGGACGGGTGAGCTGCATCTGAAATTGTAGCCATTTGTATAGGCATGGTGGGAGGTGCTTGCTGGCGCGCTGCAGTCGCATTCACAGCATTCGGCTTCATGCTTAACTCAATATCTGTCAGGCTTGGCAGCGCCCCAGGAAACCGACCGCTTTCACTTTGAAGATGGCTTGGATTTGCTGAGGTTTTATTATCATCTTCCGTTATAAGTTTTTCCACTTCATCGGCGACTTCTTTAATTCGATCTGAAATATCCCCATGAATTACATCTATTTTTGTTATCGTTGGGTTTGTTGGAGATAAACTGTTGTCATTGACTTCCTGTGCAGCGGCTATATGCGAATTTTTCTTAAATGGGGCCTCAGAAGTATTATCGTGGACACTTTCTCTATCAGCAAAGTCTTCACTTTTAGATTTGGGTAAATTCTGATTAGAGTTCAAGCCTTTATCCTTTAAAGCATTATGCGAACTTTTGTTACTTTGAGGATCGGTATCACCATGAAAGGCCCCACTAGCATCAAAGCTGCCACCCAGTTCTGACGGATTTTCCATAGCCCATTCAGGAAGATTGTCGTCGCCATCACCGACTGCATTATTGACAGTCCACATTTGAGAGCACTTTGAATTCGACAAGCGCACAGAAGGGTTGGATGTGCCCCCTGCTGCCACTCCAGCTCCCATTCCAGATCCTTTACTGTTACCAGGCCGCTCTCGATCTGGGCCCACAGTCCCAACCGTTGAAATTGAACGCTGCAAACTCGTTGGATTGTCGACGCTAGCATCTTCATCGCGCCAACTCGTAGACCTCCCTAAAAATATGTGAATAAAAATAATTAAGTCCTTTTATAGTTATCCAATACCAATACAATTAGGGCCCCCATATTTAATTAGCTTTTATTTGAGCCATAGCTTTATAATCGAATCATATTTTAATCCGCCCTAGTCTAAAACGTGGTTTCGATAAAAACAAATTGAAGTTATATTGGTGAGTACTGCGTGCGTACAAGAAAAAAGTGAATTCAGGCTGTTAAGGGGGGGTAGGGTCTTTGGCACCAAAAAATCGACTAACTTTGCGATTTTTATACCCTTGCAGAGGGTATTATAATTTCAGTCAGATATTGTAACGCAGTGAAGGAGACGTTTCCGACCACATAAAGTATATATATTCTTGATCAGCACCAATAGCCGAGTCCATCTAGCCATGTCCGTCTGTCTGTCTGTCCGTTTCTATGCGAACTAGTCTCTCAGTTTTAAAGCTATCGCAATGAAACTTTCCCAAAAGTCTTCTTTCTATTGCAGGTAGTACATATATGTCGGAGCGATCAAATCAAACAAATATAAGAAAATTCATTGTAACTTTGCAGGAAGTAGGCGTTTTGATTTCTGACAACTTAAAAAGGTATTTCTTTTATCTGCAAGGGTATATAAGCTTCGGCTGGCCGAAGCTAGCTTCCTTTCTTGTTTCTATAAAAACTGGTTAGATGGATTTAATTCAAACCTTTTGTATATTATTAAGTGTCATTTAAATAATATCCACTAATTTTTATAGCCGATACTATCGGCTAATATATCGGTGGCAAAGCGATTGCTGGAACACTATTAAAAAAAAGGCGTTTTGCGGTGTTCACTGTACCTCCGCTAAAAATTATCGGATTTCCATTTTGTTTTTACAATTCGCTTAAGAATTAAAAAAACCCGCCCCCTGGAAAACCCTTTTTTTAATTTTTTATTTTTAAGAAAGTCCAAAGTCAAAAATGCGTTTTTCACCTAAAAAAATTGACTTTCGGCTTAAAAATAAAATATTTAAAGTTAAAAAATAAAAAAAAACGCTTCCCAGGGGGCGGGTTTTTTTAATGTAGAAAAATATGCGACAAATTTGAAAACGATCGGTTGAGCCGTTTAGAAATGCCGATGAACACGGACTTTCAAAACGTGGTTTCGAGAAAAACGCACTTAAAGATGCACTTACGTACCTAAAGTCTTATAGGTTAGGGTACTAGTTTTAGCATAACTTCTAAACTTTTTGTCCGATTGACTTAAAACTTAATTAGTTGTACGGAATTCCCTAAACGATTACATTTCTGAAGCGTTGAATTTCGTTTAGCTCTTTTTACGTCTATGGCAACTGGTGTAGCATCATTAGTGTATCATATTAAGACACAACTCTTAATTTGTAAGTAGAAGCATTCTTTTTAGGTTGCAACATACAAGCTAGGCCGTTAATATCATTTTTTAGTTGTTACCATTTAGTTGTTGCACTAAATTTGTCGCAACAAATAAAAAACAAGAGAGATCGCTATAGTCGGGTTGGTGTCCCGACTATCTAATACCCGTCACTCAGCTAAAGGGAGTGCGAGGGAGATGGATATATAACATTTTTTTGATTGCGAATAACTTTTTAATGAATGGTCCGATTTGAAAAATGTCTTCTACATTTCGATAGGTATAAACATTCGAGATCTCAGCGTTCATACAGACGGATGGACATGGCTATATCGACTCGGCTGGGTCACTTTATAGGGTCGGAAACGCTTCCTTCTAGCTGTTACATACTTTTGCACGAATACAATATACTCTTTTACTCTACGAGTTACGGGTATAAAAAAGTGTTCATTTTGTAACGCAGGGTAAGCTGAGAGAGTACAACAGTTTGGGCCCAAGCCTACTTCTCCTATTAGTGTTTCGTGACATGTCGTAGTTGTTAAAGAGCATCATTCTAATTCTACAGCCCCATTAGCGTAATGTAATGTTATTGGTATTAGTTTAAGTTAGTTTATTTATGCATTGGCCATCACACGGGATGGGTGAGTTTCTCATAAGCATAAATAAAAATTTCAGGCCATTTGAGCGCTGGGGGTTTCTGTGGCACCCCCGATAGACTCTGTTCAAACTGTAAGCCAAGCTTGTGCCCTCCAATACTAATTCTAAGATATAAAAATATAGTGGAAAGTAACTGACCCCAGCGTTGACTGTTGGTACCAAAACTTGTATTAGTACTTCCTCCGCCACCACCGCTCCTCCAACCAGCTATATCGGGGCCGCTAATGGAACCACTGGCAACTGGCCCGTCTCCGGATCCGTCTTCGTTACGGGTTCGTCGCCAGTTCTCCATGTTGCGATGATGACTGGAAAAGTCTTTCCGAGGACTTGAGCCTGGAGTCCCGTTCCAATCTAGAGCACCTGAGCCACTTGTAGAGGTGTTGGCCACTGCTGAATCTCCTGTTCCGTTGCGGTCACTCCAAGTGCGTTCGGCCTAGAACAATAAGAATTAAATAAGTAGCTAGCAATGAATCTTACTTCCTTATGGTCTTTCCGGTTACCTTGATGGATATTACCGATAAGCCCTCATCGTAGAGACCACTTGGACGTTGGTATATCGGATGATAGACAGATTTGCCGCGCATTCGGCCCCGGTCGACTGTCCCACCACGTCCAGTGCCTCGGGAGGCAGTACTAAATCCACCGGACGAGCGCTGCAACCAGGCAGGCCGCGACTGTTTGCAAAGTAAGGCAACTTTAGCTGTAGAAAACAATGGAAATCATTCGACATACGCTATTCCCAAGCAGATTTTGGTTGCTGTCCTCCTCGGAGCTCGGTGTCAGGGCAAGTGGGTACTGCACCTTCTCCACAAAGAGCTTTTTGAACGAAGGCAGGATCTGCGGCAGCATGCAGTTGCGATCGAACAAGGACAGCATTTCCTCGCGACCGTACCGGTATTCTGGAAATAGATTTCGCGAAGCAGAGCCTGTCGTGTTGTTGCCCAGGCTGTGCGCTGCCATCGAGCTATTTGGGCCTCCAGTACCGACGTTGTAAGTACTGGGAGAGCCCGAGGGCTCGGCGGACATATTGCGCAACCATTCCGGACCAAATTTCATCGAATCTGTCATTTTCAGTAGCCTCTTGTTCAATGTTATGCTGACGCTAGATTCAAAAAAATACAAAGTTCTGAGTTGCTTGACTTAATTATTAGATATAAGTACGCCAAACAAACAATCTTTCTTGGTTCTGATTAAACGGCGATTAAGATAACTGGGTTTGAATTGCACGACTGCTGTTTAAAATAGTTTCACTCAAAAACCTTAACCAAATAAATCGCTAGAAACATTGCTATCGAAATCGTTAGGAGGATCACTTAAAAACTCCCATTAAAAGGAAGTGCACTCACTACTGATAGGCAAACTTGCCAAGTTATTACCGAATATACAGTATAAATAAAGGGAATAAATAAGTAACACAACACAGCAACCTAACCTAAAAAATGAAACTAAAATATCACACACAAACGTAATTTACACATGCACACCCATTTGAAAGTTTTAAACATTAAATTTGTGGAGTGGTCACATTTAATTTTTGTTCTTGGAAATTCTAAGTCACGACGGTTTTTAACTAGATCAAATATTTGCTAGCAACGGACACAACAGTACAAACAGAAAAATTATAAATATTATAAGTACTACGTTCACCTATCTATACACATACATATGTACATATGTATTTCGTCCAGCACTCTAATGCGCGTTCGTGTGCGTGTGAGTAAATGTAAGAATGCATAGCAAACGCTCAGAGTTGCAGCGTATTGAGGAAACTCGTTTGTTCGCCGTAAATCAAATCATTTAAAATTTAGTTTTTGGCATACCCATTACAAAGAACTGCAGAATTACTTGTATTTCGAAAAATGTTCTACTTACACGTACCTCTGAGATATTATAGTAAAATACCAATACCAATCCAATACAATATGAAGTCGAAACTAGTGTGGCCGCTTTCCGAATTACTTGATACTCTCCAACTTCCTAATATTAAGGGGATTCCTGCGGCTGGGTTTTCTGTGCTTTATAGCCTAATCCCACAGAGCACATCCCTGAGAAGAAGTTGGGAATTTTGATAGATCTGCAGCTTTGATTCCCACAGAGCGCATCCATCATCTACCATCTTTCAGTGCCGTGAGCACTATTTTTTAAGAAGAGATTTTAACACGGTGAAAAAGTTTTATTACAAAATATCATAAGCAATAACTTAAAACCTTCCAAAGGGAGTGCATAGACTTTACTATTTAACCATTTTAATTTTGAGCATCCATGCGTAACTAGTCCGATTTTTTGTAACTTTTCCTTTCTAGGCCACCCAAACAAATGTTTTGTTTGGTCCTGACTAACAAATTTGATAAAGCAATGCTTCTAATGATTAAAGATATAATACAATAATTAATGTCCTCAACGGCAATTCTAGCAAGATTTCTGTGGCCTTCGCGAATGTTTTAATGAGCCACAACTATCCACGTCAGCTGGTTTCGGATGGTGGATTAGCTCTTCGGGAATTGTCAAAGATCCAAACATTTCCTCAGTGATGTGCCCTGTGGAATTGGGCAATTATTGACTATCCTACAGGAATAGGTTATAATAGATTTTTACATGTAGTGGATAGACGAATTTACAAAAAAAGTTTACATTGGCCGCGTTCAGCAGAACAAACTTGATCACTGATTACTGATCCATCATGATACATTTCGATGACGTGAATATCGATATGAATATCAAATATTGCGCGCGCATTTTGAAAAAATATATTTTTCCCTTCCCCGCAACTGCAGCACTGTTCACAGCTATAGTGGATACATAAAAATCAAAAATGGCTGAACAATTATAAAGAATTCCAACCGAATTTATGGTTTTATTAAATTATTATGTTCTGGGTATTCCCTAAACTGTTGAATTGCTGAATTGTTGAATTTTGGTCAGCTGTTAATCAGCTGTTCCATACAAAGTCAACTTTCAGAAATTTCAGCAATTCAACAGCATCGAGGCTGTTGAAAATTTTGTTGAATTGCTGAAAAGCCAGAGTTGTCACCTTTTGTATTAAAAGACATGGCAACTCTGTAACATTTTAGTATCACCAGTACGCATTATTTATTTTAAAATCAACTTATAGTCTAGTCACACTATGTGGGGTAACCTATCGAGTGAGCCAGTAACCCGATTACTCCAAAAAAGTGTTTCCACTGGGTTAACTCCAAATATCGAGTAATGATATCTAGTGTTTGTTGTTTGTGTTGTTTATTTTACTAGGACCTTCAACGATAGGAAATAAATACAAAATATACCGAAAAATACAAAAAAATACTCCGAAATACCAAAGACACTAAAAGTACCTCACTTTTGCCCACATCTAGTTGCCTATACACAGCCTATGTAAAAAAAACAGGTTTATGTCAATAACCCCATAACTCTATAACTCCACCCTAGTGTAAATAGGCTATTAGAAAGCATATTTGTGGTTCCTTTTACTAATCAAATTTTACATGTTTAAAGTTCCGTGAAACTTTTCAACAAATAACAGCTGTTTGAAAATTCAACAGGAATCATTTTGGGTCGTTCCCTTAATTGCTGAAAATTTTTGTTGAATTTTCAACAATTCAGCAATTCAACAGTTTAGGGAATACCCTGGTTTATAAGTTTCGATATTTCGACTATCGATATATGCCAGAAGCCATGTATCATGTATCAAGAAAAGGTAGCGTACTTTTTTACGCCATAAAAGAACAAATTCATTAGTAGACAAATGCACAAAACAGATGACTCGAGTATTATAGCCAATAACCCCGATTATTCCAAAAAAGAATTTAAATCCCCTTATCAGGTTAGGAAAAAAATACAAAATATACCGAAAACACCAAAGATCCCACAAGTAACTAACTTTTGCCCACCTCTCGTTGCCTATGCAAAAGCTATGTACAAAAAAGAGAAATTTTGGTCAGGCGTGAGAAAGTTTTTAATGACAATATTCAAAGTTTCAAGCTAGTACCTACTGAAACAGTAAAAATCAGTTTTGATGGTGTAGAGTTGCCTGAAAAAATCTCTCTTTTTGGTGTCTGTTCCCTGAAAGAAAGCCACTACATACCTAAGATTCGCCAATGTTTCAAGTGTGGACGACTTAATCATACGTCTGATAGGTGCAAGTCTGTAGGACGTTGTATCAAGTGTGGTGCACAGGACCGTCAGGGTGCTTGTTCAATTCTAAAGTGCATTCTATGCAATGCAAAAAATCATTCCGCCAAAGATAGGCAGATCTGTGCAGTTTGGAAAAAGGAAATGGACATCATGAAAATTATGACCATAAAAAATATTGCTAGAAAAGAGGTATTAAGTAAATATGCGATTCAGCAAAACTACTCACGTTTTGACAGGTATGAGGAAAATGTTCCGTCCCTCAGTCAAAAAGAGGAAGTTGTGCAAAACAAGGATGTGCTGAAAAAGCACAGCTATGCCAGTCGAGTAGTATTAAAAGCAACTATTCCCTTACAGCAACCTCATTTTCATCTAGATTCGTATACTAGTGATACTAGCGACCATATTTCTACCAATCCAACCTTCACTGATGAAGATAGGTACTATCAGTTCATAAATAAGTTAGCGCGTACAGAAAACAGAAACGAATAATCACTAACATGCACCCAAGTTGAACATACAAACAGTTATTTGAAAAAAAACAATTAAGGAAAGAAGGAAACCAGTCGACACTGTAGAAATAATCTTTTCTGAAATAGCATAATGAGTCTAACTTTTTTACAACATAATATTCAATCAAAAAGATATAACAATAATGGTCTAGAATTCTTCTTAAATAATAAAGATATTAATGTAGCCTTCTTAGCAGAAGTTTTTTCTCATGATTTAAGTTTTAGAAAAATAGCAAATTTCACATTATTAGAAAAGCACAGATACAACGGTTACGGAGGAGTTGTAATTGCATACAAAAGTGACCTTAATGTCAAAAGATTTGTGTATGAAACGAGTTGTGACATTATTATTGCAAATTTATCAAAAAAAAACAGTAACATAAAAATTGAACTTTTTTAACTTTAATTATCGCTTCCGGTTTTTCAAATCGAAATTACCAACCTTATAGAAAAACAAGAGAGAGCGCTATAGTCGGGTTGGTGTCCCGACTATCTAATACCCGTCACTCAGCTAAAGGGAGTGCGAGGGAGATGGACATATAACATTTTTCTTGATTGCGAATAACTTTTTAATGAATGGTCCGATTTGAAAAAATGTTTTCTACATTTCGATAGGTATAAATATACACAACAAAATTGCATTTATACTTCTCGGAAATCTTTAAGGGTGTGGGCGCCAGACACATTTTAAAATCGTTAGTGGGCGATTGTGGGCGTTAGAGGGGGCGTGGCGTGAAATAAACTTGCGCTGCGTAGGAAGCGCAAGAATATGTGTGGGAAATCTCTACCTTCTAGCTTTTGTACTTTTCGAGATCTCAGCGTTCATACAGACGGATGGACATGGCTATGTATATCGACTCGGCTGGGTCACTTTATAGGGTCGGAAACGCTTCCTTCTAGCTGTTACATACTTTTGCACGAATACAATATACCCTTTTACTCAACGAGTTACGGGTATAAAAAAGTGTTCATTTTGTAACGCAGGGTAAGCTGAGGGAGTACAACAGTTTGGGCCAAAGCCTACTTCTCCTATTAGTGTTTCGTGACATGTCGTAGTTGTTAAAGAGCATCATTCATCATAGGCTCTGGGCAAGATGTAATCGAAGTGTGCTGAGAACTTAAATTTCGAGACAAACATTACACCTAGATCCAAGGATTCCTGTCGCAACTGTAAAGGTTGACCATCAATATTATAGGATGTGACCAAATTATATACAGATTTACTGTAAGTAACATAGAAGCACGTGTTTATGTTTAGAGGAAGCGTATTTCGGCTACACCAAGAGCTCAACGAATCTAAGTCCTGTTGAACCGATTGTGAGTCTGTCGCTATTTTAATAGACTTAAAAATTTTTAAATCATCTGCATACAGTAGACACTCTGAAGATAGACAGAACCTCACATCATTAATGAAAAATAAAATTGCACTCCCCTGAGGAAGGCCCGAGGTTGCCAAATAGGATTCAGAGAAATTTCCATTAATATTCACTCTGTAAAGACGATTGTGTAAATATGATTTTATTCAATTTAGTAATGCCGAATTTAACTTGCTATGCCATGATTTAGGGTTTTCGTTTAATACTAGTTAATCTGCTATCACTATGGGCGGCAGTCCATGTAGTGACGAAGCGCACAAGGAGAGTGTGCGAAGGCGACTACTATACTATATAGCCGCAAAATTGAAAATCTGCTGTGATGGTCCGATCGTAATGAGTAATACACCAAATTAAAGGTATTGCTAAAACTTAAAGGATTGCATACCAAGACCTCAAGAAAATCAATTGGTTTGGGAGAGAGAGCGGCGAAAGTGTAAAAGTGAAAATTTAGAAATTTGGATAACGAAAACAAATTTGCGGGGCCTAGTCAAAATGAAAATGTAATTCTGTTTGTCAGTTTGTCTGTGTGTCCCAAAACATGGTTTTAAAGTCCTGAAAATTTGATATGATGTTCAACAGCTCGATAAAAGAAACTTAAGTTCTACCACTTTTGGAAAAACCCGCTAGTTTAGCGGGAAAACAGCTATAAATAGCTAAAATACGGAAGGCCGTAACTTCTAAACTACTCAAGCTACAGACTTGTGCTGTATCTCGGCACGTTACAACAGAAAACTTTCGTGTATATATTAAATATTTGCTGCGGGCCGAACGAGTAAATTTTAGGTAGCGAACTTATTTAGTCGCACCTAAAATCATTTTTCGTCACAAAAGTTGATATCAGAACTTTTGTACGTTGAAGGTGCGATCGTATTTTTATACCTCGTTAAGAGGTGTTTTTGTTTGATAGTTAATATAGGCAAAAGACGCACCCGAGTAGTAGAAGTGAAAATCGAAAATGTTCCTATTCCAAATCGGAAGAAAATACTTTTTTTGGTAAGAGTTTTATCCGCTAACCTGTCACTTAGTGATCATGTGAAGTAGGTGAAAAATGACACCAAGAAGAGTAAAAGAATTATTCAGAATGCAACAACCATCAAATCAGGTCTAAAGCCGAGAATAAGCACTAATCTTTTCAAATCCTTTGCTCGTGCCAAGCAGGAATATGCAATAACGAGTCCTGCGAATATGGGTATTGGGGCAAGCAGGAACTTAGAAATTGCTCAGGCAAGTGTGCTAAGAAGATGTGTTGGTGTTCCACCAGGAACTAGCAAACATGAAATCTTTGCTATTGCAGGTGTCATGCCGCCAGTGTTTCGTGCAAAGTTTCTTACGGCGAGAGAACTTTTTAAGGTAAAATCTATCAACCCATCCCTTTTTAATGAATTCAAGTGATCCCAGGCCGATACAAGCTACACGAGTACCATTAAGGATTTCAGTTTCTTCTTTGAGAATACTAAAATTCGAGGTTGCTTATGTTTCTCAAGGAAAGTTAATGTAAAAGAGAAAGTACTAGAGAAAAACAAGGAAGAATATTCGAGGGAGAAAGTGAAGGCCATATACAGTGAGATAATAACTGGGTATTTGGACAGGGGTTGGAATGTTATATCCACCCATGCTTCCTTAAGTCCTGTTGCTAGTGGAATTGGCATTGTTGAGTTGCCTAGTAGAATTGCGCACAAATACAAAGTGGAATCGTCCTTATCCTCGGTGAGTGCAGAGCTAGCTGGTATAAAACTAGCCAGTAAGATTTGTCAAAGAAATAATTATATACAGGCTGCAATTTTCTGCGATTGTTTGGGTGCTGTCAACTTAGTGAAAAACAAAGGAACTGAGTCTTATATTGTACAAGAAATATTCGATAGTAGAGAAATCGATTTTACTAATAGCTAATAGACTAATGGTAGATCATAGGTATGACAAAGTGTTCTTAAATAGAATTAAAGTTACTAACTCTAATCTCTGTGATACCTGTAACTTACCTGAATATTCCGAACATCTAATCTTTAACTGCCAAAAACGAACTAACATCAGAACTAAATTTAAAATATTTAACTACTATCAGCCATTATACTGAAACCAACAACACATCATTAAACATCCTCAGATAATCAATCTGGAGGATTAACCTAGAATACAAATCACATCACGACATTGAGAGCAACATTCTGGAGGAATATTATCCCAACTTTGAGAATGTCTACGATTAATATCGATAACAGCGCAGGCGACGTGGGTGTATCGCGCATACACCTTCAAACCACCAGTATGTGGCCTATGCGGCAGTGTTGTTGCGACCAACAGCTCTATCATCCATTTAAAACACAAAAAAAAACGAGGACGGAAGCTAGCTTCGGCAAGCCGAAGTTTTAATACCCTTGCAGATTTCACGAACTAAAATTTGACTACAATAGCAACATGAATTAATAAACAAAATATTTCATAATTCAAAAAATTAAATTTTTCTCCCTATTGTTCCTATGGGAGCTATAGGATATAGACGTCCGATCGGCACGCGCTTTTACCCTGATTAAGGTATGCACAAAAAAACACGATTTGGAAAGATTCATGTCAATAGCTTTTACACTGTGCGAAATATCTTGAAATTTGCAAGTTATATCCGATTGTTCCTATGGGAGCTATAGGACATAGACGTCCGATCGGGTCGATTTTCAAACTTGATCTGCGTACACATGTTTTAGGATGACTGTGAAAGTTTTAAGTCGCTAGCTTTTAAACTGAGCTCGCAAACGATATTGAAACAGACGGACAAACGGTCAGACGGACAGACAGACATGGCTATATCGACTCCCCTATTGATCCTGATCAAGAATATATATACTTTATGGGGTCGGAAACGTCTCCTTCACTGCGTTACAAACTTCTGACCAAAATTATAATACCCTCTGCAAGGGTATAAAAACAAGTATTCATATTGCATGAATGTCAAAAAATACGAATTTGAATTAACAATGTTCCAAATGAGTTGAATTAATTTGAATGATTAGTTGCGGTCCAAGGAGGACCATTTTTTCTCCTTCACTACACTAATTTGTGCCTCTCCTCCATGGGATGCGAATTATATTACATTATATAATGCCCTCTGCTCATTATGGACGCGTCGCGTTTGCACCCATTTACCGTTGAACGCGCCCAAATCCCATACCAAACTTGTTGGCGAGGGCGGGGAGGGGAGGGTAGAAAATTGTCGCGGTACAGGGCTGCGAAGTCAAATTTGTGGTATTTTTCAGCAGTATTAACCAGGCATGATAATTTTTCTGTACCCGAAACTGATAAGAAGCTGATAAGAAGCGGGTAAATTAAAAACATTTATTGTTGATATTGAATTACTTACAGATTTTTACTGAACTTTATTTCGTGTAATTTTGGTTTTTGATATGCCAAATGATCTGGCAATAGTTCAGTATTTCGAGGATGATATAAGCGCATAAAGGGTAGTAGCAGTACGTTTATCCAATGGAATGGCCCGTTGGTCGTTGCAGCGCAGGCGCATGAGCCTTCTTCCCCGGCTCCATGATCTTGACGTTTGCATCTTGATCACGTGCACCCGCCATTCGTCCATCAAGGCGACCTCCTGGTCCCATTTGAGCGCAGGTACAAAATCTGCTTCGACCATAGAGGGCCATTCCATATTCAAGTGACACACGTTGACAGGCGACTGCTGGAAAAGGGCACATATCCCTCCTTCTGGCGCACAATGTCCTCGTAGTCCTTTCAGCCCCGGCTCAGATTCTGTTCACTGACGTGCCGCCGCAGAAGCAGCAGCTACTGCTGTCGCGGGTCGTGCCAGAGAATTATTTAAATGCCTGTTCTGCAGCAGATCCTTTTGCTTTCAGCACTCCCGGGTTTCCGACGCATTCGTTTGCCGCTACCCGATCTTTATTTGGAGCTCCACCAACTGCTGGCAACAGATGCTCAAGCAGCATAACGTGGGATGTGGTAACTGCTTTCATCATTGCAGCAATGTTTCCACATATATTTACGCTGTTCAAATGCTGTTCTGAGGTTGTATTTATCAATAACAAATTATTTAAATCCATTGTTTACTTCAGCTCGCAAATGACAAAAGCAGAACAGCTGTTTTCAGACGCGTTTGCCAATGGAAACACCTCACGTCCGCCTATCGCGTTGCCAATCGAAAATACTGAAAGATACGGTAAAAACCACATAGTGGAAAAATGCCTTAAATATCAAAAGGGCAATTCTGTTTTTTGTGGCAAGCGAAAACTAACTAAAAAATTATGAATTTAAAATGATTGAGTGTTTTTGTTAATGTTAATAACACCCTAGTTGTTTCTTATTCTTCTCCCATGGCTCGTTTAATTATGGCAGGGGGATCAGTTGCTCTCGAAACAGCGGCAGGCTGTGTGAACATTTCCCAACTTTTTCGATGTTGCGCTATTGGACTCGATTTTGTGCATGAAGTAGTTTTTATACCCGTTACTCGTAGAGTAAGAAGACACTTTCCAAATCGGACCTTTTCTTAAAGTTATGCGCAATCAAAATTTAATATATCCATCTCCCTCGCACTCCCTTTAGCTGAGTGACGGGTATTAGATAGTCGGGACACCAACCCGACTATAGCGTTCTCTCTTGTTTATATTCACTAAATAATTTTAAAATAAATTAATTTGGATATCCTATAACCACCATTAAATTTGGATTTGCTAGATTCTTCCCTCACCGCCATATCTTGGCTTCAAGAAAATGTTAAGAAGCTTGAATTTTTAATAAAGCTTGTTTTTATCTTTGATGAAATATTAATATTTATTTCGACAATTTAAATACTTTTTAAATTTTATTGCAATAGAAAAAAATAAGGATTCACATGGTCTTATTGTTTATGTGAAGTATCTTTAACAAATGTTTTCGAGAATTACCAATTAATATTTATACAGGTACTTATTTACATAAATAGGAATGTGCGTGTAGTGATTTTTAAATGTACAGATGAAAATGGATTTATTAAATAAATATATTAGCGTTTGGCCAGCATTATGTACAAATGTACGAGAGTATGCGGATTTATCAGTTGAGAAAATTAAATGTGTGTAGCCAGAAGTTAATCTGGTCAGTTCTTTAAAAGTCTGAGTGCAAATTTTATAATTGTTTGGGACATTACATATATTTTTGGAGGTTTTGATGTGGGTCACTTCATAAACGTAATAGAATCATGATATTCACGTATACGTTACAGAACATATCTTTTATAACATACATAGTGTTTAGAGATACATTTATATTTATATTGTATATTTTATGTATGATTTGATTTATATGAGAATGTTGCCTAGGAATCGTAGTAATATGAATCATCAGAAAAATAAACAAAAACTAAGATTTTTGTAATATGTAATATTGTAGGTGAAGTTTTGGAGATTGGGTAATACGGGTTGCCATATCTAGGTACCCATTGTTGGCTCCTGCCGTATTTCCGATTTCAGCTTAACGAATTCCTTGGCTACTTCATCATTATTACGTTGTGACAAAATCCTTAAAATGGTCCAACCCGTCTCGTCCATTTCAATACGCCTCATCAAGGGTAACCAGCATGCGACCGAGCCCTGTGATGCATTACATAAAAAATGTATGTGTTTCAATTTTTAAAAGCACTCCAAACCTTTTCAGATATATCCTTTAGTGGAATTACAGCCACGCCTACAAGTCTATCATCACGGGCAAAACAATAGTCCTTAACGCAAATGTGCAACTCAAAAAAGTCTAACTGCTCCTCATTTCCAATAGTGCTGGAAGACAGATTTAATGTGTTATACAATTTTAGAACTTATGATTAACACTTACAAACTAAATGATTCGTTGTATTTGGGTGACCAATTGTTAGACTTCGACTTTGTAGCGAATTTTCTCTTTTTTTCCTGCAGGTGTGGTCCGATTAGATTGATTTCAACGAATGGTCGAAACATTCCCGACGGTATTTGCCATTTAAGATCATTTGCAGCAACGACTAAGGAAAAAACATTAATTATCAGTATATTAAAATAAAAAAAAATTATATTTTTTTTATTTAGTCTACTTTACCTTTAACGTTTACTTTATGTTCGCCTGTGCCTGGATGTGAAAATAAGTCTATTTGCACGGAAATCTCGCCAACACTTTCCTCTGCGTTTTCAGGATCAACTGAATTATGTAAAAATTTTAATTAAAGCATGACTCGTGGAAAAGTAATTAAAAAGAACATAAGAAAAATAAATATATATTAGCAATTTGAAAAAATTTGTATCTAAAAAATAAGGGTAATGTTAATGTTAAATTTAACTGTTATAGATCGGGGAAATAAAATTTAACAAGAAAGGAAGTTAACTTCGGCAAGCGGAAGTTTATTGTTGAAACAAGAGCGAACGTTATAGTCGGGTGCCCTGACTATCAGATACCCGTTACTCAGGTAAAGGGAGTGCAAGGGAGATGGAGATAGAAACTTTGATCACGCATAACTTTTTAACGAATGGTCCGATTTGAAAAATTTCGATAGGTATTAATAAACACAATAAAACTGCATTTTTACTTTTCCGAAATATTTAAATTTTTAAAATCGTATATAGGCGATTGTGGGCGTTAGAGGGGGCGTGGCACTTTTTTAAAACAAACTTGCGCTGCGTAGGAACTCCTAGAATCTGCATGCAAAACGCCAATCTTCTAGCTTTTATAGTTTCCGAAATCTCAGCGTTCATACAGACAGACAGACGGACATGGCTAGATCGACTCGGCTAGTGATCCTGATCAAGAATATATATACTTTATGGGGTCGGAAACGCTTCCTTCTAGCTGTTACATACTTTTGCACGAATACAATATACCCTTTTACTCTACGAGTAACGGTTTTAAAATTTGGTTTGTAAATTGTCTAAAAACAAAACTCCAAAACCAAATTTTAAATAGGCAATAATATATCTGGAATCCCTATACTAAATTATAGGTATTTATTTTAACTGCAAGGGTACTTTTTTTCAACTAAAAAATTCTTTTTTTAAATTTTACAACTTTTGTAGAAGTGAAAACGGGATCACGCCTGTCTAAGAAAATTAATCCATTGAATTTTAAAATTACTGTGTAGTGAAAAACATTTTAAATGTAGCTGTAGCGGTCCAAATGATAAGATTTTTGAAATTTCATCTATTTAATAGAATGTATAATTGGTATTCGTCACAATATTTAATAATTGAAAGTTTTACATGTAAGGTCAATAATTTAAAGCCCACAAACCACATAAGTGGCTCCCCTTTCTAAGAATTTTATTTCGTGTACATAGTAAAAAAAAGTCGGACCATTCATTAAAAAGTAAAAAAAAAAACAAGAAAGGAAGCTAGCTTCGGCCAGCCGAAGCTTATATACCCTTGCAGATAAAAGAAATACCTTTTTAAGTTGTCAGAAATCAAAACGCCTACTTCCTGCAAAGTTGCAATGAATTTTCTTATATTTGTTTGATTATTCGTATGGAAGCCTTAAGATATAGTGGTCCGATCCGGCTCGCTCCGACATATGTACTACCTGCAATAGAAAGAAGACTTTTGGGAAAGTTTCATTGCGATAGCTTTAAAACTGAGAGACTAGTTCGCATAGAAACGGACAGACGGACAGATGGACAGACGGACAAACGGACAGATGGACAGACGGACAGACGGACATGGCTAGATGGACTCGGCTATTGGTGCTGATCAAGAATATATATACTTTATGTGGTCGGAAACGTCTCCTTCACTGCGTTACAATATCTGACTGAAATTATAATACCCTCTGCAAGGGTATAATTAAATGCCCACTGTTATGCCATATGCCATATATATGACATTTACTGGGATTTGTTTGGATAAAATGGCCCGACCACTTCAAATTTAGACTTTAAACTTTAACCGGCTAAAAAAAATTACTCTATTATTATAACATTTTTTGCCCAGCGTAGGTGCGAGCAATACAGACAAATGTGAGCTCTAATGTGAATTAATGATCAAAATTGTAAAAACCAATAGGCACTTCTCGAATTTTTTAGGGTATTTAGAATTACCTTAAAACTAATTGGACCGATAACTGACTGAGCAAAATGGAATCTAAAAATTTTAATTCATTAGAGCTACAATTGCGACCAATTAGGTGCTATGAACAAATAAGAACATCAAAAATATTATTTTAGCGGAATAAATACTCCGTTGCGACCTAAAAATAACGCTAAGCGCATGATTTCATGGCAGAAATCACTATTAATTTTAACAGCTATAAAGATTTTAGGCAGTAAAAGTTATTTGATTTATAAAGTTTAATCCCATCCAAACAAATCCCAGTAAAAATCATATGTCTCATAAACCGCTTAACCGCCCAGCCCTTTGAAAATTTTTTTTTAACTAAAAATTTTTTTTAATGATTGTACAAAATTCTTAAATAAAAGAATATTGTCTCCAATACAACTTTACCTCTTTGAACTCAAAAATACTAACAGAAATTATTGTCTATCTTTTTAAGCACTTTCAATTGTACTTACCCTCGTGGACTTGGCTAGATATAAAGGTTTTGATTAGTGTGTCGGTCATTTGCGTATATAAACTGAGTGCGTAACGTAGACTTTGCAGCTCGGACGATTTTTCAAGAAATGTCTTTTTCAGTCCATTGCCACCGGCGTGGAAATATTGTTTTATTGTATCTAAGGCAACGTCAAGTACGGCACACTGTTTTGGTGACAAATTTTTTTCGACTTCCTTTGATATGTCCATTACCCCGCTAAGAGCACTTTTAACATCCTGCTTTCCAGCCATATGTGACTTGAACAATCGTCCCATGTCTTCAATTTTTGCATTGGATGCTAAGTTTTTTGCATTGTCAGTAAGGTGCTTAAACATCATCTGTTAAAAAGAGTAGGTATATATATAGTTGATGACAAAGATTTCAGATCAGTATACGAACAGTTTTATCAGTCATTGGTGGTAGAACAATTGTTTTCTCTAATATTCGCATTACGATCTTCCATAGCTCCTTTAGTAATCGCTTCAGTACTGTTTTTTCACATGATTGGGCATAAAGAGTTAAAGAACCATCCAGCAAATCCATGAGCGGTCTTAAAACTTCATCGGCCTCAACGGCGACCGCGTTTCTTTGGGCTGCTAGGTTACCAGCCGCCAGAGTTCCACTGCCCCCCTTGATTGAAAGTAGCATGTCACCCAGTTCTCGCACCGACTGAGTTATTCGTGGCTCCAAACTAATTTTAAAAATTATTAAGTTTTAATTAGTTATAAAATTACGTTTTCCGCACTGCATCTGTGGGCTCACCTGATGGCGAATTGCGATGCCAAATCGTCTAATGCCGAGTTCAGATTCTGTTGAAGTTCTTTTAAAATATTGGCTGCGTCCTCTTCTAGCTTATCCCCTCCCATGGACTCAAACATTTTTTCCAACTGCACTCTCAGTTGTTGAATATTGTTCATAAGTATGCAGGCCTATTACCGCAATAGTCAAGAAAAGGATGCATAAGGAACAGTGTATGGGTGTTAAATTGTCGGCTAATTGTCCTACTCACAATTCTTTCATCCTTCATATGATCTGGAAACTCGACTTTAACAATATCCGCATAAGCTATTAGCACTTTTACGATTGTTTTAGCAAAACGCCTCATGTAACGTTTCCAAATTTCTGGATCAGGACACTCGAGTTTGCTAACAACATCGAAACATTGCGTCAATTGCGTAAAAACGTCGACAACCGAATTTGAAAAAAGCGCGTGCTCGCTGCTCTTTTGAAACTAAAAGACAATGCAGATTTTAAAAATTGTAGTATTGGTTATAACATTAGACACGTAAGTAAGGGTGTAGGGCATGCCATTAAGCAGGCATAGGTAATAGTTGATTTAGTAGTAGGTATAGAAATTAATTTAGGTACTTAGTATTCATTCGTTAAGTAAGGTGTAGCAACATAAATACAATTTAGATTTCTGTCACCAAAAAATTGAACTGAACGTTTATGCTTCGATATTTAATTTAATCGGCGGTCGTAACTGTAGGAAACCCAGTACCTAATTTCGAAATTGTAATTTTATTGTAAAATAAAAATATTATAAAATATCTAGATTGCTTAGAATATCCAAGATAACGGATTCCTGTTAAACTGTTTTTTTTTTGCGATTTTACACCACAAAAAAAGCCAAATTTTGTTAAACCCTTAGAAAGGGTTTAATAATTTTAGTCAGACGTTCGCAACACAACAATAGAAGCGTTTTGGAGGTACATATGAACGTGTAACGTCGGTCTGTAAGATTTTTACAAAAACCTGTCTGCAATTGCAACAACTAGGACCGTTTTTTCGTCTGCATGTTAAATATAAAGTAGGCTTTGACTCTGAATGCTCATACGTTTTCAAGATTTAAATTTCACCCTAAATTTAAAAAATGGACGAGGAAACGGCTCTTATTATTAAAAATGGACGAGGAAACGGCTCTTATTATTTTTACTCGTTGTACATGTGTGCAGAGAACGTACTATACCAGCCCTGCAGGAAAAATGCGAACTAGTCTGAAAAGCAACTAGTTATACAACTAATATATAGCAACCGGAATTTGTCTGAATGCATTTGGACTACACAGGGTCTAGAAAATGTGTGCTAGTCGAAAAAATGAATAATACAAAACTAGTAAAAAAGGAACTTGTCTCGCACTGGAACCTTTCTGACAAAAAAAACCTCAAAAATATTTAATTGGTAGAACAAATACATATTAAAGTCTAGTTAAAAGACAACTGGAATTTAACTAGTTGCAAATGAAATACATATGATCCAAAAATATAGCCTATAGTGTAAATGTCTCGGGAAATTTTACATAAAACAAATAAAACTGACGAGGTCCTCGGTTCAACCCCCAGTCTCTGTAAATTATTTTTTTGTTTGCTAGGTGATGCATTAGTCTTATTTTAAACTTAGTTTAATCTGTCCTAGGCCATATATATGTGAAAAATCACTGTTTTTGAATTATGTCACACTAAAATTCATAAACCTTGTTAGGGCATTACAAAATGTGATGCGTGTGTCGCTCAATCAGTTAGTGTGTCTACAAATCCAAAGGTCCCGGGTTCAAGTCTTAGACAGGGCGACTTGCCTCCGAAAAAGTAAGTTTGTTTTAATTCCATTTAATTATCATTTACCATATTTGATTACATTACAATTATCAGAATTTCTCTAAGGACCGCGCCTATTAATTGGCTACTAATTAGGAGAGCGTCAAGTTAAGCATCGTCAAGTATTAGTGAAATCCAATAACTTAATGGTTGAGATATAAATTTTTAGTTTTTTCGTGAAAATAATTTTTTTCAGTGTGGTTTAACAGCCGTAACAGTAAATTGGTTAACAGCAACTAGTGCAAAACTGGTAACAAATGAACTAGTTGTTTCCGATGACAAACATATGAAAAATGTACCAGTTCGTTACAAGGGAATGGACATAACTTGAACTAGTTAACTTTCCTGACCCAACTAGTATTTTACTGGTCCAACACCGATTCCTTTTCCTGCTGGGAGGTTTTTTCTTTCCTTTACAACTAGGACCGTTTTTCCGTCTGCACGTTTAATTTAAAGTAGGTTTTATTCTCTAAATGATCATGCATTTTCAAGGTTTAAACTCTACCGTTAATTTAACATGTGGACGAGGAAACGGCTCTTAATATTTTTCCTCGTTGTACATGTGTGCAGAGAACTTACTATTCCAAGTTTTTAATTTCCTACTGGAGTTCTTACCCCGTCTTTTTTGTCTCGTTTAAAGGCGCCGTGAAGGTATTCCAATGACACATCGTCATTTTCGTTGAGCCACTGCATCACAAAAGGTTCGAACCATGCTGGGTAGTCGGGGACCGCACCTTTGTAGGGAGGCACCTCCTTAACGTAGTTACTATATAGCCATTTAACTCTAAAGTGTAGATTCATGTAAGCCGACGACTTGCATAGACGGTGCTGTTCGTGTTCCTCAAGTGCGTATTTCATGTCGACAGCGAAAAGATGCCACATTGAGGATGCTGATAACTGCACATTTGTATATACGTAAAAATTGTTAGTTTCAAGAGCAAATAGGAATGAATGCAACATTTACCTGGCCAATATTAAGTTCCTGAGGAAATTGGTTTAGAACTGTTCCATAACTGTTTTTATCTTCGTCTATAACCGATACAATTAAAGCTATTAGTTTGTGCCAGAAGTCAACGCTATCCAATTTGGGTTCATGATCATCCGGTGCCCGTTTTGCTTCGTTGGGATCCACCTGTACATTTGAGAAACCAAAGGTATTTTTAAGATGATTGAATATTTTTTAAAGTATGTTTATTTAGACGAATGTACAAGCATTTTTCGTCACAAAATATAATATTAGAACCTTTGTATGTTGATAGTGCAATCGTCACGACCGATCAGAATTTTTATACCCGTTACTCGTAGAGTAAAAGGGTATATTGTATTCGTGCAAAAGTATTACATACTACATACATACAGCTAGAAGGAAGCGTTTCCGAACCTTTAAAGTATATATATAGCCGAGTCGATATAGCCATGTCCGTCTATCCGTCTGTCTGTCTGTCCGTATGAACGCTGAGATCTCGGAAACTATAAAAGCTAGAAGATTGGCGTTTTGCATGCAGATTCTAGGAGTTCCTACGCAGCGCAAGTTTGTTTTAAAAAAGTGGCACGCCCCCTCTAACGCCCACAATCGCTTATATACGATTTTAAAAATTTAAATATTTCGGAAAAGTAAAAATGCAGTTTTATTGTTTTTATCAATACCTATCGAAATGTAGAAGAAATTTTTCAAATCGGACCATTCGTTAAAAAGTTATGCGTGATCAAAGTTTCTATCTCCATCTCCCTCGCACTCCCTTTACCTGAGTAACGGGTATCTGATAGTCGGGGCACCCGACTATAACGTTCTCTCTTGTTTTTTAATATAGCCTGACAAAAAAAATTCCCACGGCCGCCATTATAAAAGATAAAAAAAGAAATTAAAATTGTCTAAATTATATAATGAACATGCCAAGTAACGAAATCTCAGCATAATCCCATATTGCTATTAAACAAACATTTACATTTAAATGTACCTATTAAATTGTTTACTTCTTAAAATAATCACTTATAAAAGCTTCATGAACAAGTCGAACATGTTTTTTAATATTACTTGAATAAATTCATGTTTCATTGTGTTTCTATTCATTCTGAAGAATTTTACCTGAAATTCTCTGTTGTAAAGTTCATAGCAGTTTTCAAATAAGAACTGGTAAGTGGATCTTAGGCACGCCTTAACACAGTCTTTAACTACCGTACTCGCTCTCGGCGGACTAGACAGCTCTTGTACCTTAGTGGATAAATAAATTATATATTTTGTTGAAATGTAACGTACAGTTAAATTACCTTCATGCGGAAAAATGTTATGCTGGTCAATAAATCGACTGTCGACTTTAGATCCATCAACTTTTCTGTGCTCGATGCAGGAAAGTTGTTTCTGTACATTGACAAATCGATTCTGAGGGAGTTGTGCAACTGGTCCAGCAATTTTACAAATTTTTCTTTCTAAGAAATTATAGTCATAAATGTGCAATATTTAATAAATCCTTGTAAAAATAATCATAAATGTAGATTACCCCAAAATTGCTGGCTGCAAAGCGGTCACTGGCCGACACAGCTGAAGAAGCAGTCGTATGAGCATAATATGCGTTTATGTTCGCCAGCAGGGTACTCATTACAGCTGGAACTCCGGGACAAAGGTACTTGGCAGATAGGCAATGGAAGTGCGTCATAGCTTGATAGATATTCTCGATTCCATACCGCATAGAAAACTCGTCCACAATCTCCTCAGGAATTTCATCGAAATACAGTTTCCACGCATCGTCACCTTT
Organism: Drosophila lutescens; assembly: GCA_037075285.1. NCBI lineage: Eukaryota > Metazoa > Arthropoda > Insecta > Diptera > Drosophilidae > Drosophila > Drosophila lutescens. The sequence goes on from JBAMCF010000866.1 coordinate 171,091, forward strand.
TTGAGTTGGTAACTTAACCTTTGAGAATATTTAATAAAATATGCGTTTTTTTATTAAAAGGTACTAAACTTCTCAATGTAACTGTTAATCCAATGCTTACCATTCCGGTATTTTCTTCGCAAAGATAATGAAACAGATTCTCGTGCAAGCAGGTATATTGTACATGATAGGGAGCTACCTTCTCCTCGCCCTTTATTTCAACGGATATATGAAGCCGAATAGCGCCCGACACAGCGGATTTATCTGTGCGCTTCTCCAAGTTGTACCATACATCCATTTCGCCAGAGAGTGTACGAACCTCGATAATAGTTTGGCCCAAAAAATCATCAGACTCTCTAGTTAATTTCTGACGAAGTTTCGACTTAAGATCATTGTCTTCGTCCCAAACTCGAACCTTAATACGGTCTGATGAGTTGTGGCACTCGCTACATCCACCCAATAAACAACAATTTAGTTATCAGCGTAAAGTACAATTTGTTAGAAATAAAATGTATTTTAACGTACGTTATGTCGTGCATATGTAGTATTGTTTGGCACATGTTTATTGACAAGGCTTTTAAAGAAATAACGTCACTTAAATAAAACTTAGTTTTACAGAAGATAAAGTCCCTGTTAAGAAAATTCGGGTACCTCGGGAATTAATGTGAGAACTAACTCTAAAGGGGTTATTTTCGGATAACACAATGGACAGAAATCTCTCCCAACCAATGACGGTTGGTAACGAGCATTGATGTACGTAAGAAACATAACGGATTTCGGTTGAAAAGAATGTCTGTGACACCCCCGATGCACTATGGGCAAAAAATTCGAAAGTGAGGCATTTTTACATTTTTTTTGTACTTAAGTATTACTCAAATGACCTTCTGTGGTTACTTACAATACTTAAAAGAACCCAAAATCCATTTTCATAGAATTTTATTTGGCTTTTTTCGCTATTTTTTTCCTTAAGAAAGTCGAAGGTTTCAAATAGGGTCACTCGTTTAGCAAAAGGGACGAGAAACTTTGTAGTTTTCGCTCCTCGATTTCTCTGGCTGTTGTAAACAAACCAAAAAAGTTTAAATATGAATTTTTCGGGAAACCTCCATGTTGTAGTTGCATTCGAGTTCTGTCACTACACATTGCTTAATGTTTGATTCGACAACAACTGGCAACAATCCGCTGTGATGGAATTTGTTTTGCAAACGATGAACGGAATCGAATTAGCTTAAGCAGTTTTTTGCCTCCTATAATCGTAATTTGCAAAAATGTCACAGAATAATGGACCGGTTCAAGGAAAATCATTCCCTTTCATCGAACCTAAAAATTTCAATTTTTGAAAAGGACACGCCTCACTTGTACTGATGCAGGACCACGGTTGAAGCGTAAGCTGGCATCTAAATTGGCAAAATAAAATTAAAATTCGATGCCATTTCTTTTGCATGCTGCTTCTACTTGGCAAAAAATATCAACCAAGAAGATACTTCAGTTGTGGCAAGGTATTGAATATTAATTATTTATTAAGAAATACATTTTTTTATGACGGTTGCAATGAACAATTGAAAATTCAATAAAAATACAGCAAGACTTTTTTGACAACCTAATAATTGCAATTGACAATTGTCAAACAGTCCCCAACTACAAAAATTGTCAATTCTACCAATCAAATAGTAACTTTCACAACAACAAACACACACAATTAGCAAAGACACACACCCAAAGCAAAAACAAAATACACGAAACTATTTTTTATAGTTACGTAACTATCCATATAGGCCAATTTTACCTATCAAATTTGTTTGTGTGTTCAAATTTATATATGCGGCGTGGGCGTACGATGAAAATGTGGTCCGATTCAAAAAGCAACAAAAACCGAAATTACATCTTAGTTTTAAAAGTATATAAAAACAATTTTCGATTTCTATCATTAAAACTGGAGTTTATGCCTCAAAAACTGAATATTTGACCATAGTGCGATGGACAGTTTTTTAGTTTATGTTGTCATGACCTTTTAAAAAGGGTATATTGTATTCGTGCAAAAGTATGTAACAGCTAGAAGGAAGCGTTTCCGACCCCATAAAGTATATATATTCTTGATCAGGATCACTAGCCGAGTCGATCTAGCCATGTCCGTCTGTCCGTCTGTCTGTCCGTCTGTCTGTCTGTCTGTATGAACGCTGAGATCTCGGAAACTATAAAAGCTAGAAGATTGGCGTTTTGCATGCAGATTCTAGGAGTTCCTACGCAGCGCAAGTTTGTTTCAAAAGGGTGCCACGCCCCCTCTAACGCCCACAATCGCTTATATACGATTTTAAAAATTTCAATATTTCGGAAAAGTAAAAATGCAGTTTTATTGTGTTTATCAATACCTATCGAAATGTAGAAGAAATTTTTCAAATCGGACCATTCGTTAAAAAGTTATGCGTGTTCAAAGTTTCTATCTCCATCTCCCTCGCACTCCCTTTACCTGAGTAACGGGTATCTGATTGTCGGGGCACCCGACTATAGCGTTCTCTCTTGTCTTTTCTTTTAAGTCGTTCGTGAGTTATAGCTCCGCAATCATGGAGCAAAATAAAGAGAAAATACGGCATATTTTACAGTACTACTACGATAAAGGCAAAAATGCATCTGAAGCCGCCAATTAAATTTGTGCAGTTTATGGACCCGATACAGTTTCCATTTCCACCGCACAACGATGGTTTCAACGTTTTCGTTCTGGTGTAGAGGTGTTCGAAGATGCACCACGCTCCGGAAGGCCTGTCGTCGAAAATTGCGATAAAATCGCTGAATTGGTTGAAAGAGACCGACATAGTAGCAGCCGTAGCATCGGTCAAGAGCTGGGCATGAGTCATCAAACCGTTATAAACCATTTGAAGAAGCTTGGAGTCACTAAGAAGCTCGATGTATGGGTGCCATACGAATTGACGCAAAAAAACATCTTTGACCGTATCGACGCATGCGAATCGCTTCTAAATCACAACAAAACCGACCCGTTTTTGAAGCGTATGGTGACTGGCGATGAAAAGTGGGTCTCTTACGATAACGTAAGGCGCAAACGGTCGTGGTCGAAAAGCGGTGAAGCGGCCCAGACGGTGGCCAAGCCTGGATTGACGGCCAGAAAGGTTCTTCTGTGTGTTTGGTGGGATTGGCAGGGAATAATCCACTATGAGCTGCTCCCCTATGGACAAACGCTCAATTCGGACCTGTACTGCCAACAACTGGACCGCTTGAAGGCAGCACTCATGCAGAAGAGGCCATCTTTGATCAACAGAGGCCGAATTGTCTTCCACCAGGAAAACGCCAGGCCACACACAGCTTTAGTGACGCGCCAGAAGTTCCGGGAGCTCGGATGGAAGGTTCTTTTGCATCCACCGTATAGTCCGGATCTCGCACCAAGTGATTACCACCTGTTTCTGTCCATGGCGAACGCGCTTGGTAGTTGGCCACAAGAGAGTCCTGTGAGTTTTTTGCCAATAGGGAAGCGAGCTTCTATGAGAGGGGCATTATGAAGTTGTCATCTCATTGGGAACGCGTCATCGAACAAAACGGCGCATATTTGACTTGAATTGCATTATTGTAACCAATTTTATGAACAATTGAAAATTCAATAAAAATACAGCAAGACTTTTTTGACAACCTAATAATTGCAATTGACAATTGTCAAACAGTCCCCAACTACAAAAATTGTCAATTCTACCAATCAAATAGTAACTTTCACAACAACAAACACACACAATTAGCAAAGACACACACCCAAAGCAAAAACAAAATACACGAAACTATTTTTTATAGTTACGTAACTATCCATATAGGCCAATTTTACCTATCAAATTTGTTTGTGTGTTCAAATTTATATATGCGGCGTGGGCGTACGATGAAAATGTGGTCCGATTCAAAAAGCAACAAAAACCGAAATTACATCTTAGTTTTAAAAGTATATAAAAACAATTTTTGATTTCTATCATTAAAACTGGAGTTTATGCCTCAAAAACTGAATATTTGCCCATAGTGCGATGGACAGTTTTTTAGTTTATGTTGTCATGACCTTTTAAAATAAATACAGCATGTTAAAAAATCAAGCATAATCATAAGGCCTTAATAAGGACTCGGACTTCTTGTTAAGACATAGTATTCAACCTACCAAAAACCGGTTACATACAAAACACATCAAATGAATAGTACGTCAAAAAATTGTTTTCAAATTAATTATTTTGGAGGATTTTTCAAAATTAACATTTTTGTCGGTTTGTCTGTGTTTCTGTTTGTCCCAAAACGCTGTTTTAGGGTCCTGAAGTCATTTTTAGTCCGTCAACTCTCAGAAAAAATCGAAACATATATTTTTTTAAAATTTAAAAAGGTTTTTATAAATTAATTAATTTTAAATTAAAACTATTTTTAAAAATATTTTTATACCCTTGCAGAGGATAAAATGATTTCAGTCAGAAGCTTGCAACGAAGTGAAGGAGACGTTTCCGACCCCTTAAAGTATATTTGTTATTGATTAGCGTCACTAGACAAGTCTCTATTCTCTCAGCTTTTAAGCTATCGAGTTGAAACTTTGCAAAAAGTCTTCTTTCTATTGCGGGTAGTATATAAGTCACGTTTATATCTTATAGCTCCCATAGGTAGGATCGGAAAAATAATGAAACAAAATTCTAGCCTCGGTGTTTTTTGACATACTACCTTCTACTATAGCATTTAAAAAAACCGCACAACTATATCATATAGCTGCCATAGAACCGATCGGAAAATTAATGGGAAATTAATAGGAAGGAAATTATAGCTTTGTTGATTTTGATTGTGTTCCCTTCAACTCTGAAATATAATTTGATTTTATGATTTCACAATTTCGATTTGAATTTAACAAAAATCAGACGACAACATTATAAAGGATCGAAAAATGTATGTCAAAATAATACAAATACATCTATAATTTTCTTTGGGCAATAACAGCTTGTGTTTGTTATTTTATTTGTTTATTTTACTAGGGATGGACCTTCAACGATAGGAAAATAGTACAAAATATACCAAAAAATACAAAAAGGACCTCATATTTGTCCACATCTAGTTGCAAATACAAAACCAATGTCAATAACCCCATAACTCCATAACTCCACCCTAGTGTAAATAGGCTTTTAGTTCCCCAAACGGTGTTTAAATTAAAATAATAGATAAGAAATCAATTTAGAGATCCTCTATCGAAAAAAAATATTTCTATTATTTCTGAGAATTTACCCTAAGCTGCCTGTCACGTTTGACGAAAAAGGAGCCATATAAGAAACTCTAGCGGCTATTAGGATTTATATTTAAATTAAGAACTGTATAGTCCTTAAGATTAGTCAATTTTTTTCAGTTCATATCAACTAAGCATTGAATTTCTTACGTGCGTATTACCACCCTATTTGTGGGTCATGGAATCGATTGAATTGTGCTTGAAAGGGGGTTAGGGTCTTGCAAAAAAAAAATTTCGATTTTTTTTTAAATTTTTTTCTTGTAGATTAACATCTTAAGATTATACAAAAAAAGTTTTAAGTCAATCGGACGAAAAGTTTAGAAGTTATGCTAAAACTAGTACCCTAACCTCTAAGACTTTACGTACGTAAGTGCATCTTTAAGTGCGTTTTTCTCGAAACCACGTTTTGATTTATACCTATCGTAACGTAGAAGAAATTTTTCAAATCGGACTATTTGTTAAAAAGTTAAAAAGTTTTATATCTCCATCTCCCTCGCACTCCCTTCAGCTCAGTAACGGGTATCTGATAGTCGGGGCACCCGTATCGGCGTTCTCTATTGTTTTAAATATTTCTAAACAATACAGTCTTGAAAAAATGTATATTCTTGTTGTCTTTTCTTGCTACTTAATTTAACTACAAATTTTATATATTTTTTGGAGCTCCACATGTTATTAGCGGCCGGCTGCAGGATAGTTGAAATGGGTGTTAGAAGATGTCTTCTTGTATCAGATTTATCAACACAATACAAGGAAATCTGTTACTCAAGGCAATAAAAAAAATAGTTTTTTGTTTACTTATACCGCACCGTAAAAGTCTTAGAAACAACAACAACAAACATTTAATTGCCATAATATTCAGAAAGCACGACGATAAAACGTCATGAGATTTTAGTGGCAACTTAAATTAAAACTAATAAATTTTAAATTGAAATGAAAAAGAGTAAAATGTTTGAAAACGATTAGCTGAAACACTCAAATCCAATTCTTATTACAAAAAAATGTTTTTTTTTTTGTTTACAAAAACGGTTTTGCTTAATTACTTATACTGCCCCTTAACTAGCAGTTTAAAAATATAAAGAAATTTTTAGAAAGTACACTACACTAGACATTTTGATAGAATAATTATTCAGTCTTAAGGAATAGCAATACAGAATCAGGGCAAATCCAAAATCAACTTAAACAATTTTTTAACCACATCAACTATTATACGTTCATCTTTTGTTTCACTTGATTTTCGAATGGATTCACCTAGAACCTATCTGTGATTGCAAGCTTTCAAGAATATTTGCAATCATGGTGAAATAAAGAATGATTGGCATCGTTGCCATCAGTAGTATACAAGTATACATTTAATTTAGATATTTCCAGACTTTTAAGGAACTAACAGAGAGACGAGAGTATACATAAGTGAGAGAGTGCATCTTAGATGTAATTAATGTTTCTAAACATACACAGTTCATATTGTTTTGTGTGTTGATAAAGTTAAGGATTGAATTTAGGGCACAAGTACTCACAAGTGAAACTTCTCGTTCCACACAGGGTTAAGTTCCTGCGGCATTGTTCGCGTTCGTTTTTTCACCTTGCTAACCTGCACCGTCACATATGGATCACTGGTACCGCTTTTATCCTTCGCTATCAGGCCTTGAGCACAAATCACTGCATCAAATCAGGTCAAATATAGTGGGTTCATCAATTTATTCGTTTCCAACACCATATTCCAAAAATCACCAATTTTGTGTGTGGTAATCAGATATTCCATGCCGATCAGTATAATGTTCCAGATGTTAAGTATGTAATTTTTATTTCATTAGTTGCCATTGTTTTTATTTACGGTTTGTGTTAATTTAATTTGTTTCATAGATTTTGTAATTTCGTTTTTGTAATTTTTTTAAATCGAATGTGTGGGGTTTGAAACGAAGAAAATAATTTTGCGATTTATATTATGTGCATTTGAAAAGTTATTTAATTTTTTTTAAGTTTTGATTTTTGTTCAGTGTTAAGAATTGATTTTCAAGGGAGAAAGAAGAAGAGAAAAAACGGAGTGTTTTAATAATGATCTTCAACATCAGCAGAAACAGTGCAGTGCTGCTGACTTGATTACACTGTCACATATACATATATGTATGTACATACAAACATTTAGTAATATAAGTATATACATTTATGTACATATGATTACTAGTCAGAAAGATGCAAGTGACAAAGGTAAAAGTGTTTATGGTATATTGTCGTTAACAAAAAACATTTAGTTCTGTACAATTTTAAAAACATTTTACATAAATCACATTTTCAACGTAAAGAGCAGAAAAGTCGAAAGCAATATATAAGTTTATTAAATATAATTAGGTTTTTTTTAATATGCCTATAAAAATACACACGTAAGGAAAAGGACATCAGGTATAAATAACTTGCATTGTAAGTTTGAACAAAATTATGTATGTACGCTTTTAAAAGAAAAGACATACGTTACTGAGAAATCAGCACTCGCTGCCCATGAGATAACCTGAGACACACATATAAGGTTCAAAAGAAACAGGTTTTTAAAAGGATCTTTTTATAAATCAAGATCTATGACAACACATTTTAACATATAGCATTATTTAAGGATATTAAAACCCCTATTGTGAAACATATTTACGGTTTAATGTAATACTAATCTAATAATCTATTATATCTGATCTCATATAAAAAAAAATGTTTGTATCCATATTCTTCGTGTTTTCGTACTATCGAACAATCTGTAAGTCAGAGCATATGTTTGGTGTGCCATTTGTGTTCTTCGTTTGAGTTGTTTTTTTAGCAGTTACATGAGTCATTTCCGACACATTGAGACGTGATCCGATCGAAAACAGTGGATTTAAAGGCGCCTAACAGCATGCTAAAAGCTTGAAAATTTGTCAACAGTAGTGTAAAAACAGCAACACGGCTCTTTTAGTATATGTATATATTTTTTTGATCAACATAGATTTACATTTAAGCTTGAAGCCATTTTCAGGTCGAACAACCGCAAGCTCTAGTTAATATAGAAACGATCTGATCCGAACTTGAGATAGACATTGGTAATGTTATTTGTCAATAGCTTCCAAACTGAACAAGTAGATGTGTAAAAACTGATGACTACTCAGGAGAGGTACTGGTAATACTATCTGCACATTTACTTCAGTATATATTTTTTTTAGTCTAAAACTAATAATACGACCACGATCATTAAACTTAACTAATATTGAGTAAAATATATTTAAAGAATAAGTTTTCTGAAAAAATGATCAATAAATATAAAAATAGCACATGCAAACGAAAACATCAAAATTTTTTCTGTGAAAGCTAAAGTAATTAAAAGATCCAATTGTCATAAAAAATGTTTTTCTAAAAGATACTGTACTGGTCAACAGATTTTTGAAAGCTTCATCCCCACTACGCAAAAGAGACTTAAGTTATCCAATTCTTTATTAAAAAGTGCTAAAATATTCAACCACGACTTAAAAATAAATCGTTAAAGATAATACAAATTACGGGTACGGGTTGTCAAATATCCCCTATCGAAAAAAAAATATGTCAAACTTTTCTGAGAGATGACCCAACCTTAGTAACGATTATCTGATAGTCGAGGTGCTCGGCTATAGCTTTCCCTCTTGTTATACCCTTGCAGAGGGAATTATGATTTCAGTCAGAAGCTTGCAACGCAGTGATGGAGACATTTCCGACCCTACAAAGTATATATATTATTGATCAGCATCACTAGACGAGTCGATCTAGCCATGTCCGTCTGTCCGTTCGTCTGTCTGTCGGTTTCTTCGCAAACTAGTCTCTCAGTTTTGAAGCTATCGGTATGAAACTTTCCCAAAAGTCTTTTTTCTTCTGCAGGCAGTATATATGTCGGAACCAGCCGGATCGGGCAACTATATCCTATGGCTCTCAAAGGAATAATCGGAAAAATAATGGAAAAAAGTCTAGCTTCGGTGTTTTTTGAAATATTACTTTCTACTTTTGGGAATAATGATTTTTATATATTTCTAAATTTCGGGTTAAATTTTTAAAAAATTGGACGACTATATCATTTAGCTGCCATAGGAACGATCGGAAAATTAATGGGAAAATAATAGGAAATAAATTATAGCTTCCTTGGTTTTTATTGTGTTCTCTTCTACTCTAGGATATGACTTTTTTTAATATTCCCGAATTTCGAATTTCCCGAATTTCTTGTTTTGAATTAATATCGTTTAATGGTATTTTGTTCATTTACAGCTCTGGAACAGAATATATAAATATAGATATAATATAATATTTAAGGACTCAGAAGAATCCTTAATATTTTACCTTGATTGACATGTTATTAATCATATGAAAGGCAAGGCATTAAATCATAGGTCCCTAATAGGTTTAGATTTGTGAAACACACCAATTGGTAAAAAATATAATTGAACTTAATATTTCTTTTAAAATTATTCAGCATCAGTAGACGAATCAATATAGCCATCTCCGTCTGTCTCATTCTACGAAAACAAGTCTTTAAGTTTTAAAGCTATCGAGATGAAACTTCAAAAATCCGTATGTCCGTTCAATCGGCCCTTAATTTTTATTTTAAATGTAAAAGTTACTGTAATAACCGGACGCCACTTCAAAAATGTTGTACAGTGTATTTTAGCAACCATTGACCATTGACGCTGAAAATGTTTTACTTAAACAGGTTAAATAGTCTTTGGAATAGAGCTTTTATAAGATAACTTTTTAGACAATCTACTTGGCTTAAAATTAAAACAATATGGGATTTAAAATGTTATAAAAGAAATAAGCTCTTATAAAATAAACACGCTAATGAATAAAATTATTAGGAAAATACCAATAAGAAGCCATTTTTGTAAATTCTTTAAAAAATAATTTCTAGTAACTCCCAAACTGTCTCAATTCAAATGTATTTTTAGTATATCCCTATTTATTCAAAAACCAATATAACATTGATAACATAAAAATGAGCATTTCAATAGTTTAAATAGCGCATGCAAATGAAAATGAATAAGTTTTTGGGTATAAGTGTAAGCTAATATGTTTAAGAGACCTTAAGTATGACACGCACCATCTCGAAAACTATCTAGCTTTATATAATTATTGGTTTGTTTATTAAGATAATTAGTTTTAAAAACAATTGAATTGGTTGAATATAATGTAATGAAAACACAAAATTAATAACCTAATTTGTAGATTATTGTTTTAAAATATCCAGAATACAAATTTGGTTTTATATTGTTTTTTAAATAAATAAATTGTGGGTATGTACAGTATATTTTGAATAAACAAAACTAAGTAATTCTTTTTTAAATCTCATTGCTACAAATGAAAAAAAAATGTTTTTGCTACAGCTTATCTGGGGCACTAGGTCACTACAGCCGTTGTATTTCTAGCAACAATAAACTTTTCGACATAGAAGATATTTTGCATAAAAAGTGTTTGGAATAATGTCCTAATAAAAAAATTTGTAAGACAAACTACTTTAAATAAAGACTACATTTATAAACTGAACAAATGAGTAAATAAAAAAGTATAAAAAGGTTACAAATGTAAAACATTCTTTAATTTTAAAAATTTACAGAAAACACTTCATTGAAACTTAAAAAGGTTTATTTTCTAAAGTGCGGTTTAATCCACATCATCAAATTGTAGATAAAAAGAAACATAACGCATAAGAATAGATAGTAAAATACGGTAAATACGATTATTTTGTATACCCTTGCAGAGGAAATTATAATTTTAGTTAGAAGTTTGTAACGCAGTGAAGAAGACATTTCCAACCCTTTAAAGTAAACATATTTGTGATCATCATTAACTGCCGAGTTCATCTAGCCATGTCCATTTCTCCACCAACGAATCTCTTAGACTTAAAGCTTCCATTGATATAATCGGAAAACTAATAAACATTTTGTTTGGTTCGTTGTTGCACATTCTCTCCTTTTTTTAATATTTCAAACGAAAAGAACGCCATAGTCGAGTGCCCTCTGATTAACGGGCACTTGGCTATGGCGTTCTTTTATTTTCTTTCCGTTACTCACCTAAAGGGAGTGCGAGGGTTACAGAGATATGAAAGTTGCAAAGCGACACCAACCCACTCTTTGATTGCTCATATCTTTTTAATAGATGGTCCGATTTGAAAAATGGTACTACTAGGCACTAGTAAATTCTATTACTAAATATTATAACTTTCCAGCGACAGATTTCGATTTTCAAAGCTGGCGGCCCCCAGCGTTAAAATTTTGAATTGCTCATAACTTGTTATTGAATGGTTTGATTTATACATTTTGGATGGGTAGCAAAATCTTTAAAAATGTGGGCGCTAGACAGATCTTAGCATGGTAAGCTAGTGTGGGCTTTAGAGTGGTCGTGACACATTTGAATAATAAACTTCTCCTGAATGAGAAACTGAGGAATCTGAATATAAAAACCCAACTGTCTAGCTCTTATAGTTTAGCAGATCTCAGCGTTCATACGGGCAGAAGGACAAGGCAAGACCAACTCGAATAAAGATCCTGACAAAAATATACATTTATATATTAAAGGGTCGAAAAGGCTTATTCTACCTGTTAAATACATTCCAACGAATACAAAATACACATCATATACACAACTTCCCGTTTTTTCAAATATATCGTTACATGCCAGATTTATTTTTTATTTTATGAATTTAAAAAATAATTTATAGTTATATAATTGGTCAGATTATTTATATAAGCATGCCGCATTTATACGGTTCCTGCGGTATGAATTTAATTTCATATGTTTTTAGCTGCAAAGGTATATAAACTTCGACAGGCCGAAGCTAGCGTTCTTTCTGGTTTTCAATGGGGCATAGATTCTTGACTAGACATAAGTGGCGATTTATTAATTGTTTTATGATAATTTTACCTTGGTTTCTGTACAACTCGAAAATAATGGTATGGTTTAATACTTTAAAATAAGATTACTAAAACTAATCAAAATTTATTTGTCAAAAGTTTTTAACCGAGCCATAAATATTGGCAGAGTTTCTTCAAAATGGTTTTGAAAATACTTCTGTTGGAAACAATTCCATTTGTATTCCCTTGCAGAGGGTAGTGAAATATCTGAAAGAAGTTCACATGAAGTTTATATATTCTTGATCAACACCATTAGCCGAGCCCAGTCCGTGTGTCCGGTTCCATGCGAACTAGTCTCTCAGTTTTAAAGCTATGGAAATGAAACTTCCCCGATCGAGCCGGATCGGACCACTATATCTTATGGCTCCCATAGGAATTATTATTATTATTATTTATTGTTTTGGCTTCCTAACGCTACAAGTTGTATAACTTAATAATCGATCAAATCAAAAATAAAAATTCCTTTTTTAATTTGTCAATTTAAAAACCTAATTTTAAACTGGTCAATTAAATGTATATCTAATATCCCTCGAACGGCACGAGAAAAAGAAAGTTGGACAGAACACTAAACGCCAAGTATTTATTTGAACGGCAAGGGTATATAAACTTCGGCTTGCCAAAGGTAACTTTTTTCTTGTTTTATTTAAAGTTTAATTCGACACTAATGTCGAGCCTTGTTCTCGACCAAAGTAATGGTTGTTTTTTAAAAAAAATGAGGATGACTAGAATCATGTAGAAGAATTGCAATTAAAAAGTAACATGAAGTATTTACTTGAAGTGCAATTGTACATAAACTTCGGCTTGCCAAAGCTAACTTCTTTTCTTGTTTTATTTAAAGTTTAATTCGACACTAATGTCGAGCCTTGTTCTCAATCAAAGAAATGGTTGTTTTTTAAATAAATAAGGAGAACTAGAAACAGGTAGAAGAATTGCAATTAAAAAGTAACATGATAAGAGTTGTAAAATTTATATACTAAAAAAATGAAATTATAGAAAATATTTTGTTAAAATGGGATTTATCCATTAATTGCTTATAGTTTAATTTGGGGTGGTGAAATTCGAAATTAAGGATGCAAAAACAAACAATAAAATTATAGATTAAAATAAAAAATGCCAAATGGCTTTGTTTGTGTACCTGTAATTGTTAGTTTGCATGACCACTTAGATGTTCCCTCAACAGTTGCGTGCTCAGCCTGCTCTAATGAATCTATGTGTGTATCGGGATCCACACCAAATGTCATCCTTAAATTAAATCGATTACATACATTTATAATTTGTGTTTACTTTGGATTCTCCATTAATGATTCTGAAATATCAAAACACTAAAATAATGTTATTGAATTGGCTAAGCGGATACGTACGCTTAAACCCCTTCGATGTTTATTTTTATCGACCTTTTCACTTCACTAGAACCCATTTAAAGTTTTATCAAAAACGAAATATACATTTGAACCTAATTATGGATTGCCTATAAATAAGTTTAAAATGCTTCGCCCCTAAAATTTAAGGATGAAGCCCACACATAAAATTAAGCTACTTAATCAAATTTCAGGGTTGCTTCCTTTGCTAAATGAGCACTAACATAGTCAATTATCAAAAAAAAAGTTATTCGTTTTCAATAAAAATATACTCGCAGCTTATTTTATATGTGGATTTCAAAAATATGTATGTATGTAATGCGTACATGCATATCACACATTTTTCAAATACAAAATAAAGTACAGTTACATATAATCGCACATTCATTATTGTAAATCAATATTGTATTATTTATAGATCAATATAATAATAATACATACAGCGTGTCATTCAAATGCGAATTGCAAATACATTCACATACATCCAATTCAAATTAAACCGACAACAGAAAAATACGACGATTAGAAGTTAGTTTTGTAGAATTTCAAACCTGTGATTGCTATCTTGGCCGACCATTTGCTTGTGCCATCCAGGACGCTTTGTTTAACAGCCTTCATATGACCGGTGTGACTCTTCTCCTCAACGCTGAATACGGCTCTATTGGATGAATGCCATGTCAAAGTTAACTATCTTTTGCTTTTAATGGTTCTGACCGCTTAAAGAACTAACTAACTTATTTGTATTGTATTATGTTAGGTTTGGAGGCTGCATATCATACCAATATCGGCAAATAGTGTAATGTTAAGAATTGTAAATCCCCATTAAAGGTTAAAAATTCAAAAATTATAAACTGTTTAGTGCCTATAGTTGTATCATAGGCACTAGTAAAGTCAATAATTTAAATATATAATGTTACCTAATCAATTCGAATATTTCTGGCTTCTCTCGCTCACGTTGCTTCATTCGCTCTTTCATCGCTGTAATGATTGAATTAGCCTTGTCCTCTGCACCGTGCTTCGAGCTCTTTTCGGCAGCACCTGTAAGAAAAGAACTGGAAAATAATAAAAGTACACCTTTGGATATTTAGAATACTTACGCTGAAGGCAATCAGCGTTCAACAGGTCCTTACACTTTTCATGGCACTTCACACCGCACTCAGTACATCTTACCCCTTGTCGTGCTATTCCCCACAAAAGACCCTCACACTCATAGCAGTATGTTGGTGACGTTGCCGTCCATAATAAAAAGTTGTGGGGCGTAGTGGAAGATATAGGATAGATCAGAGCCTGTAGTGCCTTTTTGTATACATGCATTTTCTATGAATTAAAAACATGTAATAATTGAGGTTACTAATGCCACATGCTAAAGTTTTTTTACATTTAATAAGCGTCCAAATATGGATTTATTCTCCTGTTTTCTTAATTTCCCTTAACTTGCGGACGAGAAAACGGTCCTAAAGGTGTTTAAATCTCACATTGTTTATTTTATATTTAACTAAGTACTTTTTAGAAAAGAAGAGTTCTTCATCCTTTTTACGACCGATTAATTCGTAACGTTTCATTTCCCTTGTACATTAAAGATTTTTTATTTGGTTTAAGGAATTCTGATAGTTATAATATAATAAATGACAAATAAATGGAAAGAAAACAAACCTATTTTTTTTTGAGGCAAGTCGCTCTGTCTGAGACTTGATCCGACGTCCACTAAATTTGTAGACACACTAACCTATTAAACCAAACACGCAACAAATTGAACAATACGGATAGTTTAAGAACTATACAAAATTGTCATTTACGTAGTTACGTTTACCGGATGTTACTGGATTATTGTACCTTATAACTATTTTAAATAGTTGTTAAACTATGAAGAGAATGGTATGCAACAGTAATTTTACAAATTTTCTGCAATGCCTTATTTAAATTCCAATGTGACAATTAATTGTCATGTTCAAAATTTATTCAAAAAAATTAAAATTAAAAAAGTTTATATTTATCAGTACTGGTAGTCATTTAGTTGTATTAATAATGCCTAAATGATATTTTCTAACACTTTGTGGAAGAAATAGATAGTTAGACGAGAATACTACTAAAACTACATAACTAAACCTAATGTTATTTCTTATTCTAACATCGATGTGACTAACGTAATAATCATACGTATTTTCATTTAGCATTATAAAGAAAGAAAGTGCTACTTGTCGTTCAAAAGGTATTTTTAATTTTTTTTTACCTAATTTTTATCAATAATGGACCGCTGTGCCTAGTTCGATTTCAATTTAAGAAGATGTTTAAGAGGAAATTTTGAGCTTACCAGTTCTTCGTCGTTAAGCGTTGCACGAGGGACAGCTGATGTTAATCCAGCATTTCTTTTTGTAGCGGCCATTGTCTAAAGAGACGTTAAGAGAAATTAGTCTTCCCAGAAGATGTATTTGATGAATTTGGTAAATGTGTAAATATTTAAATTCTGCTATAGTAACTTGCTTGTCAAAACATACTAAGCAAATTAAGCTACTTTATCGCAACTCTACTGCAGATACTTAAGTAAATTACAATATGCTTTTAAGCTTCAAGAATAACTATAAGAAGCGTAACAGGCAGAATGCAAATACAAATAAAATTCATTGGAAAAATATGAAAATTTGAAATAACTACAATTAAAAGTGCACGGGTCGTAATGTACGAGTACAATATGTTTATTTTCTTAATAATTAGTAAAGATTTTTATATTGGGAATCTCATCTATCCGAATATCAAGATTGGTTATTTTCTTAAAAGTCGTTCTATGCTTTCTAATAGATATGCGTTGCAAGCGTTTACGATTGTTATCTACCAACCGTGGTATGGTCATGTTCATGCAAACTTAACAGATTATATTGATCCTTTTTTGCGGGCGCATATTGTAGCTGCGCCTGATAGCCGTTGATCAAAAGAATCAAAAATTATCAATTACTCACGGCAGCTTACTAAATACATAAGTATGTATTTATAGTAAATGCTTCTTATGACGTATTTATTTGTTGAATGATACACTTTTTGGTCATTATGAAATTATTATGGGCACTACGACCACATTTGTATTTTATTTGGTAACACTAGTTTACACCCAAAATAAACCAAGACAGATGATGGTAGTTCCTTGTAGAGGTAGACTCATAGATCACAAAAAAGAATTCAAAACATTTGTTTAAACATTTCTTAAACAAAATTATTTTGATATGTCTGTGTTTTTATTTAAATTGCGCCTAACCAATTTAGGTGTTGTTTGTTTTAAGTTACCCTTTAACTTTGCTGAATAAATGAAAAGGATACATTGTGAGCTGCAAGTCGGCAAACTTTGAACTTTTTTAACCATGTGAAACGTAAAAACTCAAAAAACAAATATCGTAGTTTTGAAAGTTTGCCGCCCTGTAGCTCACAATATACTCAATATATCCTAGTCATTTATTCAGACAAATTAAAGGGTGACAACTATACATTATAGTTGAAGTTTAAAAAAATTGTTTAAGCGCATCTCGAGAAATAAATAAAAAAAACAAGAAAGGAAGCTAGATTCGGCCAGCCGACGCTTATATACCCTTGAAGATCATTTATATTAATTTACAAATCGCAAAAATGTTAAATTTCCTATTATTTCTCTTTATTTTTCCGATCGTTCCTATGGCAGCTATGTGATATAGTAGTTCGATTTTGATAAAATTAAAATCGAAATTCGAAAATATTTAAAAAGAGTTAAATCCCAGAGTAGAAGAGAATAAAATACCAACGAAGTAATAATTTATTTCCTATTATATTCCCATTAATTTTCCGATCGTTCCTATTGCAGCTATATGATATAGTCGTCCGATTTTGATAAAATTTAATTCGAAATTCAGAATTAGATAAAAAATGGTATTTCCAAAAGTTAAAGGATATATGTTAAAAACAAGAGAGAACGCTATAGTCGGGTGCCCCGACAATCAGATACCCGTTACTCAGGTAAAGGGAGTGCGAGGGAGATGAAGATATAAAACTTTAATTTCGCATAACTTTTTAATGAGTGGTCCGATTTGAAAAATGTCTTCTACAATTCGATAGGTATTAATAAACACTATAAAATTGCATTTATACATTTTTTTAATTAAGTAACGGGTATAAACAGACATACCAAACAAATCTTTTAAAAAAAATGTATTCAACAAAAAATGTTTTGACTTCTTTTTTGTCATCTCTACCAGGAACTACCATCAATTTTCTTTGTGTATTATCAACAAATTATTTTGTAAATTAGTGTTATTGATCACCTTTTGTATACTTAACGTTAATTTCTTTAGTAATGTCCGTTGTTAATATAGCCTTATTTCGAAAGTTCTCAAATTGTGTTTATTTATTTATAAAATGATTCGCAGTTATGTTGGCAATTTTAATATAAGGACAACCTTATTTTTGGCCTTGAAGCATTAAAATAAATTACGCTTTTTATGGGTGTATTTTTAAGGATGGAATTGTGCCTGAGCTTCTTCAAAATAAAAAAAAAAACAAAAAAGGCTAAAACGTTTTTACAATTAAAAAAATTTTCGGTTTCCTTTTCCTAATCAGGGAACTTTACCCGAAACCCAAGGTCGCCTTCGTGTAACACTTTGACGATTATATTTTGCAAACTGGTGTTAAAGGCAAATGTATTCTTGGTTTGTTTGTTAGTTAATATATATCTCCCAATTCGGGTGTCCCTTATTTTAACCATTCCTTTCTGTAAAGCAAAGGTACAGATTTCGTTTCAAAATATCATCCAACTCAGAAAAAATATGTAAATGTTACAAAAATTGTTATATATCTGTCCATATCTGTTTCAGAGTAACAACAATTCCACGCTAAACTTGATTGTGCTGCGAAACAAGTGATTTATTGACCAACAATAGAATCACGCATGCATGACATTTTTCTATATTAAACATAAAACAATTGTTAATATAACATTTTTCTGTGTCTTCAGCGCCTTATTTTTCTTTTGATAATCGAATAAATCCGAGCTTGTAAGTATCGGTCAACCTTTTCAAGTGTTCGAGAAAAACCTGTCATTTACAAACACTTTGAGAACTGGGAGTGAGCTAACACATTCAACGGTTTTTGATGAACAGCTGTTACGCTCACGCTTACGGTTTCGTTTTCTACTTTGCTCGGTCTGTTAGGGAAAACGGTCTTTTGTGAATGTATGCTTGCGTATATGTGACCTGTTCAGTAATGCATTTTTGATTATTAAAATTTAAAAGGGTAATGGAAAATCCGTAATGTGCAATTTCTAGAGCTGAATCTGTAAGATTTATTTATTTATCTATATATCGCCAATGGATAAATCCTTATCTGGCTACTCGTTACTACAATTGATTAACTTAAATCTATAATTTTTTTTTTTTATTTTTTTTTTTATCAATTCCTAACGCTACAGTATTTCTACTATTATCTTAGCGCGCTAGTCACAATATTTCCTAAGGGTTTGCCTTAACAGTTCCTTCTGGGCCCCCAGCTGAATCTAATGCTTGTAGGCAAGGAATTAAACATTCTAAGAGCCCTTAGTTATGGCTCGTTGCGAGCATTATTTGTCCTGACAGCACGTTCCAGAAGTGGTAACAATTCTATTACCTGTAAAATGAGTCTTTGATGGCCGAAATCGGTTTACCACAACTCAAGTTAGAAATTAAAAAAGTCTCAAAAAACATTTTTTTACATTTTAAAAAAATTGCTTCAATAAAAAAAATTGTAAATGCCCTTTTCTTAATCAGAAAGACGTACCGTACCGGAAAATAAAAGGTTTCCTTCAGGGTATATTTCATCGATTTTTTTTTTAAGCTGGTGTAATTTAAGATTTCTGGTGGCTCACGCCAAAGGCTATGGGATTTAACTCCGATGGAATTTCGAATCGTACTTTTACAAAAAATGCTCAGTATATGTAAGCAACTTTCTGCTTTTACACTTTTAAAAAATATTGATTTTTAGAAAGGTTACATTAAAAAATCGAATCGTTCGTCACCCTACCCTACCCTACACTCCCCTACATTTATGTGTACAAAGAAATTTTAGAATTATCTTGATTTCCTATGTAACTTTTATGCACATATCACGGCAGGCCTATACTTTTCCCTTTCTAGAGAAAACCCATTTTTCTGACTTATAGCCTATTTACACTAGGGTGGAGTTTTAGAGTTATGGGGTTATTGACATAAACCTGTTTTTTTTACATAGGCTGTGTATAGGCAACTAGATGTGGGCAAAAGTGAGGTACTTTTAGGGTCTTTGGTATTTCGGAGTATTTTTTTATATTTTTCGATATATTTTGTATTTATTTCCTATCGTTGAAGGGCATCCCTAGTAAAATAAACAACACAAACAACAAGCACTAGATGTCATTACTCGATATTTGGAGTTAACCCAGTGGAAACACTTTTTGGAGTAATCGGGTTACTGGCTCACTCGATAGGTTACCCCACATAGTGTGACTAGACTATTAGTCTGACAGTAGTCTTTCGGAAACCCTTTTAGGTGACTGTTAACTTAAAAGGGTATCACCGAGTGGTTACTGAAAGACCGATTGATTTGTTCGGTTGAGCCGAACGGTCGGACAGAAACCGGCAAGTAAAACGAAAAAAGAGTTCCGTTTTGTCGAGAGGCAAACTCCCTTAGAAAAATCGGTTGACAGTTATTTGCAAGCTCTGGAATAAATACAATAGACACTGCTGATAAGCTTTTTTGACATCTAATTAAAATCTTAAGTATTGTATTACTTTTTAAAAGTTTTACTATAATTTTACTTATTTCCTTTAAAAAATGTATTGTTGGTAGTTTCGAATTTAAATATTGTCTCTCTTATGTTTCTTCTGTTACCTTATCAGGAGCTATTGCTTAAATTTATGTTTTATGAAGTCTACAGTGCAAAACTACATTTAAAACAAAAATCAACAATAAATGTTGCACTTCGCATGTATTAGTGAGTTTAAAATGTAAATATAAATTACTTTATAGTTTTAAAACGACTAATATAATATTTTTGTAATAAAAGTTTTTGAATTGAAAGTCTATAGTCTATACCTTGAGAACCTGCCGTCCAACAAATCATCGATGAAAGAAAACGACATTTTTATAGGAGTATGTAAGAGTAAGTAAAGGGTCATAGATAATAGGGTTAATAACTTGTCCTTTAATATAAAGGATCTATTAATTATCATAAATCAGTGGCAGATCCACTGGGGGATCAAGAGGTTCAAGCCTCCAAAACAAAGAAAAATTTGTAGTAGAAATGTATGTCACAAAAAATTAGCTATGAAAAACCCCCACAAAAAAATCCTGGATCCGCCACTGTCATAAATATATTTATTTGTATGTGTTAATTTTATCAACGTGTGTGGCCTGGGCATATCATTCTTTAAAAGAAAAAATAACATAGGACAACCAAGAAAGGTAAAAGGTGCAGATTTATCCATACAAAATTATGTTAATATAGACTAATCTATGCACATTTGCATACTTATTTTTCGACCCCATTACGAAATTAACATAATTGAATGCCAATACGCCTGCACCAAAAACACTACTGTTAGTGTAACTTTACAACGTAATGTAATATGAAAAAACTTACCAGCTCAGACACAAGGGGAATGGATTTCCTACGTGGGCGAATATCCGGCATACTGTCAATATTGCTATAGAAAGGATTGTCACCGGGATGTCCATTGGTACGTAGTCCAACTTCTCCAGTGCCACCGCCATTCTGAAAAAAAATTTTATATATTAAACGAGTATTGTTCAATTAAAAAGCCAACGTTTTAGTTATTATTTCGAACGAAAACCCAGAAAGAACGCTATAGTCGACAGCTTCGACTATCAGATACGCGTTACTCAGCTAAAAAGAGTTCGAGCAGCGAAGGCACTGCTTCCGATATGCCATAACAGCCATTTCGATAGGTATTAATAAACAGAACAAAATGGCATTTACACTTTTACAAAATCTGTAAAGATGTCGCCGCCAGGCTTGTTTTGGCTAGATCGACTCGGCTAGTGATCCTGATCAATTATATATATACTTTATAGGGAAACACCTGTTACATACTTTTGGACGAATACAATATACCCTTTTACTATACGAGTAACGGGTACAACAAGAGAGAACGCTGTGGTCGGCTATCAGATACCCGTTACTTAGATAAAGGGAGTGCGAGCGAGATGGAGATATACAACTTTGATCGGGCATAACTTTTTAACGAATGGTCCGATTTGAAAAAATTTCTCCTACATTTCGATAGGTATTTTTAAACACAAAAAAAACATTTTTTAATTTTCCGAAATCTTTAAAAGTGTGGGCGCCAGACACCTTTTAAAATCGTGTAAGGCGCTTGTGGGCGTTAGAGGGGGGATGGCCCTCGGCTGAAACAAACTTGTGCTGCGTAGGAAGCCCAAGAATATGTGTGGGTAATCCCAACTTTCTAGCTTTTGTAGTTTCC
The DNA here is from genome assembly GCA_037075285.1 of Drosophila lutescens. Classification (NCBI taxonomy): domain Eukaryota; kingdom Metazoa; phylum Arthropoda; class Insecta; order Diptera; family Drosophilidae; genus Drosophila; species Drosophila lutescens. The sequence goes on from JBAMCF010000866.1 coordinate 193,010, forward strand.
GAGATCTCAGCGTTCATACGGACGGACAGACAGACAGACAAACATGGCTAGATCGACTCGGCTAGTGATCCTGATCAAGAATATATATACTTTATAGCTTTTAGCTGTTACATACTTTTGCACGAATACAATATACCCTTTTTTTTCTATGAGTAACGGGTATAAAAACATTGTAACTTTGTAGGAAGCTGGCGTTTTGATTTTTGATAACACTAGTTTACAAAATAACATTCTTGGAGTGCTTCACAGCAATTGATTTAAAATTCTGTCAGTGCTAGAGCCCTAGATCACGAAAATACCACTCATTTTTTTTTTCGATGGCACAGTTTTTTTTAAAGATTTTTTGAATTTCAAAATGTTAAATTTCTGACCTTATTCGAATTTAATAATAATTGAATAGATCAGAGCTTAACTCTGCCATACAGATCATTATTATTGAATAAGTAATGGCAGCGCAGCAGCTCGACAAAGAAAAAAATGTGTTTTTTGGTCCACTGTAAGTCGGCTGTATGTATCATAAGAACTTGAAATAAATCCGTTGAAAAATCATAATGGGTACAAACCTAAAGCTTACATCCTACCAAATTAAACAAGCCGGGTATGGCCCAAATCCATGCAAAATCACCACTCATTTTTGTTTACATGTTGTCGCCTGTGATAAAACTTAAATTTGGACCCTGTCGACCGAAAAAAGTTGAAAAATCCGAACTATAAAAATCCACCATAAATTCAATTTTCCATTCTATTACCTGTAAAATGAGTCTAAGATGACCCAAATCAGGATATCAGAACTCAAGATAACAAATAAAAAGGGGCCGAAAACGTTTTTTACACTTTAAAAAAATTTGACACCATACAAAAAATGGTAAGTGCCTATTTCTTAATCAGGGAAATGTATTTAACCAGAAAATTAAGGTTGTCTTCGACGAGGAAAAGGTCGATTTTATTTTGTAAACTGGTGTTATTGGTAAGTTAAAAGACTAAAGACTTAGCGAAAAAAAAAATAGATTTTTTAAACCCAGACATGGGTGAGCCCCCTAATCAGAGTTCTTAAATTGATTAATGTTAAACAAGAGAGAACGTTATAGTCGGGTGCCCCGACTATCAGATACCCGTTACTCAGGTAAAGGGAGTGCGAGGGAGATGGAGATAGAAACTTTTATCACGCATAACTTTTTAACGAATGGTCCGATTTGAAAATTGATAAACACAATAAAACTGCATTTTTACTTTTCCGAAATATTTAAATTTATATAAGCGATTGTGGGCGTTAGAGGGGGCGTGGCACCTTCTTGAAACAAACTTGCGCTGCGTATACCAATCCTCTAGCTTTTATAGAGATCTCCAAGATCTCAGCGTTCATACGGACAGACAGACGGACAGACGGACATATATCGACTCGGCTAGTGACCCTGATCAAGAATATATATACTTTATAGGGTCGGAAACGCTTCCTTCTAGCTGTTACGTACTTTTGCACGAATACAATATACCCTTTTACTCTACGAGTAACGGGTATAAAAACCGTTATTGCAAACGAAAAAAAAATTTAAGGAAATGCATTATAATTAATGACAGTTACACACATACCTAATTAAACATTTAATTTGCTATTGTCTGTCAATATCAACTGTTTAAATTTAAATTCGCATTAATTACCTTCTCCTTGTCCTTGGTCATTTCATCTTCTTTAATTTTATCTTGATTATTTTTTTCCTCGATCTTGCGCTCCTTTAAAGTTTTTAATAACTTCCACTTGCTACTGCCAAGACCTCCTGCACCATTGCCGCCTATCAACTGGGATCCATCAACATCTGATTCTTGACTAATTAATTTTTTAGGGCTCTGAGGTGAAGCTGATTCGTTTATAATATTCTCCAAGAAATGCGAATTATTCTGAGCGGTTTCCAGGGATTGGTTTTTTAAATTAAGGTCTTCATCAAATTGTAATATAGACTTTTGATTCACATTTAAGGGAATCGTTGGATTGTCATTATCTGAAGGATTGCCGTCGACCCTCATACCATTTTCAGTTTCGCTTATCTCAACATCGCTCATATCTGCCGGCGTGTCAGGTCCTGATGTCTCACTAGAAGCAGTCGATTTGTCAATTTTTTCTGCCTCCAATTTCGGAATACATTGCTCAAATAGGTTATTATGTTCTTCTTGCTCACATTCAACTTCAGAAAGGCAAGACGAACTTGAACTGGCTGCATTGTTAGAAATATTTACATTCCGATCACGTGTTTTCTTCTTCAATCGTCGCAATTTTCGTTGTTTTTTATTTAGATAAGGGACAGTCCCCTCGCCTTTGTTCTCCATCTCGGCATCGTCATTCGAATCTATTTCTGACGCTGTTACTTGGAAATCGCCGTTTACATCCTGCCAAGCGCTGTGCATGTCACTGACTGTGGCAAATTTTTCACATGATGTCTTTGCAACAGCAAACCCTTCAGCAGTAGCGTCAGCACTTACGCCAGGATGTAAATTAACAACGCTTTTCAGCTCACTAAATACTTCAGACATCCGGAACTTTACACTATCACTTGGGGAATAATTAATAGTTCCTTCTTCATCCTTACAGACATCAGAAGGGCGAAATCGGTCACCTCCGCTGATATCGTTTTGGAGAAGTTGTCCTATCTGTGAAAACAGTACCTCATCATCATCACGTTGTTCGCTAGATGCAAGTCCAGAAAGTTCTGCCCGTTGCTGTTCCTGTTCCTCTAGCTGGCGAAGCTCATAATAAAAGTATTCGTCGTCTGTGTCGATGCTATCCTCAGTGCTTTGTCGACGCGAGGAAGAGAGAGTGCGAGCAGAATGTTGACTTCGATTATCGTCATCTTCTCGCGACCCATAGCCAGGATTGTTGGGGAGGTCAAGGCACTGTTGCGTGACCCACAAAACACCACTGGAACCAAGATTACGAGTCACTGCGGTTGTTGTTGTTGTTGCTGTTGTGAGGAATGTAGCTGATGTTGTATCCCCAACTTCTTCAATTGTTTTACAAATACTTAGGGTGGGAACATTCACATCAATGTTGGCCGAGTTTCTAAGTATGTTCTCATCGCCGACGTCGTCAATATAGACTGAGTTGAGTTTTTGAAGGCACCCCTGTGATGATGTATCCAAGAGTATCTCTGGCATTTTAATGGTGACATTTTCCACATTGCAAATGTCATCCCTATGTGCAAGCTCAGTAGGAGAAATTGCTGTCGAGACAGCCACTGTTGGCATGGGACTTTGAGTCTTTTTAAGGTCCCCTACAACAGCGAATAAATTATTCGATGGACTGTCATTTAAATCATCTGTCGAACCACCTAATTCCTGTCTGTTCTCATTGGCATAGGCGGTTTGGTTAAAATCTTCATCTGCATCAACCTCGTATTGATTTGTCATAATTTTACATCCCAATGAAGAGCTTTTATCGTTATCCGATGAAGTAAAGTCCGGCGTGTCTAATTCTGTATCTGACATGTTACAGCCGCGGCGCAGGACAGAGCTGTGCCGTTTGTAAGTCTTCGCCTTTTGCATTAGGCTATTCATCTTAGATGAAAGTGACTTTTTTTGTACACCTGTATCACTTGAAGAGGGTTCATCGGCAGCGGAATCTGATGAAACAGCGGAGTCTGGCTGAGACAGCCGTCGCACGAATGGGGCTCCTGTCGCTCTTCGAATGAGTCGCATCGGTAGCTTTTGTAATTTTTTCGATAACTGAACCTGGCTTCCGCTTACATTGGGCCGCTTGTGGGAAATTAACGGACACGAACCCGCCTGGCCACGAGGCTGTCTTTGATTGCCTTGACTTTGCACATCACCGGGTAAAGATTGTGATCGATTAAACTTCGATATACGCTTAAGCTTTAAATTATCTGTTAAAAGGGTATTTAGCTTGTTCCATACCTTTGGGGGCTTAGCAGGCGAATGTCTTGATGCAAACTGTTGGTGTTTTTTGACATGCTTAGAAGAATCAGCGGAGTTGACCCTAGATACAGATTCGAAATTGAGCTGCGATTGACTTGAATTGTTTTTGCTAACAAGAATTGGCACCTGCGCTTCCAAATAATTATTAGCATTATACTCAAAATGAACCAGTGGGGCTGGTATGGATCCGGATTCCTTAAGCAAACGTATTTGGTTCTGGTGACCTAAATAATCTAAATTATTACTACTATTGTAATCGGTAATAGAGTTGGAGGACGGATAGAATACCAGTCTATCTGTCAAATTAGGTCTGCTGGTTTGATCCAAAAAAGTTTCCACGTGGCTATACCTTGACATGTTTACATCTTCTGGTCGTTCGACATTTCCAAGATTCACATTTGGGTATTTTTTATTTACCGTAGCCTTTGATGTAGATTTTTGTATTTGGGTGGTCAATAGATCTGGCATACGCGTAGAATTCAACCGTTCGCTTGAAATTTTTTTTTTGTCCCGTTCATTGAGCTGGTCCCATTCTAGCATTTCGTCAACAGTTGAAAATTTGTCGATTTCGTTCGAGTCCGAATTTATTTCGAAGATAGACTTATTTTCATATGCAGAGCAAATAGGTAAATTTTTAGAAAGCTCTTGTATATAGTTTAAGTTTTCTTCCGATATTACATAATCGTTTTGTTTACTAATATTAGTTTTATCGTAGCCGGCCGGTAAACTATTAAAGTTTGAACTTCCAGCTAAAGGCAATGAAGGATATGTTTGCAGTGTATCCCTGTTTTTTTTTTCTATGACATTATTACAGAAAAAATTGCTGTTTTGAATTCCAGCTGATACTGGGGAATTGGGGGACCAACCGCTCATCGACGAAAGGCCCGAATCGGATTTCGCGTTCTTTTGTTGATGTGAGTCTATTTCTCCACTGAATTGATTAACGGTCTCATTAAAGGTGGAGATATCGTTGGGAGCTGGTGGTGGTGGACTGAGGCTGGCTCGGTTAGAATCCATTATTGTATCATTAATATCAGCTGACACTTTGTGCTTCTCAGGATTTTGCAACTGGAGTAGAAAAATCATGCTGTTGTGACGCTCCAGACTCTTCTTTAAAGACTTTATGTACTCATCCTCATTGTAAATATTTTTTGTGGAACTTCCAAAATCATCTTTTGAGTTGGCCGTATAAACGTGATTGGATTCGTATTCAATATCTGAGTTAAAAGATTTGTCCACTTCCTCAGCAAGCCCGCTTACAATTTGGTCTATTTTCTTTTTCCGGTTAATTTCAATCTCTTGTGTCTCGAGAATCTTTAGCTGTTCATCCAGATCGGAGTTATTTCTTAACAAATGTGCACTGAAACTACAAATATTGGATGTAAGAGTTGGGTTGATGCTGTGAGATGAGGTCGCAATTGCACGCGGTTTGTCTTTTTTAAAATCGTCTAATGAGCTGCCAACTAATTTTTTTAAAGTGTCAATATTTTTATTGAACTTCTTCATTACAAGGACAAACTTTTCATTCGTATTCGTAATGGAAAGCCTTCGCAATTCTTCAGTTAATGTTATGGGGTTAAGTAAGAGCAGAGTTAATTTTTTATCGACTTGGCTGAGTTTTTGAAAAAACTTTTCCTCTGACCATACCGTATTGCGTAACTGACTAATTTGTGATGCACTTAAGGATTGTAGGCCTGGAATTTTATTTATTTCTTCTATTAAAGTCTCTGTTATGTTATCTAATATTACTCGGATATCATCATTAAAATAGCTGCTACTACTTGTTGATCGGAGACTGTCTAACCCATTCTGTATCTTATCGGCTCCACCTTCAATTTGATTACGCATACCTAAAAGATCCGTACTCAGTTCCTCAGTATCATCATTAATAATCCGCGATGATTGTGCTTGAGCAAGAATACATTTCAGTTTATTTATCATGTCCATTTCGTTTGTATGATGCTTTTTCTTGCGATGTTTTCTAGACTCCTTGCTAAAATTATTGTTTGACTGCGGTGTAATGCTGGTCCTTGTCGTATCTAACGACTGCATTTTTGTAATACCGTTTTTCTCCTGATTCCTTAAGGCCAAGGAGGTAGAGGAGTGTCCACTGATTGATGCAATTTGTTCGTGGGTAACCTCCGATTGATGCAACAATGCATCCACTTTAAATATCTCGGAACTCAAGTCATTGTCACGATATGCCTCGTTAAGTTTTTTGTAAAACGATTCATTCATTTCATTGGAATCAGATTCAATTTCCGTTCCTCCGGTGTCTTCAATGGGTAGTACTTGATTTCCTCCCTCGCCGGTTTTAGAGGCTGCTAAACGAAAAAACTTAACATCTTCAATAAGGCTATCTAGTTCGTTGCTTGTCTGTCCTATGTGATCACCATCTAAATCAACATACGATTGGTCATTTTGGAGTCCTTCTCTTGATTGTGAGATATTCGTACATTTTCTGGGCATTTTGGCTGATGCGCCTGATGATGCCGAAATCTCATTTAAAACTCTACGTCCATTTATAAATTCCTTCATTAGTTCGGCACGAGCATTATTTGCCAGAAATTGCTGCTGCTCATATAACATAAGGTTGGAATCTGAGTAAAGTTTAAATCTCGATTCCTTGCTTGAAGTTTCAATGTTCAAGCTTTCGTCATTCAAAGCAGCATTTTCGAAATCAAGATACGAATTGTGAGAATCTAATGAACAAGCTGAATTTAAAAACACACCCTGGTCGCGAACCTGCGTAAGCTCTGTTACTACAGTGTGATTATGATCTGCATAACTTAGTTCTTTATCATAGTCCTGATCAGATTGTTCGGCTCCTAAAACCATGTCTATTCCCAGAGTATCTTCAATTTCCAATGGTAGCAACTGATCTTCATCCGGAAATGAAGAATATTCTAGTTCTTCGATATTATTTTGCTGCTGTTCTTGATTTGCCGCTCCGATAAGGTCCATAAGATTACTAACCACAGACTGCTGCTCTATTGATATGTTTTCAAGCTTCTCCAAACGAACCCAAATCTTTCCGTACTCTGTAGAAAGCAAGTCCAATGCACGCCAAGCAAACTTTAACTCTGTCTCGAGTAAACTAATCCGCGTCGCAATTTTGTCCATATAATCAGAAATTATGTAATCGGAGTGTTGTTGCGAATTGTATATTTGACACAACTGTTGTTCACTTTTTATCGATACCATGCTGCCATTGGTATTTGGATAGTTAGAATAAGAGGCATCCAAGCCTATCGGCGACTTACTCATCGGTGGTTGCATTTGCGATAGTTGCTTTTGAGCTGGAGTCAAGTTAATATGGTGGTGGGAATTAACCTTCAGCGGGTAATCCGGTCTCTCCGCTTGCTGATTAAGGAATTGTGCACGAACTGATCCAGCGGCTGGAGAGTTCGAGAGTGATGTCGCATACATTGTTGATTGTTGCTGGTGTCGCAACTGTTCTTTTATTTTAATCTGGCTCTTTAGAGCATTTTCTGCGAAAATTAGCTTTTCCTCGGTGTTGGATTTTTGCTCATGCTTTTGAAACTGGCTTTTTTTTTCTGGAACCCCTGGCGCCAGCGACTGAGAGTTGTTCATCATATTGTTTTGAAGGACCGTTTTTAAAATCAGCTCTCAAATGTTGTTTTACCTAAATAATGTTGTCTTATAAATCTGGTTTTATTGCTCTAAGTTAAATACATACGTTTAATCCGATAATCAATACGAAAGCGTCTGAAACACTGAATGTTTATATACATATGTACCTAAAACAATATTTGGAGTTTAGAAAAATAAAACAATTATACATACATATTAAATCAAGTTCCAAATACTTAATATGTATGTATATTTAAAAACACCTTCCGATCAAACGTGACTTTAAACAGCACTTTTTAAATACTCAGGAAAAATTTCATTCATACAATATTTTGGAGAAATCTTTAATTGTTTGAAATCCAACAAATTAAATCTGCGAGTTAGATTTCTTGAAATTTAACTACAAGCAGGAATTTTTTTTTTATTATTTTTATTTTATTTGTATATTAGGCAGTGTTTAGACATTTAAGGGCGTTTGCAGCTGCCACCAATTTACTTTAATTTCTAAAGAACAAAACTCTCCTAAAGCCATAAGTATGGCAAAGTTATTCTTTTGCACAAAATTATGTATACGCAATTGATAAACTTGGAATGTGTATTTTTTAATTATTTTATTTGTCTTTGTCAATTAATAGTGTATATAAATACTACGCACAGTTATTTGTGCAATGATGTGATTTGAAAAACGTTGAAATGTATACTACAACTTAGTAAATTTTTCTTTGTTGCGCCTAGCTTCGTTTTCATGGAGCTACAGCATTTGTGCGGTTGACGCTTACACACTAAAAACTTTAGTTTTTAGTACATCCACCTTGGAAAAGCTTATGTATACAGGCAAAAAATGACAAGTCTGAGTACGAAAGCGACAGTTTAAGAGAATATTTTGGCTCCGTTCTGCGCATGCCTCGACCATTTCGAATTAAACGCTCTTAAAGCCATTAAAGCTTACAAGTGGAAAGCGTACTTATCGTATTTTCAAATCGTATTAAAGAAAGCACGAGTGGCAACTCTACAAACTGTGGCAGTTGTACGTGAATCAGTAGTTTATTCGTTTAAGATATGAGTCGAAACAATGTTTGTGATTAATTTCACTCCCAATTCTCCCATTTCAGTGCGTGTACTTGTAGACTTCAAGAAATCACTTTCAAACAAATTTCAACTACCTACAAATAATTGGAAATTGGAAGAGATTTCTGGAACGCCCCCAGTTAAGCTTTGTTTGATTCCTTAAGGCCAAGGAGGTAGAGGAGTGTCCACTGATTGATGCAATTTGTTCGTGGGTAACCTCCGATTGATGCAACAATGCATCCACTTTAAATATCTCGGAACTCAAGTCATTGTCACAATATGCCTCGTTAAGTTTTTTGTAAAAGGATTCATTCATTTCATTGGCATCAGATGCAATTTCCGTATTTCAATTAATTAAATTGGAAGAGATTTCTGGAACGCCCCCAGTTAAGCTTTGTTTGTTTACGTCTGAAAAGCTTTCTTAGCCATTTAAGAGTAGGTAAATGTATTCTACGGACACACAAAAAACATGAGAGAACGCTATAGTCGGGTGCCCCGACTATCAGATACCCGTTACTCAGCTAAAGGGAGTGCGAGGGAGATGGATATATAAAACTTTGATTGCGCATGACTTTTTAACGAATGGTCCGATTTGAAAAATTTCATTTCGATAGGTATTAATAAACACAATAAAACTGAATTTTTACTTTTCCGAAATCTTTAAAGGTGTGGGCGCCAGACACTTTTTAAAAAAGTTTAAGGCGATTGTGGGCGTTACAGGGGGCGTGGCCCTCGTCTGAAACAAACTTGCGCTGTGGAGGAAGCCCAAAAATATGTGTGAGTAATCCCAACTTTCTAGCTTTTGTAGTCTGTCTGACTGTCTGTCTGTCTGTTAATATTTCCCTTAAATCTTTTTTATAATAATAATAATTGTTACATTAATAAAATATTTTGGGGACATATGGCATATCAACAACCAATGTACCCCACAGTTCAAGAGTTATTTCAATTCAATCTTTATTTTCCATTTTTAATATAAAAGTTTACAAATAACTCTTATTTGTTGATTTAGATAATAAAAATTGTAGCGTAAGAGTTATTTGTTTTTGAATAGGTTAACTCTTATTTACGATCCCTGCTTTTTAAGCTATCTTGTTAAAACATCAAAAAAAGTTTTAAACAAGAAAGGAAGCTAGCTTCGGCAAGCCGAAGCTTATATACCCTTGCAGATCATTCTATTAATTTACAAAACGCAAAAATGTTAAATTTCCTATTATTTCACATTAATTTTTTGATCGTTCCTATGGCAGCTATATGATGTAGTAGTTCGATATTGATAAAATTAAAATCGAAATTCGAAAACATTAGAAAAGAGTCACATCCCAGAGTAGAAGAGAATACAATAAAAACCAACGAAGCAATAATTGATTTCCTATTATATTCCCATTAATTATTTTATCGTTCCTATGGCAGCTATATGATATAGTCGTCCGATTTTGATAAAAATTTATTCGAAATTCAGAATTAGATACAAAATGGTATTTCCAAAAGTAGGAGGTGATATGTTCAAAAACACCCAAGATATAATTTTTTTTACATTTTTTTCCCGACTATTTCTATGGGAGCTATATGATATAGTTGTCCGATCCGGCTCGTTCCGACTTATATACTACCTGCAATAGATATAAGACTTTTGGGAAAGTTTTAGCCCGATAGCTTTAAAACTGAGAGACTAGTTTGCGTAGAAACAGACGGACAGACGGACAGACGGACGGACAGACGGACAGACGGACATGGCTAGATCGACTCGTCTAGTGATGCTGATCAAGAATATATATACTTTATGGGGTCGGAAACGTCTCCTTCACTGCGTTGCAAACTTCTGACTGAAATCATAATACCCTCTGCAAGGGTATAAAAAATCACAGGCCAACTTTACAAGATAGCCGAGTTTAAAGAAAAATTTTTACCCACCTAACACATTTGATGACCCGAAAACGAAACTTACATGAAGAACTTCCGTTTGATATTTTAAAAGATTGCTTAGCTTACGCGTACGTTCAGCAGTGGATTGACTATGTTCTACATTATTTGGGTTTAGGTATATCGGGTAATCCTGATTCCGTATATCGCACATCAAAGATGTCGATCGTTGGCGGAACTTCTCATATAAAAAGTTCATCGAAACTTTGTTGTTAACTAGTCGCACAACTGAAAAGAAATATATCTCGCCCGAAGCCCTCACGTAAATATATATTCTATGCAGATGTAAACGCAATGGTAGAATACACTGATACCTAGTACTTTAAATTTACAAGAGGTATATATAAAAAACGTATAATTTTTATTGTATTTATGTATATAAAAATTAGTTTTATTTACCCTATCAATAAATTGCAATATTTTATAATTTTCTAAAAAAGTGTACATAAATATTAATGTTGATATTTGCAACACAAAGTTATTATGTTCAATAAGGCATTACTATAAATAGATAGAAAGAAGCGTGAAACAACTTTATAACAACTGCAAGTACTCGGTTTAAAAAAATTTTTAAATTCGGCTTTTGACACCGAAACATTAACTCTACCGTGCTATCATGTAACCCAATATTCTCCCAATGCGGGTAAACAAATTTACATTTACGTGCTCACTTGCATATTCAAGTATTTGATTGCCCACATTATATATACAAAAAGAACGAACTCTATAGTCGTTAAAGTTTGATTTGGATAATTTATGGGTTTTTCGGTTAATATTAATTTTCCTTAAAAAAAAAATCATTCTTGCAGTGTGTTTTATGATTTCAGTCAGGAGTTTGCAAACGCAGTAAAGGAGACCGTATAAATATATATCAGCATCCGTTTGTCCTTCCGTTTTTACGCAAACATGTCTCTCAGTTTTAAAGCTATCGGGATGAAACTTTCTTAAAAGTCTTCTTTCTATTATTACCAGCCGGATCGGACAACTACTCTAAAAGTGTTCCAACACTTAAGCACCAATAAATTAGCCGACAGTATCGGATACAAAAAATAGTATCGGATACAAAAAATTATGGATGTTATTGAAATCACACCTATTATCATAAAACAGTTTGTAATTAAATATAGCAAGCCAGGTTTTTTTTTAAAGAAAAATCGCAAATTTAGGCAATTTTTAGATGCCAATGTCCCCACCCCTTTTGTACCCTTAAAGAAGGTATAATGATTTTAGTCAGAGGATTGCAACGCAGGAGGGAGTCGATATAGCCATGTCCGTCTGTCTGTCCGTTTCTACGCGAACTAGTCCCTGAACTTTCCCAAAAGTCTTCTTTTTTTTTGCAGATAGTATATAACTCGGAACCATCCGGATCGGACAACTATATCATATAGCTTCCACCGGAAAAAATATGTTTTCAAAATTAAAGCTTCGGTTTTTTTTTGACATATAACCTCCTACGCTTGGCAATAACATTTTTTTTAATACTTCTGAATTTCGAATTTAATTTGATCAAAATAGGACGAATCATACAGCTGCCATTGAAAATTAATAGGAAACAAATTATAGCTTTGTTGGTTTTAATTGTATTCTCATCTACTCTGGGATATGACTCTTTGTAAATATTTTAGAATTTCGAATTAAATTTAACAATAATCGGACGACTATGCATTGTAGCTGCCATAGGTAGGATAGATAAATTAATGACAAAATGAAACGAAATTCAACATTTTGTAATTTTTAATATAATAGGAATGATCTACAAGGGTATATAAGCTTCGGCTAGGCGAAGCTAGCTTTCTTTCTTGTTTGTCTGTGGTTTATCCAAGTAGGCAAGGAGACCTTCACGGATGCTTTAAATGTAAACCCTTTTAATCTACAAGTAAACGGTATGTTGAGGTAGTATCTGGCGATAGATATGGATATTCACTGTAATATCTGTGTTTCAAGTTATATAATTTATTTGTATACTTAATAAAAAAAAAACGCTTTTAAATGCTTAAAAAGATGTATAATATTTACTTACATTAAGCTGCATGATTATTTTGTTATACGCCCAATGCCATCGTTGCCTAGCTGTGATTTCCGGTTGTCGTATCATCTGCATGTGACCACCAACGACTTCTTCAGTTTCTCCTCTCAACAGCGGTTTCTTCTTCTGCGGCAATAGTTTTTTTATGTTAGTAAGATCAGAAAGCTGGTCGTTTATGTCTTCATCTCTTTCGTCAAGGTCTGGACACACTTTTTCATTGATAAATCCCGTAAGATTTGACGTTGATTCACCGATAACAGTGTCATGCTTGTGAAGAGAATTATTTGTAAAGGTTTCGCACTTCATTTGATTGCTGATTGAAGTCAATGATGCCTCCCCGTTTGAGTCCATTTTGAAGTTTCGCCCTTCGATGGGACCAACGCTACCACTGGAGCTTTCATCTAGATAATTGCCGCTGTCTTCTTCACTGTGATAGTTCTCGTATATAAAGTCGTCGTCCTGTCCTTCGTCAATGAAATCTAATGAGGATTGTGGTTGAGTGGTCGATAGCACACCTTTAGTCTGCTTTAAATATTTTTTGTCTTTCGGTAGATGTTGTTGCTCCTGCTCTCTCTGCTGCTCGAGGTACTTATATTCATCCTCCTCGTTAAAGTAATCCTCTCGATAGTCATAACCATTATTGACGTGTTCATAATAACCATTCGGCTGATTCGACGGTGTCGTCTGCTGAAGATCCATGTAGTAATCATCCTGCTCACTATCAATGCGATAACTCGGTTCTTTGCCGATTGATGGACTGACATCTAACTCATCTAGTTCTGACTCATCGTCATATATCTCTGTCGGCATCTGTTTAATTAATAATCCCGATTTACCATTGACTGTGGGCAGTTTTTTGCCGGTGGATCCTGCTGGCGGCACCGTCGGTAATATTTTTGTACCATTACCAATGACTTTAGGTTGTCCGGAAATCACCGTGTCATCTTTGAACTGGCTCTGATTACCATTTGAATGGTAATTAGCGAATGCCTTATTATCTGTATATGTGTTATATTCATGCACTTTGATATTACTATTCTCATAATCATCGCCAGCATTTGCGTAATGGCTTGACAGAGACTCTTCATGGGTCAGTTGATCACTGTAAACGATATTCATTGCTTTGAAACCAACTGAACTCATATCCGAATCACGTTTCATCGCATTAGGCGAGGATGTAGTAGACAAGTCACGTACATTGTGCGTTGTGGGTAACACTGATGGTTTTTGTGCCACGACAGATGCTACTGACGACGCGCCTTGATTGACAGCGTGCGTTGCTGATTGAACCGCTGCAGCAGCTTTTCCTAAAATGGATCCAAACATTCCACCCGATGTCGTACCTCCTTTTTTTGTAGTAGACTCCTGAAAATGCGTTGGTACACTTTTTATTTTTGATTGTTCTATGCCAAAACCCGATTCAATTGGAATTTCCTTCTGTGATTTATTATATGCGTTTATAGTGTCACCCTGTCCTTCGCCTGATACGTGATACGAATAAGGATTTTCTATTAAGCCATACTCAGATTCACGGTCAAGCATCCCTACACTCATTATTTTATCAGTTAAAGTCATCTCATCATAGCATTCATTGTAATTGTCACAAATATTTCCTTCTAATGCCGAATTGGTTTGTATTACTGCTTCATTGTAAAAATTATCCACCTCCGAGGTGTTTGGAACTGTCGCCGCATATAAATTGTTCTCTGTATTCGTATAAAGACATGATGGAGACGTCGTCGTCACATAACTAATGTTATCGCTAGAAACAATTTCTGCTGATGTCATTATAAAAGTAGAAGCCGTTTCTACTCTTGGGGCCTGTGTTTGTTGTTGTTTGCTTGAGTTGGAACTTGAACTAGAAAGCAATCCACCGACACTTGGTACAAGCTTAGAAGCCAAATTAAAGCTAAAACCTTTTTTAGTGGTATTAGACGATTGAGTGACTTCAACTGTTGAACTGACACCACTGAAAACGCCATCCAGTCCTCCTTTTAAGCCCTTTGAAATTCCGCCAAGTACACTGGTTGCTGTAGATGCAACTACATTTGCCTTCTGTTGTGTCTGAGATGGCTTATAATAGCCACCTTGTCCTGAGCTCAAATTTTGATTCATGTCTGTTGTATCCACGGTCTTTTCAATATCAAATTCAAACGACGACTTATTATTGATGATCATACTGTTATCCATTGTTGAAATTGGGACGTTGCTCAAACTATTTTCTGGTTCAATGTTTGCAACGGTTGCCGTCAGTTCTATTATGTCAACATTAAAACTATCGTAAAAACTATCGTCGAATGCTACAGCATGGTTCTCTATTGCCTCAGCCTCTGGCATAAAGTTAGATCGATTCGGAGGGTCTACTGAACATACTATGGTGGTACTTGGTACTGAGGGTACGGTTACAATATTAGATGAATTGTCAATTTGATCGTTTATGGGAGATTCTTGATTCTCAATTGGAAAGCTGGGAGCGGTATATGCATCGAAAAGTTCACTGAAATGCAAAGGATGCTCACTATATTTACTTGCGACATCCAACTCTTTGCAAGGTGTGAAAACTTCAGCATTAGTTGCACTATTAATGGTAACAGCATCAGAAATACTGGGAGTAACGGGGTTATTTTCTGATAGGTCCATAATCGGCTGAGGCAAATCGGGTAACTCAAATTGCTTCATGTAATCCGTGTAAGATAGAATTGGAGCTAATGATGATGGAGACCTTAACGTTAAGGTTGATGGCGACGGTGTAGTGTTTTGGCTTGTGGTAACTGGCACCACTTCATGATTATTTGAGTAAACAGTTGTTGTGAACGCGTTGTTAGAGGGACTACAATTTACAGTTGTGTTTTTGTCGGGAGGAGAACTTGTTCTTGAAAATAATATTGCTTCCTTTATATTATCGGAAGTGAAGTTCGAAGATATGGAGAGAGGAGGAATGGAGCTCCTTAATGGTGACAATATTGATTCAGCTTCAGTCGTGCTTGTGTAGGGTTGAGTTAGAATATTTGCATCCGATTCAACCTCTGAAGGTTGATAATTGACACAGCTAGTCGTCCACGTGTTAGAATATGGAAATAGATGGCTGTCACCTGATGGCTCAGTCGATTTCAATTTGCTCAATTCACCACTGAGCTCCCCATCGCCGTAGCAGGGATGTGTTGTGGTTGATGTACTGGCAGCATTGGTGATATGATTTTCTTTTTCTCCGGATAAAGCAATTATGTCTAATTTATAAGGCTTCAGATACTCAGATATGTTAAATAAGGCTGATCTATGCTCGCTATATGGCTCGGGTGATTTTTTACTTTCTAAAATCGATTCGATCAAATTTTCATGTAGGTCTGGGTCTGGCTTAATGTCTGATTTGGCTTTGTCGATTTCAGGTAAGTGACATGCTGGTGAGTTCTGTTTAATAACACTGTATGGAAGCTCCACAGGCGGAGTAAGACATTGTTTTGATTGTATTGGAGGTGATGGGGTCCATGACGGCGTGGGATTTGCATCGATGGATTTAATCGAAAATACTTCCTTTGGTTCTGTACTATCATAAGGATAGACAAATGTTTTGTGGCTGGCTTCACTAGAAGTTGCTAAAGACGGATATGAGGTTGTTGTTACTGTTTTGGTTTTTGGCGATGGAGGAGATGCCGATTTCTGGTCTAACGAATTTAATGATAATGCATCTGGGGCAGGATACGTTGTCAAATTCGAATTGAGCATTGAATATGTTTTGGACTGCGATGATGATGCTGGCAGCTTTGGCAGCTGCTTGGGCCTTTTCTCTGCTATAGGATCTGAAGAGTATAATGGGGAACTTAATGCATCGGTGGCTGTGGTATTTGTATGAAGCGATGATTTGTACTGTGGCGTTGGTAGAACCTTTGGCAATTTTCTAGTCTTTGAAATTGTGGCCATAGCAGCAGGTGGGGTGCTTGTTACGGCACTAGAGTCACCTAGGGTGACTATTCCACCACAGCATTCCGGCTCCAAAAACATCTCTGAAGCTCTTGTAGCGGCGTTGGTACTGATGCTGCTTCCTAGTATAGAGTCTGTTTGGATTTCAGTAGGTTTCTTAGAATGCTTTGTGTGAACTGCCACTCTAGTCTCACCAGATGCTATCACAGAAGCTGTAGTCATCGCCATCATCAGTGAAATCTTCCTTTGCTTTTGCAGCTTGAGCTGTGAATTGTTAGACGGCGGTGTGTCGCTATATGTTGAAAGATTGTCGGTATTGTAATAACATTCTTGGTAATCACTGTAATCTAACGGTAGCATGGAAGTGTATGGCCTTGACATATTTTCCAAAACGTCATATGTATTGGATCCAGAGCCCATCGCAGTATTTTGATCCATCCCAAAGCCGCACTGGGACAGTTCTTCCCTCTGAGCCGGGTCTGCATTTAATCCAAATATATCTTGACTTAAATAAAAACTCGACCGCGCTGTTTGCGGTAAAGCACGCGATGGCGCCGCTGGCACTGCATTGTTTAGGAATGTCGATGAGTAGGCAAAACCAGCATATCCATTGAGATTATTGGCATATATATTCTGGTAGTCACCAGGCAAAAGACGACGGTCATATTCGTCTGATGTGGCCATGCAGACACCATAGCGTTGGTCTCTCTCTATGCACATACCTTCCGCTTTGAACTGCATATCCATTTGAGTGGCACTTGGTTTTGATGATCCGCTCCCATTTTTATTGACTGGCAGCTTAGGTAATAATTTCGATGAGGTACATTTTTGACTTGCATATTCAAACCCATATTGAACTGCGACAACCGTATTGTTTTCGTTCCAATTGTCGACAGATTCCGATTCACCGTCTCGCTGTTCCTGCGAATCATAGCATTCTAAGTAGTCGTAGCCATAACTATTGTTGCTTTTATCTACGGTTGTAGGTACGTTATCACTGGTGAGCTGGCACTCACTACTATATTCGTCTGGTCCTTGATTGCTTAAATCGTACTGCTCACTATAATATTCTCCGCTATTCTGTGCTCCGTAAGGAATATGACTATAAGTTGATCGACCGGTGTCTGAGGATAAGGCACCGTTTTGGGTATTATAAAAGTAATCATGCCTTGCGTAGTGCTGAAAAGAAGACTTATTAGTTATGAACAAATCATGTGAGAAACAATTACCGTCATGTTTTAAGATGTTATTTTTCTGCACTGTTATCTAGAACCTATTTCTTCTACGTGGTATTGTTTAATACTCTTGCAGTAATATTGTGACATTGTAGCGGCGGCCGGACATTAGAGAAGAGCAAGACCTTAAATTATATTTTAAAAAATGTTTTAATATGCATACATATGTAAGTAAATTCCGTTCAAAAAGAAGAAAAAGGTTGTACATAAAAATATTTAAACCTCAACTTTTAAAAACCCCAAACTCATAAAAACGTATTAAAAAAAAATAGCGATTAACGCGCCAGCATTTTCGACTTGCCCGCTTTCGTCCCTAACATGACCGAAGCCGTAACGGTTCTGGTGGAATAAGAAATTATTGGTGAAATCTAAAAAGTTTTTGCAAATCAAGGTGTTGTTTTCTTTAGTTACTGAATGGTTGCTATCACCGCATATTAATCAATAAAGTATTTCTACTTCTAATATGTACATATGTTATGAAAATGCAATAATAATTTTTTTAGAACGACCGATATCCTCAGAAGACCTTGGCACACAATTAACATCTATACATGCATACAGTCGTGTATGCATACATATGTGGTATGTTGGTTCCTTTCGCCTCTTTATACGCATATTTCAAGTAATCAAATTTAAATCTATCTTTCTTTACTTATGTGCAACTGTTTGTATGTACGTTTGAAACTTTCACTTCTAAACTTACTAATAACATATGTGTTTGTATGTATGTATATGTATTTACATACAAAAAGGCTTTTCTACATGTGCACTCGGCTTGAAAAACATAAGTACATATGTAAAGTGTGTGATACAACAGCATATTTTTAGGCTGCACTATTTAATAAAATACAATTCTGATTGTACTTGTTCCTAATAGGAAGATAAACCATTTTAATTCCTCTGGCAATCCATAATCTTTTCAATCTTTGTGATTCCCCACTTGTTAATCACAATTCGTTTAATCAAAATTTCCATTTCATATGTCCGTAATATTGTTAATATATTCCGATTACTTTAAAGTACTTTTAACTTCTCGTTGATTTAGTACACAGTAACTGAAAAATGGTTATTTTGTATTGTATAATTCCAATTCAATAAAAATCACTGAACATGCGCAAAGGAAAGAGAGAATACCAATGCCACCACACAAGAACCTTACTGTGGTGAATACAGCCATAGTAGTTGAAGGTAATATACTTTTGCAACAGTAACAATACTCAGCTTTTAGTGCTCAGTATTTAGATTTTATTTATTTATTCGCCAACGGTATATACCTTAACTGGCTACTTAACTAATACTAAACTAAATGCTAAGGGAAGAAAAATAATTGTGGAAGGCTTTCTTAGTTAGGGAAATTGGGAGGGATGGCTTAGGGAAATTGCCCTTTATTTTTCGGTTTGTTTTATTCTCGAATGCCAATTAGCTGTTTTCACATCAGCGGAGCGTTGTGTAAAAGCACGCATCTTCTTTTACGCTGATGCGATTTTATCTTATGCTATTGTTAGGCTATGTTTTTTTATTGCAACTCTGAATTCTTCCTCGTGACTATGAAAATTAAAACTTTGAATTCGAAAACAAAACCAAACCAAAATCGGAAAAAAATTAGAAAAACTAAATAATTATAGCTTTTTGCCAGCGAAAAAGCCCTTGCAAACAAATTGTTATGGGTGTGGCCAAATTCAAGATGATCTGCGAACGAATAATAATAATTTAATTTTAAAATAAATTGAAAGTTATACTGTATACTGCATGCAGTAACGGATCAAAAAGGCCAACATTTGAATTTGTTTACAGTTTTGCAATATTAAAACTGGCTACGTACGTGTGGTTAGGCACTTCCCCAATCATCCATTTGTAAGCAGACTAGTTGTAGGATATGTTATAAAAGGTTAGATATGTTTTAAATATGTTAAAATTTTACGACAAGAAATCTCCTTTCGATTGTTTTCATTTTTTGGCGACGAAGAGCGTTAGCCGCCTATTTGCCTCTCGCTCTCTCCTATGGTTAGCTCGCGGTTTTCGTCGATGTGAGTACTAGGCTATATAGCCTGTGCACACAAAGCTGGTTTTCGCTTAAAGCCTAGTACTCACATCAGCTTAGGGCCGGTTTCTCGAGTGATAATGTCCCTGCTAAGGGCTTGTACTCAACATAACAAAAACTGCCCCAAAAAAATACTATTTTCAGACAATTATTTCTTGAGCGACTAGTGTTGATTAATTTGGTAATATCCGTGCGTTATTTTTCGGTCACACTGGCTCAAAAACAACAATTTTACAAGCGAAATAAACCGGATGATATAAAGGCATTTTTCCACTATGCGGTTTTTTTTTGGTATTTTTGTGAATTTTCGATTGGCAACGCGATAGGCAAACGTGAGGTGTTTCCATTGGCAAACGCGTTTGAAAACAGCTGTTCTATGAAATAGTCAATCGCCAGCTCAAAAAAGGCAAGATTTAAATAATTTATTATTGATAATTGTAATCGCAGAACAGCATTTGAACAGCGTCAATAAATGTGAATACAATGCTGCAATGATGAAAGCAATTACCACATCCCACTGCTTGAGCATCTGATGCCAGCAGTTGGTGGAGCTCCAAATAAAGATCGGGTAGCGGCAAACAAATGCGTCAGAAACTGTACCCGGGAGTCCAGACGGCAGAAAGCAAAAAGATCTGCTGCAGAAGGCGTTCATATATATCGATCTGAACAGGCATTTAAATAATAATTAATAATAATTTGGCATATCAAAAACCAAAATTATACGAAATTAAGTTTAATAGAAATCTGTAAATAATTCAATATCTACAATAAATGTTTTTAATTTTCCCGTTTCTTATCAGTTTCGGTTCCAGAAAAATTATCATGCCTGGTTAATACTGCTGCAAACAAATCAATTGGCGCAATTTAAGAAAATTTCAAAATGTTGAGCCCCCAGGTCGCATGCTTAAAATTTACTATTGTATGTATTGCCGCAACTCCTGCAGTCATTTTTCTTTGTTTATTTGTTTTCATTCCATTTTTTATTTGTTATTGGCACACCGCTTCTGCACAAACACAGCGTTCATCGGAATTCACCCGCTAAATGAGCTATTTTTTGGTATTTATCCTATGCTTTGCTAGCAGTTTTCGTCGATATGAGTACTAGGCTTAAGAAAATAATGTGCTAGAAAGAGACGGTATTTCAGTATTTTTTTCCGTATGCTTACTCGTTTACCTATTTTTTGGCACTGCAATGGCCGAAGTCAGACAATTGTTGTTGGGGGCAGGACCAAAGAGTCTTGCCACGGCTCGGAACCCAGAAAATGATCTTGTCGTGAAAAGAGATATTGCTATCCTTTTTTTAGGAAATGACCTACATCCCAGCGTATGTCCTTCTTGGCAAATCTAGCAACTTTTGCACCAAAAAATTATACGCATTTCCCGAATCTGGCAAAAATTGTAGCTTCAAGAAAAGACATGGTCAAAGAATCGTTTAAGAGTAAGGTGTTATAAGTATTTAAAAGTGTCAAAACGTTTTTAATTTGCGGAAATTATCGTGACGTCACTGCTGGTCTAAAATAAAGTTTTTATTAAGCTTGCCTGGATGGAATTCTCATTCTTTAGTCTCTCATGTCCAAGTCACACACGTTGACAAGCGAACCACTATTATTGAACCACTATTATTTCCTTCTTCAACTGGGCCATCTCCTGCCAACGGCACCGATAATGACGACCTTCTGATTTTCTTACCTATGCCATCTGCTGCTAATCTGCTTTTACCTTGCTGATCGTGCCGCCTTCGACGAACTGCTGGCAAAAGGCATCCAGATCGGCCAAGGCACCTTTTCCTCCTTCTTGCAAGCAATGTCGTCGCAGGCGTTCAAACACCGGTTCAGATTCGGTTCACTGATGACCCCGCAGTAAAGCGTTGGATGTGGTATTGCTTTCATTATTGCGGCGGTGTTTTCACATATATTTACGCTGAGCAAATGCTGTTCTGGGATTATTATTCTCAATAACCTATTGTTTAAATATTTAGCTTTCTTTAGTTCGCGATTGACAATACCACAGAACAGCTGTTAAAATGTTGAACGCAAGGTCGCAGGTCGCGAGCTTCAAATTTGCTGTTGGCATGGCGATATGATTAACTCAACTCATGCAGGTATTTTTCAGTGGTTTTGAGGTTTTTCATTCAATTTTTAATTTGTTATTGGCACAGCGCATCTGAACAAACAAACAACAAAGACCAAATTTGTAATTCTTTGCGCCGAGGCTAAAGGCGTTCATCAAAATTCACCCGCTAAATCTGGTATTTTTGTGGTACTTCCTTACCATTTCCTTAGCTTATCTGAGTACCGCGGTGAAAAAGGAGCCGGCTAAAGGCGTTAACTAAATATTTCCCTCTCGCTTACTCCCATGCCTAGCGAGCAGTTTTCGTCGTTATGAGTACTAGTCTTCACTGTCAATCAGCTGGGTTTTTTGACAAAAGCCTAGTACTCACAGAGATCACCCGTAATTCATGTAGCATGGTCTTATTATAAATCAGCTGGGTTGTTGTATTGGTAAACAAACCAATTGGCGCCAATTTTAAAAATTTTGAACAACCGGTCGCAAGTTTTAAATTTGCTGTTAACGTGGCCGAAACTCCTGCAGGTGTTGTGCAGGTGTGCGGGCTTACACTTTTTTTCACGGCATTGGTTTGTTTACGTTTTTGTAAATCTTCAAGTTTTCACTGCAAAGTAACATTTAAGAGTGCACCGAGTGCACCATCGCCTAAATGTCCGTCAAATTTTGATGGCGGACTGACTCAAAATGGATTGATCTCTGTGTGTTAAAGATGAGAAGTAACCATTTACAACTCTAAATTTCCTTTAGGTTCGCTTTATTTTACATATGTTATACACTTTTATATTGTTGCATATACTCTTAATGCGTGAACCAGAATCTCTAATGAATAAGTCCATATCGAAATCTATATATACTGTTAATGAACATTCTTCACCCACCAACTCTCGTTTTAATTAATTTTATTACAAATTTTAAATGTATGCTGTCTAGGCCAGCTACTTTGCGGTTTCAGTTTGCTTCATCGTTTAATAACGAGTTAAAGAAGGGATTAAGACTTTTTACAGCAACGCCTTTAATTAAAAAAGAATACATTATTTAGGAAAGGTTATAATTGATTTTAGATATTTACCCTTGCCAGCTGACTGATCCTTTGAATCGCGCCACTTGCAGAGCGATTCCTTTTGTATTACATAGGCATCATAAAGCTCGCCAATTAGTTCACTCAGCAATCCTGTAATTTATTATCATGAGTGTAATAATTAGGAATGCCAAAAATGTATTCTTGAATTCATTTCTTTAGGCAAAAAGACAAATAATAAAAAAAAAATTTTACTTCGAATGCCAAACAAAAATATTTTAATAAAAAATTTTAAAATCGGAAAATTTTGTATAAGTTCTTAAACGATATTTAAAACAAATATAAAAAGTCTCTTTTTTAATGTGCCTTTCAATCGTTTAGTCACCGATATATTTGGCGATAGTATCGGATATCGGTATACAAATTAATGGATGTTACTCAAATGACACTTAATACCAGTTTTTTAGAAGAATTTGAAAAGTTAGCTTTTTTTCGATGCCGACATGACATGGTTATACACGTAAAATTCAATTTATTTAAACCTCTGCAAGAATATATAAATATATTTGAATATGTGGTCTTACCTCTTGGATGCTCCAAGCCGTGGACTAATAGTTGCATAGCATATAAGCATTCAAGTTGATGGTCTTCGTTAGAATCAATGTATCGCTGCAAAACTGGTATGCAAAACTTTTGGAAGGTTTCGGACTCAAGTTTATAACTATTTTCCTTGTAGAGAATCGAGAAATTACTCAATGTTTCGGTCAATCCCCTAATAAACAACTTATCAACCAGCATTATATTTCCCTTAAAATAAAATGTTAAATTCATATTAAAGGCAGCTATCCAAATTAAGATTGATGGAAATCCTTACGTTACTATAATCAATAATGCAATCTGCCGTCGTTCCTTCCTTCAGCAAGTGGTCAATATGCTCTATCACATTTTTAACGTGCTTCTCTGGCGACTCTCGTTGCTCAATCACTGGTGATTTTGACTCGTTTTCCACATATTCCAGTCTCTGAAAAAAATGGTAGGTAAAAATAAGATTAAGTTAAAAATTTGGCTGGGAAATGTTACGGTATTGAAATTTGTTGGGCGATTTATGAATGTAAATCAATCGGTATTGACGAATCAAATGCATCCAAGTATTTTATTCAGTCAATAAATTAGGCTCAGAAACTTAGGGTATAAACCGATCGAGCAGCTCACATGTGGTCCAAAGTATAATACTTCTGAATAATAAACACAAACCTTTTAGATTCTTGTAAAAAATTACTTAAATTGTTAATGAAATCTTATAATGTAATATCCCCTTAAATCATGAAGCTGACAAAACATGCATTTGAGCTCGCGCAATATACGTATATATAAACAAACTCACGTTGGATTTAATAAAGTCAGGGACTTCACTTTCAGGCATAAAATCTGACCATTTTAGGTTGAACTTGATCCACATACTCCGAGCAAAATTCGGTCCAACTTCTTGTGTGCAATATATCAAGTAAGTTTTAAGGAACTTTTTAGCCACGTTTGATGAGCTATTGTCTTTTAAATTTTTGTTCCACAAATCTGATACAGTCAAGATCTTCTTCACAATTAATGGCCCTGTAATAAAAAAACAAAATAAACAACAATATTTTTGTTAAAATTTATAAATACGAGGTAAAAGATAATAGTCGGTTACCAGCAAGGAATATCAGTGACTATCGATAATGACTCTACATACAACAAGCTCTAACTTGAGAAGAATAATAGTACTAATACTTTATGCTGGTAAACGCGACCATTGAAAATATTACCGGCAAATTGAAGGATATATAGCCAAAGCTCTGGAATATCAACAATTAAATCGTTTGCGTACTCGCTAAATTCATTGTACGCCAGTCTGAAGTGATCCACAGAGATGTAGTTCTGTTGAATAAGTTGGGAAACAGCTATGGCCAGATACCGCCTCTGCTGTTTACCGACATTCGCTAAATGCAAATAATCTGTCAATATATAATATAAGAAACTACAGCGCAGTTCTTCTGGCACTCGTTTCATGCACGAAACTACACCGGGCGTTACTGCTTTAGAGGCGGCTGCAAGCTCGATCATTTCTGACACAACCGATTTGATGAGCTTAAGTTCCGTTTCACCAGCCTCATTAAACACTGCCACGGGAGCAACAGAACGACTACTCTGTGAGAACGTTGCAGGTAGCGGTTGTTCACTTCCTCGGTAAAGTCCACCTGCGTTTACGTTAGAACTGCCCAGCGATGACTGTGTCTGTAAAATAATTTATGTAAAGGGATAATATTAAAGTAAAATTTAGGAAACTAGCGTCGGCATGCCGAATTTTATTCATTAGCTTCTATTTATTATGTGGTGTCTATTATACGCCGATTTGGCAAGATTGTCTTTTCCGATTATTTTATTTATCATTAAAAATCATCAAAGATATGATCCGTATATTCTGTAATCACAATTTCGGCGATTTTTGACATGAAATCAATTATACATGAATATTATTATTCATATATATTACTCACTTTGCCAGTATGACGTGCAGGTGGTGCCTGTGGCGTGTATTTTGAATGACTAGCCGATTTTTGAACTGACGATCCCAGTAAACTGCGACCCTGACCCTGCTGGCCACCGCGGGAGGATGAGTTTTCTCGTGACCCTTGAGATGATCCAGTTCTTGAATGTATGCCTTTTTAAATAATTATCGGATTATTATCTTAAATTATTAATGAGTTAAAGCCAAAATTACCTCTGTCATAACGATCTCGCTCCATAGATCCTTTGTTATAGGATCCCTTGTTTCTGGGTCCACTACGATCTCTATCGCGATCCCTATCAGTGCTGTTTTTATCAATTAGGGAAGATAGCACAGCGAAAGGATTGGATGGTGTTGATGTAGGCGCAGATGATTGTCTTGTCGTGTTGTTGTTCCAAAGAAATTGCCCTAATCCGCCCATCTTTTTTGTCTCTAAGTTTTGGTCAGAAAGTTTAGACTGAAATATTTAAACGTATTCTTTTATTATTTTTTTTTTATAAATTAAAAATGTAAATTCATTGAGACAAACAATTTTAAATTGAAACAGCTATAATTTTGTCGGCAATTGCTGGTACCGGTACGGTTTTGGAACTCGTCATTCTACCCGTTTTTTTTTTTGAAGAAGCTAATTACCCTATTTCTTCTTAGAAATAAATAAGTTAAAAATCTAATTAAAATTTTATTTTTTTTATTTTTTATAATAAAATCAAATTAATTTTAATGATCTTACATTCAGGTTTTTTTTTCGAAATAAGACTTACATAAATCATTTGAAAGTATTAATAGACATTTTTTTTAACTGTACCGGTACCAGAACCGGAACCAAAACATCAATACCAAAATATAACCGTTTACCGAATAAGCCGATTCGGTATGGGACCAGTACCGGAACCGAAATAAGATTCGGGTTGATTCCCTGGTTAATGTAGATGTATATATTATATACTATACTATATAAGCATATCTGCATACCTAGTTTTCGATTTTAACTGGTGGGTTTTGTGAAATCGCGGCTTGAAAAAATAGCAACATTTAATGTTTTATTTTAAGATATCTTTTAGGGTCTGTACTCATTTGTTTTCAAACCTATGCCAAAAAATTGCTTAGATGACCTTCTACAGAATTGCATTTAAGGTTTTACGTCAATCAAAGTTTATAAGCTATTTAAGTACTTTTTTCACCTTTATTCACAACCAATTTTATGCGGTGAAGAGACTTAAAAAAATACAAGGAAAACAAGAGAGAACGTTATAGTCGGGTGCCCTGACTATCAGATACCCGTTACTCAGGTACTTTTTCGAAATATTTTAATTTTTAAAATCGTATATGAGCGATTGTGGGCGTTAGAGGGGGCGTGGCACTTTTTTAAAACAAACTTGCACTGCGTAGGAACTCCTAGAATCTGCATGCAAAACGCCAATCTTCTAGCTTTTATAGTTTCCGAAATCTCAGCGTTCATACAGACAGACAGACGGACAGACGGACATGGCTAGATCGACTCGGCTAGTGATCCTGATCAAGAATATATATACTTTATGGGGTCGGAAACGCTTCCTTCTAGCTGTTACATACTTTTGCACGAATACAATATACCCTTTTACTCTACGAGTAACGGGTATAAATATGTGCCCTGAAATATTTTACAGGATTCCATTAGGAATCGGTTTATTTCGGTTATCGGTTCCGGTTCTGGTTTCATTCCCTGGTATTTATCAATACCTATCAAAATGTAGAACAAATTTTAAATCGGACCATTCGTTAAAAAGTTATGCGCGATCAAAGTTTTATATCTCCATCTCCCTCGCAGTCCCTTTAGCTGAGTAACGGGTATCTGATAGTCGGGAACAAAGAATGGAACCTAGAGGTTTTTTATACCTAATAGCTATAAAATTATATATCTTCGGCTCTAAGGATCCAAAATGAAAAATTATCGGATTATAAAAGATAAGAAACGAGATTAGTTTTTCGGGTTCATGACACTGGAGTGTCGCAGAAACTTTTTAAAAGTCTGTTTTCACTGGCATTTCCAAACGGCCTAATTAATATTTGTATACCCTGCATTGTTAATGTTCTAAACGCTTAAAGACTGAAATTTTAGTCGGAAACGTCTCCTTCACTGCGTTGCAAACTTTTGACTGATATTATAATACCCTCTGCAAGGGTATACAAATTGGTGGATGTTATTCAAGTGACAGTTTATAATATTCAAAAGGTTTGACTGAACTATACAAACCATTTTTTTAAAGAAAAATTCCAAAAGTTTGATCTTTGTTTGTTACCAAAAACCCAACCCTAACATACGTTTTACACGAAAACAATTAGTCTAAGTAAAATGTAGCTAAACCATAAACACTTCTTACCAGACCCTCCAATTTATTACTGTCAACTGCTTGGGATCGGCTACCTTTGCTGGTTTGCACGTGCCAAGTATTGTCATCATTGTTTCCATTGGAGTGACCAGCTCCGCCAGAGCCACTGCCTCCGCCAGTATTGTTTTGCTGCTGGTGTCGTAGATTACCGTTGTCACCACGTTGGCTATGGCTGCCACCATACCCGCTACCAGAGCGAGAATCTCCGTACCGAGCGTTGCCACGATCATCTCTTTTACCAGAGCCACCCTGCGATGCTACGGGCGTAGTATTGGAAAGTGTGCCAAAATATTGCGCTGAAAGCTGTTCGTTTTTTGCCTCCTTCTCAATTTGTCCCATAGTTTTGGGTGCCTCATTGCGCGAAGTTTGCCATTTGTTTTTGCGTAAGTCAATTACATCTTGAAGCATAAAACGCACTCGAGAGCTTACTTTGGCTCCATCTTTGTCAGATTTTGAGGCGATCGCCTGCATCCTTGTTATTGATTTTTCCAATGAATAACACCGACTTGGGTCCTTTGAATTTACTGGGGTCTGCTCAAACTTGGCACCCACAGTTGTTAGTAGCTTGCATAGGCATTCAAGCATATCCTCAGAATGAGGATTGAGAAGTGTATCAATGCAAGAATATATTATTTTGCCAGTCAACATGGATATTTTAAAAAGTTCGCCGATAAATCGTACTGTGCCTCCGGAGCGTCGTCTTATTTTTCGTTCCTCCTCTTCCAAGAATGCCTCAAGTTCTGCTTTTTCGTTTGCATCTGCACATTTCTTTATTTTATCCACAATTGGCTGTAATTTTTTTTCTTTTGCAGTGCTTTGTGAAACGTTTTGTGTAAATTCCCGTTCCGTTTTATCTAACAAAGCATTTCGGAAATGTGCCAAATTAGATTTGGTGCCGCTTTCCATTCGCTCGTCTCGCGCCTTTACTTCCGAAATTAGCCGATGGCATAGTCTGGCATAGGATACGGAAAAGTTCGGCTCATCAATTGCTTTTTCAAATACCAACACAATAACTTCGTCCATTTTATCGGGAGTATCAATTTTCAGTTTTATAATCTCCTCCACAAGCGTATCGAACCTTTCTGGGGTAAGCTTGTTTAAAATACCACGAACCCGACGTACCAATTCATCTTTTTCCTGTGTCGATCTTGCGTCGCTGTCAGCATCCGATTTGTTTAAGCCTCGTGGGCGCCAGGCATTTTCGTTCTCACTTAGTTTTACATCTTGATTTAAAGATAGATTAACGTGGATCATGCCTTTCATACTGCTTCTGCCGCCACCACCCTGTACACCTGACATCGACATTTGTTTGCCAATATAATTTCCTCCGGATTCACTGCTACGATTGCCAATCATTCCAACCATCGATTGTACTCTTTTATTATTATTGTTATTTCGGATAAACGATGGCATTAAGTTCGGTTGAGGAAGAATGGACACATTTTTCACCTCTGGTTGAATACGAGAAGCCTTTACCTCCCGTAACTGCAATAGCTGCTCTCGATCGTATTGTTTCTTGCCGCTAGGATTGCTTGGCGACCATTGACCCTCATTATAGCTGATACAAGATGATGCGGTTATCCCTGTTCCTTCAACTTTAGGATCGGTAGGCTTAGGTTGGTCCTCCAGGTTCTCATCTGGCTTAGAGTCTAAACTTGCATCGGATTGAAGATCTACATCCTGTCCTGTATTATTCGTTGAAAGGGACTCTGTTGCTGGCTCCTGGGTAGGAACGTCTATTGAAATATCGGCATTATTCTTAGCTTTTGTAGTGTCCTTTGTTTCTGTTTGACGACTGTCCACACAAATTACTTCTTTCAATGCCATCGGTAATATTTCAGTCTCATCAGGGACACTTCTTAAACTTAGTTCTGGTTGTGTTGGTTGCTCTTCGCTTTGGTTGTCTTTTAAACTTTCCACTGAAGATTTCTCTAATATTTCGGTCGACCGTTTAGACTCAGAATTATCCAAAACTGTGTGCATATTAGACGAATCTGCGATGAAATCAAGAGGTGGTGATTCCTCAGTACTAGCGATTTCAGGCTCGGCAGAAAAATTCGATGTTGGCTGGCTGTTCTTTACATTGACAACCAGTAACTCTGTTGAGGGGTTTTCGGAGGACACAACAGAATCTAATTCAGCAATATTTGTTTCCTCCGTATTAGTAGGACCCTCCTGTGCAATCTCAGTACTTGATACCGTTTGCTTCTGTTGAGGTGATTCGGATGTTTGATGCGGCAAAATTTGTTGTAAAGGTTCATTAGTGGTTGCGACAATCGGTTTGGACACTGCATCATCCGTTTCATCTATAATTAAAAAGATATGATAAAATTTGTTGCTATAAAAAATTAAAATATATATTTATTTATTTAATAGGCTAACACTCGAATCGTTATTCTGATGTCCAAGACCAAAGAGTAAAATCATTTGGATATAGGATAGTTCAAAAGTGTTTCATGTGAATACACTTTCAGTGCATATTATTTTAATAACGAAAAATGTATTAATTAATAATTAAAATATTTATTGTCATCTTTTTTTGTCCTTTTTAATTTATTTTCTTTACGCAAAAAAATGTTGCTAAAATAATTTAAAACAAGAGAAAACGCTATGGTCGGGTGCCCCGACTATCAGATACCCGTTACTCAACTAAGGAGGGAGATAAAGATATAAAACTTTGATCGCGCATAACTAACTAAAATTTTCTTCTATATTTCGATAGGTATTGATAAACACAATTGTTCTCACTGAAAACAAGAAAGGAAGCTAAGCTAGCTTCGGCAAGCCCAAGCTTATATACCCTTGCAGATCATTCTATTAATTTACAAATCGCAAAAATGTTAAATTTCCTATTATTTCACATTAATTTTTCGATCGTTTCTATGGCAGCTATATGATATAGTAGTTCAATCTTTTTAAAATTAAAATCGAAATTCGGAAATATTTAAAAATAGTCATATCCCAGAGTAGAAGAGAGTGTAATAAAAATCAACAAAGAAATAATTTTTTTCCTATTATTTCCATTTAATTTTTCGACCGTTCCTATGGCAGCTATATGATATAGTGATCCGATTTTTTAAATATTTAATTCGAAATTCAGAAATATATAAAAAATAATATTCCCAAGATTGGAAGGTAATACTTCAAAAAACACCGAAGCTAGAATTTTTTTAACGTTTTTTTTCCGATCCTTCCTATGGGAGCTATAGGATATAGTTGTCCGATCCGGTCGGTTCCGACTTATATACTACCTGCAATAGTAAGAAGACTTTTGGGAAAGTTTCATCCCGATAGCTTAAAAACTGAGAGACTAGTTTGCGTAGAAACAGACAGACGGACAGACGGACAGACAGACAGACGGACAGACGGACGGACAGACGGACATGGCTAGATCGACTCGTCTAGTGATGCTGATCAAGAATATATATACTTTATGGGGTCGGAAACGTCTCCTTCACTGCGTTGCAAACTTCTGACTGAAATCATAATACCCTCTGCAAGGGTATAAAAACTGTTGTAGTTGATAAGTTACTATTTATAAATCGAAACATTGATCTCAACATTAAACAAGAAAGGAAGCTAGCTTCGGCAAGCCGAAGCTTATATACCCTTGCAGATCATTCTATTAATTTACAAAACGCAAAAATGTTAAATTTCCTATTATTTCACATTAATTTTTTGATCGTTCCTATGGCAGCTATATGATGTAGTAGTTCGATATTGATAAAATTAAAATCGAAATTCGAAAACATTAGAAAAGAGTCACATCCCAGAGTAGAAGAGAATACAATAAAAACCAACGAAGCAATAATTGATTTCCTATTATATTCCCATTAATTATTTTATCGTTCCTATGGCAGCTATATGATATAGTCGTCCGATTTTGATAAAAATTTATTCGAAATTCAGAATTAGATACAAAATGGTATTTCCAAAAGTAGGAGGTGATATGTTCAAAAACACCCAAGATATAATTTTTTTTACATTTTTTTCCCGACTATTTCTATGGGAGCTATATGATATAGTTGTCCGATCCGGCTCGTTCCGACTTATATACTACCTGCAATAGATATAAGACTTTTGGGAAAGTTTTAGCCCGATAGCTTTAAAACTGAGAGACTAGTTTGCGTAGAAACAGACGGACAGACGGACAGACGGACGGACAGACGGACAGACGGACAGACGGACATGGCTAGATCGACTCGTCTAGTGATGCTGATCAAGAATATATATACTTTATGGGGTCGGAAACGTCTCCTTCACTGCGTGCAAACTTCTGACTGAAATCATAATACCCTCTGCAAGGGTATAATAAACTGTGTTACAAAATAATGATTTTTAAATTTACCCCGATGGATGCTATATTTTTGAATTCGTTACGACGCAAGGATTTTTAGCAGAAGGACCTCAAAGTTCTAAAAATGCTGAAAATGGCCTACTTTCCGGGGGTGTCACAGGCAAACGGATTTATGGTGGTTTATCTTTCTTTTCTTTCTTTTTTAGGGAGAAAAAAATTAAAGAAAACATAGCCATAAAACGTAAAAACTTACAAATGCGGTCAAAATAGTAGTAGTGTTCTCGCCAATCGTTTTTAAAGGTTCTTTGTTGTAATTTATCTTCTCCTGGTAATATTTTATTGATTATAATTGTACTATTGGACTAATTGGATAAGAAATATTACAACAACAAACTAACAAAAAGTGAAGGGCGTGAGCACTACTACTATACTACTAAACGGACTTTCAAAACGTGGTTTCGAGAAAAACGCACTTAAATATTTCACATGCAAAACTCACATAGAGCACTTAAAAGAAAAACGTTTTGCGGTGTTCACTGTATTACTGTAAATGACGGATTTCCATTCTGCTTTAACATTTCGTTTAAAAAAGAAAAAATCCGCCCCTGGGAAGGGTTTTTTTTTATTTTTTAACTTTAAATATTTTATAAAACCGTTCCAAATTCCAAAAAATTTTTTTTTTTAAATTGTACCAATACAAATTTTTGCCCAATTGACTTAAAACTTTTTTTTGTATAATCTTAGAATTTTAATTTACAAGAAAAAAAATTTTTTTTTTTTAAATTGGATTTTATTTTTTTAGTTTTTATTCCCCCCTTAAGGCGATTGTGAGAGTGGGCGTGAGCTCTCGCGAGACGTGGCCTGGCTCTCGGCTGAAACAATCTGGCCCTGCGTAGGAAGCGCAAGAATATGTGTGGGTAATCCCAACTTTCTAGCTTTTGTAGTTTCCGAGATCTCAGCGTTCATACGGACGGACGGACAGACAGACATGGCCAGATCGACACATTTACTCTACGAGTAACGGGTACAATAAAATTAAATTATATATAAACGAAACTAACGGCAAACCCAAGTTTTGATATGCCAATATCTTGAAAAACACCAAATGTTGACCTAATTCACCCAATTGTTCCTATGGAAAGCTGTACGATAAAGATGCATAAAATATGCATAAAAAACAAGAGAGAACGCTATAGTCGGGTGTCCCGACAATCTGATACCTGCCACTCAGCTAGCAGTGCGAGAGATGGAGATATACAACTTTAAAACATAAAATTTCTTCTACATTTCGATAGGTATTTATAAACACTATAAAATTGCGTTTATACATTTTTAAAATCCTAAAAGATGTGGCCGCCAGACACATTTTAAAGTCGTTTATGGCGATTTTGGGCGTTAGGGGGGCGTGGCACCTCGATGAAACAAACTTGCTGCGTAGGAAGCCCAAGAATCTTCATTATTAATACCAACTTTCTAGCTTTTATAGTTTCCGAGATCTCAGCGTTCATACGGACGGACAGACAGACAGACAGACAGACAGACAGACAGACAGACAGACAGACAGACGGACGGACGGACAGACGGACGGACAGACAGACATGGCTAGTGATCCTGATTACACCTGTTACCTGTAACATACTTTTGCACAAATGCAATATACCCATTTACTCTACGAGTAACGGGTGTAACAAGATTTGGTACGGTTTATGTCAATAGCTTTTACACTACGCGAAAAAACTTCACGAACAGTTTAACTTTGCAAAGTTTTATCGGAGCTATAGGATAAAGACGTCTGATCGCACGCGACTTTACCCTGATCAAGGTATGCATAAAAAATAGGATTTGAAAAGATTCATGTCAATTTCTTTTACACTGAGAAGTGTGTTAAGTTGTTGCAAGTTATATCCGATCGTTTTTATGAGAGCTATAAAATATAGAGACCGATCGGCATGTGCTTTTACCTTAATTAAGGTATGAATACAAAAATAAGGTTGGGAAAGATTCATGTCAATATCTCTTACACTGCGCGAAATATCATAAATATCATACATTTCTGCAAGTTTTATTAGATTTTTGGGAGCTTTAGGATTATACGACCGATTGGCACCCGCTTTTAGCCTTTTAGACGTCCGATCGGGGGGCTTGAACTGTGTACATATATTTTAGGACGACTATGAAAGTTTTACATTGTCATTAAACTGAGCTCGCGTATCATATATCGACTCCCCTAGTGATCGTGATCAAGAATATAAATACTTTATATGGTCGGAAAAGTCACTTCTGAACAAAATTAGGATACTCTCAGCGAGGGTATACAAAAAATCCGAAAGCTAACTTTGGCAAGCCGTAGATGAAATATTTTTTCATATCTTACGAATTAAAAAATTCAAAACATCATCATATCATTGTCATATTTATATAAACATGTACATGTGTATACTGAAACTGATAAATGTGTTTCATAGTTGACTTTGAGTTTTGAATGAAATAATATATAGTTTGTATTAAATATGTAAAAACTATATTCACGTAAATTAGATCTCACTGTAAGAATTAAGTAACGAAAATTTCTGTGTTAAACGTATTTCATGATTTCATAAGACCAGATTTAAAAAAAATATAATTCTGCAATCACGTTTTTTGTATTTTATATGTTTGACGCTCGCTTGTTTGCTTGTATGTGTATTTATTTCACATTAACGCATGATGCCATACCGACCAACTGTCGCGTTGTTGCCTAGCCGCTATAGATAGACACAGATGATATCGAATCTCACTAGCACTAACACACAGGCGATCAAATCGATCCAATGCGCAACGAACTAAACGACGAACAGAAAAAACCGCCCGTCAGCCGATAGCTACACTAGCAATCTGCAAATAATCTAAAGAGCAGACGTGAAAACGTATTCACACAACACACTCGCACCCAATAATAATGCCGATACTCACGAAGATCACTTATGCGGGTTTTAAATATATACATATGAGGGAGCAAACATAGTGAATTTAATAAAACAGAGGTCTTGCAACCCGATTAAAAAACATTTTAACAAATAAGAGGTTTGCACCATAAAAAAATAATTACGATACTTTTTCACCGATCTTATATATTGATTGCTTGTAAGCACTGAAGTGTTATTTTACCTTTCTGTAAACTGAAAAAGTATTTAAAAGCTAAAAAAAACGGTTCACTTTTTATACCCTTGCAGAGGGTATTATGATTTCAGTCAGAAGTTTGCAACGCAGTGAAGGAGTCGTTTCCGACCCCATAAAGTATATATATTCTTGATCAGCATCACTAGACCAGTCGATCTAGCCATGTCCGTCTGTCCGTCCGTTTCTACGCAAACTAGTCTCTCAGTTTTGAAGCTATCGGGTTGAAACTTTCCCAAAATTCTTCTTTCTATTGCAGGTAGTATATAATTCGGAACCGACCGGATCGGACAACTATATCCTATAGCTCCCATAGGAATATTCGGAAAAATAATGGGGAAACAAATTATAACTTCGGTGTTTTTTGACATTTTACCTTCTTCTCTTAGAAATGTTATTATACCCTTGCAGAGGGTATTATGATTTCAGTCAGAAGTTTGCAACGCAGTGAAGGAGACGTTTCCGACCCCATAAAGTATATATATTCTTGATCAGCATCACTAGACGAGTCGATCTAGCCATGTCCGTCTGTCCGTCCGTCTGTCCGTCTGTCTGTCTGTCCGTCTGTCCGTCTGTCTGTTTCTACGCAAACTAGTCTCTCAGTTTTTAAGCTATCGGGATGAAACTTTCCCAAAAGTCTTCTTACTATTGCAGGTAGTATATAAGTCGGAACCGACCGGATCGGACAACTATATCCTATAGCTCCCATAGGAAGGATCGGAAAAAAAACGGTAAAAAAAATTCTAGCTTCGGTGTTTTTTGAAGTATTACCTTCTAATCTTGGGAATATTAGTTTTTAATTATTTCTGAATTTCGAATAAAATTTTATCAAAATCAGACGACTATATCATATAGTTGCCATAGGAACGATCGGAAAATTAATGGTAATATAATAGGAAATAAATTATTGCTTCGTTGGTTTTTATTGTATTCTCTTCTACTCTGGGATATGTCTCTTTTTAAATATTTCCGAATTTCGATTTTAATTTTATCAAAATCGAACTACTATATCATATAGCTGCCATAGGAACGATCGGAAATAAGAGAAATAATAGGAAATTTAACATTTTTGCGATTTGTAAATTAATAGGAATGATCTGCAAGGGTATTAATAGAATGATCTGCAAGGGTATATAAGCTTCGGCTTGCCGAAGCTAGCTTCCTTTCTTGTTTCCGCATAGATTCTGTGTGTTGATTTTGTAAATTTACGAATTTCCCTTAATTACTCTTATATTAGTTTGCATTTTTGACTTTAAAAGATCGTTAAAAGATTAAAAATCGCGCTTCCCAGGGACTGGTTTTTTAAATTCTTAAACGAAATGAAAATGAAAATTGAAGTCCGATCATTTTTGGCTGAGAAACAGTGAACACCCTAAAACGCTTTGTATGCCGTGGACTTGGTATTTTTGTGTAGCATAAAGCAGCTTGAGCTGAAAAACTTTTGTTCTACCCATTTTTTAAAAAATCCGCCAGTTTGGCGGAAATTAGCTAGAAACAAGAAAGGAAGCTAGCTTCGGCCAGCCGAAGCTTATATACCCTTGCAGATCAAACCTATTAATTTACAAATCGCAAAAATGTTAAATTTCCTATTATTTCTCTTATTTCCGATCGTTCCTATGGCAGCTATAAGATATAGTAGTTCGATTTTGAAAAAATTAAAATCGAAATTCGGAAATATTTAAAAAGAGTCATATCCCAGAGTAGAAGAGAATACAATAAAAACCAACAAAGCAATAATTTATTTCCTATTATATTCCCATTAATTTTCCGATCGTTCCTATGGCAGCTATATGATATAGTCGTCCGATTTTGATAACATTTTATTCGAAATTCAGAAATAATTAAAAACTAATATTCCCAAGATTAGAAGGTAATACTTCAAAGCTAGATTTTTTTTAACGTTTTTTTTCCGATCCTTCCTGCGGGAGCTATAGGATATAGTTGTCCGATCCGGTCGGCTCCGACTTATATACTACCTGCAATAGAAAGAAGACTTTTGGGAAAGTTTCAACCCGATAGCTTCAAAACTGAGACTAGTTTGCGTAGAAACGGACGGACAGACGGACAGACGGACATGGCTAGATCGACTCGTCTAGTGATGCTGATCAAGAATATATATACTTTATGGGGTCGGAAACGTCTCCTTCACTGCGTTGCAAACTTCTGACTGAAATCATAATACCCTCTGCAAGGGTATAAAAACTAACTTTTTCATGCCTGCAGTTTATAAACGTCTTAACAAACAGACATGTGCAACACGTCATTCGGAAGTTATTTAAAAATGTTAATCATGTTTCCCAAACATAATTGCTCTACATACAATAGTTTCGAGATTATATTGGGTTGTCAAAAAAGTCCTGCGGTATTTTTATTATATTATTTTTTTCTTTTTTTACATCGAGCTTTTAAGTGACTCAAAGCTTCTTCAAATGGTTTATAACGGCTTTTCTACGACAGGCCTTCCTTCTCTGACCACCTCTGCACCAGAACGAAAACGTTGAAACCATCGTTGTGCGGTGGAAATGGAAACTGTATCGTGTCCATAAACTGCACAAATTTTATTGGCGGCTTAAGATGCATTTTTGCCATTATCGTAGTAGTACTGTAAAATATGCCTATTTTCTCTTTATTTTGCTCCATGATTGCGACGCTATAACTCACGAACGACGAAAAGAAAAGACAATCAATCAAACACGTGTTAGCGCGTGAAATGATCTTTCCAAAATGGTATATTATGACAAGATGCGAATAAAACAAGAACTACGCGCTTTCAGCGCCAACTATCGAAAATACCGTAAGACTTTTTTGACAACCTAATAGTTTAAAACAAGAGATAACGCTATAGTCGGGTGCCCCGACTATTATATACCCGTTACTCAGCTAAAGGGAGTGCGAGGGAGATGGAGATTTAAAACTTTGATCGCAAATAACTTTTAAACGAATGGTCCGATTTAAAAAAAAATCTTCTACATTTCGATAGGTGTTAATAAACACAATAAAACTGCATTTTTACTTTTCCGAAATCTTTAAAGGTGTAGGCGCCAGACACTTTTTAAAAAAGTTTAAGGCGATTGGGGGCGTGGCCCTCGTGTGAAACAAACTTGCGCTGCGTAGGAAGCCCAAAAATATGTGTGAGTAAACCCAACTTTCTAGCTTTTGTAGTCTCCGAGATCTCAGCGTTCATACGGACGGACAGACATGGCTAGATCGACTCGGCTAGTGACCCTGATCAAGAATATATATCCTTTATAGGGTCGGAAATGCTTACTTCTAGCTGTTACATACTTTTGCACGAATACAATATACCCTTTTACTCTACGAGTAACGGGTCCAAAAAAATTGTTTATAGCAGTTTTTGGCTTTTTTTGCTTAACTGGTCACAGCGACCTGTAGTTTCTGACCTACCATTTACAGTTTGTTTGGAAATGGGGAAATTACTTTTTAAATGGAAAATGAATAAGCAAATATTAGATTTTATTTGATTTGATTTATAGGTAAAGCTTGAAAACGGCTAAAGTTATTGTTCAAATTTTTGGTGGGGTTCTCGTGGTGCATTTATACGACCATTTCTGATAAAATAAGCTTTTACCGCTTAAAACGGGAGAAACTGCACATAAAATGCTACCAGGACAAAGACTGGTAATAAAACTCGATGATTTTCAGGACACGACTGTGTTATCAAGGTCAAAAAGTTACCAACAGTCCTTTCTTAAGTCTTGTACCTCTGATACAAAATTCTAGTGTTAGGGAAGAAAATCCTTAATAAGTTTGCATTTTGCAAACAATAATAAAAAAAACATTAAGCTGACAAAAAAACAATACAATTTTAATTTAAAAAAAATTTAAATCTTAAATAAAATTTTAATAGGTATATATATAAAAAAAATCTATTTACCCGAAAATTTTTGAGATAAAGAGATAAATAAAAATACTGAAATTATAAATAACAGAAAAATATGAAATCGATGAAGCGGAAAAGGGGGCTAAAAAGTAGGCGTCGCGCAAATTGTCAAACAAATTTTTGTTTGTAATATATTTATTTTCTTCTTCTTTTTATTCTACTAATATCAAGCAAAACAAGAGAGAACGTTTAAGTCGAGTAGGGGAGAAGGGGGCAAAGATACTAAAAGGGGCAGAATAGTTTGTGGCCCTAGCGGCCAAACGGCTTGTTTAAATTGCGCGCCGTGTTTACTGAAAGTTCTTTGGAACACCAGACGTCTGCATTAAAAATTTAAGCTTTAAGCATCATCAGTTGAAAAAATTACGAACCAATTTCCGTCAATGTCAAATTTGTGAAAATAGTTTAATTCTGTTCGGGACACTTTATTTGACATTGGTCGGTCGCAAGATTTTTTGAAATAATTATTTTCTGAAGGGGAATTTCAAGCCCAACGCGTTTCTCTTACTAAATTTTTTGTTGGTCTTCAATTTTTGTGGTATTTAGCAAAACTTCAAACATTCCTTCTGGGGTGAAAATAGTAGAGGGTACTATGTGATAACACATGGTTCTTATTGTATTTTTTATGACTTCTTCAGGTTGGTAGAACTATTGGTCATAGTCGCAGTATTGGTTGCGCTCATGCTCGAATTTGTAGGCGAGAGCTTAATGAGCCAGATTGCAGTCAAACTGAGCAAAATGGCCCAAGTCGCGGTTAAGGGCGGCCAAACAAAAATTTTACAGCGCGAAACTTTTAAGGAATAATGGAATTGTAGAAATCAAGGAAGAAAAATATTAAACTTACAAAAATGTGGACCTTCGCGTCGAAGAGCTATAACCGCATTTTTAATAGCAATGAAAGGTTAGAAAAAAATTAACAACAAATTTACTACATTTTAGATTGAATAATTAGTGTCCAAAGAGTCCAATAAAATGTTATGAAAATGATCTCTATTACGCTATACCTTTAACAGCGAAAGTAACTTTCGTACTGTTTTTACCCCAGTACTGGGACTGGACTAGTTAAAAGTTATAGCCAAAAGAACAGCCTTTCCGATGATACCAGTCTTATTCCGATGGCTCTTTATTTACAGCTGCTATGTCTAACCAAACTTTTCTTACTATTCGTGCTCCCTTCTCCCCTATTTCGACAATCAGATACCCGTTACTCAGCTAAAGGGAGTGCAAGGGAGATGAAGATACGCAGTCGTGAGCGCCATCTAGTGGCTGTTAAAAATTTTGCTCATAACTTTTTAATGGATTGTCCAATTTAAAAATTTTCTTCTACATTTTGATAGGTATTAAGAAACACAACAAAATGGCATTTACACTTTTACAAATTTGTAAAGTTGTGGACGCCAGGTCATTTTTAAAGTCCTCTAAGGCGATTGTGGGCGTTGCGCTGCGTGTGAGTAACGGGTATAAACACCTCTTGACGGGGTAAAAAACTAGTGACGACGACGTACTTTTAATTTAACAAAATTTTCATATTAACTTTTCGCTGCAACTGATCCCCACACCATACTCCCAATACAGAGCTTATTTAGACCGTAAAGCACGTCAGTGGGAGTGTCATGGTGTGGGGAGCAGTTGAAGACTCGGTAGTGGAGTCTTCGTCGAGGGTATTATGGTTCGTTCTCAGTATAAGACCATATTAGAACATAATTTGAAAGCATATGTGGACAAATTATGCATCGGTACGAGCTGGATCTTCCAACAGGATAATTATACTGAGCATACGGCGCATATCCTGAAGAATTGGCTGCAGTGTTATGGTCCCTGGAAATTGTTCTCATTATTATACATACAAATTATAAAACAGTTCCATGTAAAAAATCGTATGTACTCTTTTGTCAGTGCCTTTTAAAAGTTTTTTGCTTAAAACTTGTAAAGTTTTTGTTGAATAAGAATAAAATGTTGTTATACAATAATAAGTTATTATTATTTTTAATAACTTTTAACATCATTATTTTTTATGTCGAGCTATAGAAGAGGGCCAACTCCAAGAAAGAGCACGTATGTACCCTTTGGTCCGGAACTGTATGTATGTATATACTTGTACCCGCAAAAAAAAATTAATTTTTTTTATTTTTCTATATTGTAATACATTTATATATCAAAATAATGGTACCGTTAAAACCGA
Source organism: Drosophila lutescens (assembly GCA_037075285.1). Lineage (NCBI taxonomy): Eukaryota > Metazoa > Arthropoda > Insecta > Diptera > Drosophilidae > Drosophila > Drosophila lutescens. Next base: position 234,271 of record JBAMCF010000866.1, read on the forward strand.
AAATGAAACATTTTTTAGCTATATACCTCTGGGTAGCAAAACAGGAAATTTTAACCGCGATTATTTTGGAATGAAGTTTTACCGTAAATTGCTTTTGCGGTCGTCACGATTCCAGGAACACCGTAAGTCGGATTACTTTGTTTTTTTTTCTTATCAAAAAAAGAATTACCTAGAAAACGCATTTTTTTTTTTGTTTATTCGATCGGACGTCTATATCCTATAGCTCCCATATGAACAACCGGGTGAAACAATTTTTTTTTTTTTTTAATTTATAAAATATTTTGTTGTTTATGCGGTTATTCCACTGCATTGTTCGGCTCATTCATTAGAGAATTTTTTTCTCAGCCTATACGGTTTAGGTAGGTGCGAGCAATACAGATATATGTCAGCTGCAATGAGCAATCAATGAGCAAAATGTAAAAAACCGATGGGCACTTTTGGTATGTTTTATTTTTTTGGTATTTTAAAATACCTCCATACGGTACTACCTGGACCGATGAGCAATGAGCAAAATTGAATTTAAAAAGTACAAAAAAATTGCCTTTCTAAAAATTAATGCCGGATATGATAAAATTAAAAACAATTACATATGTACATACTTTGAACCGTCCAAAACATTTTAAAAACGTGGTAAAAATGTCTGATTTCATGACAATACACACTATTAATTTTACAGCATTCAACCTTAATGATTTAACCAGTTAAAGTTATTTGAATTATAAAGTTTAAATTTACCGTCTAAACAAATCGCAGTACGTGTATTTATATTTGTCCCTTTCTAAGCCTCTAATGAATGCTTTAATGAACGAGCCGAACAATGTAGTGGAATAACCGCATTATTAACTCATGTTGCTATTCTAGTCAAATTTTCATTCGTGAAATCTGCATGGGTATTAAAACTTCGGCTTGCCAAAGTTAGCTTCCGTCTTCGTTTTTAATTAAAAAGAAAAGTTGAAATTTTGTTCTTTAAGACACCGAAAGCAGAATTCAAATACAAGATTTCCTTCATATATATTGAAAAAAAAACTAAATGTATTTATGTAGCAAGTCATAAAAAAGCCTCCTTTCTTTTCATTTAGAATTCGATTCCAAGAGAACAATGTCCGCCGACCGCCAATCAATTTCTTTGCGAAAATTCTTAGGAAATCACTGGATACTGTATCGAGTATACTCTTTTTTTTCGGTTTTTGGACAATTACCAAACATTTCTTGGTAAGAAAGAGTCTTTCAAAAGTTATTTTACATTACGTATACTTACCAGTGGTTAAAGCAGCAGTAGATTCAGATACGTTTTTGGGAGACACTATGGGAATTCTGCAACAATCAATAAAATAATGTTGATGATAGTTAATTAGACTAGTTATAGAGAATGTATAAAACTGCCGCCTAAGAAGGAAATTATAACGGATGCCTTTCATTGTAATTTTTTCCAAACTCTTTCTCATGTCAATTTAGATTTAAGGGGTTTTATAAGGTTTTTTTTCCTAAAAACAAGCACTTTTCGTAAAGTCCTATTGAAAAGTCCTCACTGAACAATTTCTGTAAGACTAATAAAAAGGGACCCTTCGGGTGGACCTTATAAATGGTCACAGGTTCATCAGAAATTTATAATGTAAATTCGGTATGTTAGTGTAACTCAAAATTGAACGATTGTGAAAAGGAATTAAAAAAAAATAAAAATTGAATTTTTGTCAAAATGTTTAGCTTTTGTGAAGCTTATTGATTGGATTGGAGTTTTGAAGGTTTTTTTGAAACCCTATGTAAAGGTATGACACATTAACATGAAACTGTATACATATAAACCCTTTTTACTTACTTTTTGCTTCTTCCTCTTTGAGGTGTAGGTAATATTTCAACCGAAGGTGCATCAGACATCGCGGATACGATTGGGGTCTGTCCAACATCTTGGCGGCTTACTGATATTGGATCTTTAAAATAAATAAAGCATTCTTACAAGTATTATGGTTAGCTGGTATAGGGATGGCCTTAAGCTTAATATGTATCGCTATAAAATAATGATAGGCTTATGTTTATCAAATGATTAGTTTTATTATAGCCGTTACTCGCAGAGTAATAGCTTGAAGGGCGTTTCCGACCCAATAATGTATATCACTGTGGACGTAGTGACGAATCGCACCGGGAGTGTGCGCGAGGTCCGATTGAAACTAGTGATACGCCGATTGAATGGTATTGATTCTCTTCAAATTTTGATTTGAAAACTTTTCAGAACTTAAGTGGTTTAGGAGAAATTTTAATAAAAGTAAAAACAATGAAAATTAAGAAAATTAACAATAAGGAACCCAGTGAATCCGAACGAATTTTTTTTAAATTTAATTTTTTATTTGTTCAAATACGCGACGAACGAGTCCAACTTTGTCCCAATCGGACCATCCGTTCCAAAGTTATCAATTTGGGTCATTTTCAAAATGAGACCTTCATGTGTGTTTGTCGGTTTGTCCTATTTTTTGGTTTTGGGATCCAGAAATAAATTTAGCTTTTACCCCTTTTGGAAAAACAACCGTTTCAAAGGTACATATATCAAATTTAATTTTTTCGTCCACATATTTTGTTTTTTTTTTTTCTTAAAAACTATCCCAACGATCTATACTTCTGAGATTCCTCAAATTTTTATGTATTGCAAATATGTAGGTACATTGAATTTCACCAACTTACAGTGGCGAAAAAAATAATAGGACCACTTCGTCACAGGTTCTTAATTTTGGTAATACTCTAGATTACCGGACTCACCCCCGAAATTCGCGAAAAAATTATCCTCGTTGGACCGATGCACGATTTACGTGCAAAAAGAACTTGGCGGTCGGCCATGGTTCTCTTGTAATTGAATTTTAAAATTCCCGGTTTTGCTATAAAAACAAGTTTGCTTTTCTAACGTTTGCTATAAATATATATATATATATATATATATGTGCACTTTTCCCTTTTTGTCAAAATAAGTCTAATTTAAAAATTGCAAAAATTTGAGTAAATTGGTATTATATGCAACTAGTCCCCACAACCGCGTAAAAATGATACTCGATGGACAGCGATTTCTTAAGAACTCCCATAACCATGGATGACCATTTTCATTTTTGTCATTCTGTCATTCTGATGATTACAGATGAAATGAGAGTGGTCACCGCGGAGGACTTCACTTTTGCGACAGTTAAAAGAGGACGCGTATACTTAACTAATAATGTAAATAAAATTCTCTAAGAAATTAGACGTGTTCAGAAAAGTAAGCGTTTTCATTTAGTGAAAAAATCTATCCAACAATGCGTATTGGTTTTTTACAAAAAATTCATAAAATGGCCATTTTTCTGCGCTCCTAGTATGAAGGGTATATTTTATGAGATTTGACTAAAATTTAAATTTCCTGATATCCAGACATCATAATGATAACCATTTGGCAATACAAGGACATGTGGAAAATTTTCCAAGTCGGAAAAGAAAAAAATTCAATAAAAAACATATTGGATAGAAAACAGTCAAGGAAAGCAGTTAGATTAATCAGGTTTTGGATCATCTTTTTTTTTTGCTAGGATCAGCCATATTCTCAGTTAATTTGAATGCGCTAAAAACTATGCAACATGTAAATGTTTTTGTGTTTTTGCTTGATTTATTATTGGTCAGGATTAATAGCACAGTCGATGTAACCATGTCCGTGTGAGTGCTGTGATCTTGAAAACTATAAGAGCTTAGCTTATATTTTACGCAAGTTCGTCATTGAATGTATCAGACCAACTCCAACGCCCACACACCGCACAAATTTTGCGGCTCCTACATTAGTTATTATTTGTTTTTAATTATTCTTTGGCAAAAGGTGATGAGATGAAAGTCTTAATCTTTTGCAGAATGTTTAGATATTCATATAATTAAAATTGAAAAAATGTTAGCCTTGTATCAAGGCCCTTGATTGTTGACATCAGATTTACAAATCTTTAGGAATATCATAAGTACAACATTTTGACAGGGTCAATAGTAAAATATGAGAGGTACTTACCAACGGGGGTGTAAGATGCGTTTGTCCGTGCTTCGGATGCTTGTGATGTTATATTGCTTAAGTTATTGATTCCAGCACTATCTTGCTGTGGAATACGTATTTGACCTTCTGTAAGGGCTGCTGCCGATGTGTTTGTAAGGTTTACCTGATCCGGGAAGTCATTATCTGCGTTTGAGTTTGTCTTTAAAATATATAAACAAAATTGTAAATGATTATTTGATATGTTAAGTTACTTATTTACTTGCCTTATCAAAATCGTCTAATATATTTTTTTTAGTTGCCGGATCGATTATCTGCAAGCGATGCTGATGTCGGCGCCGGCTCGTTGGTTGCACCTGCACGGGTTGCGGTTGCACATTTGCTGGCATAACACCAACTCCAACCATTGGAGGCACTCCAACTTGTCCCATTCCAGTGCCTGGACCACCGACACCCATTACAGTGTTTGCTCCTGGCTGTACTGTGCTTGTGATTAATTGAAGCTGCGACGAGGTAGCCCCAGGTCCAGTCAGTGGTCCGTTGGGTCCGGACTGGACTGGCTGCAAAGTATTTCCCACATTGACGTTCGTATTCACCGTTACGGCACTACGAGTATGTGGCGGCGGCTGTTGTTGAAGTGTTGGCACGTATTGGTACTGGTAGTAGGGCATTGGGGCGGGTGCATATTGCAAATGAGAGGCTGGAAATGTTTGTTGTCGCGGGTTATATTGTGTGTATTGTTGTATCACCATGTTCTGGTGAAGGGGCTGTGAGTACATGGGTTGTACATGGACATGGCGCGTTGCACCGCCGCTGGCACCTCGTGGGGTATTCGCCGTCGGTGGTGGGCCACGAAATATTCCGCTACTTTGAGGATTTGAACGGGTATTACCAGAACTATTGTTTCCCGTTGAAACAAACTGCAAAAATGCGAAAGGAAAATTAATTATCAGTAGCATGAAAGCAAAGGTAAGCTAAAATAAAAATTGGAATTAAGGTTTAAACTATGATTTATGGTTTATGGAAAATAAGTCAAAATCGAAAGGAAACGGAGCTCTGACTATTGGTTGCATTATAATTTTCCCGGAGCGAATCACATTTCATTTCCGACTGAAATATTAACATAAGTCCGATAAACCCTTGTGATCATTATGTATTAACCTTATCGTAAATTATATAAGTTCATAAAAAGTACTAACAAATATAAATAACTGTTTAACATAAAGATTAACCCACTAAATAAATAAACTTATTGACATTTAATAATTGCAGAGAGTATTATGATTTCAGTCTTCTGATTGCAAAGCAGAGGAGACTTTTCGGACCTCATAAAGTATATATTCTTGATCAGCACCAAAAGCCGAGTCCTTCTAACCATGTCCATATGTCGGAACGAGTCGGATCGGACCACTACATCTTATGGCTCCCATAGGAATAATCGAAAATATAGTATAAAAACATTATAACTTTGTTTGTTTTAAAGTTTTGATTATTGACAATTAAAAACAAGAGAGAACGGGTGCCCCGACTATCAGATACCCGTTACTCTTTGATCACGCATAACTTTTTAACGAATGGTCCGATTTGAAAAATTTCTTCTACATTTCGATAGGTATTGATAAACACAATAAAACTGCATTTTTACTTTTCCGAAACATTTAAAGCGTATATAAGCGATTGTGGGCGTTAGAAGGGGCGTGGCACCCTTTTGAAACAAACTTGCGCTGCGTAGGAACTCCAAGAATCTTCATGCCAAATACCAATCCTCTAGCTTTTATAGTTTCTGAGATCTCAGCGTTCATACGGACAGACAGACAGACGGACAGACGGACATGGCTATTTCGACTCGGCTAGTGACCCTGATCAAGAATACATATACTTTATAGGGTCGGAAACGCTTCCTTCTAGCTGTTACATACTTTTGCACGAATACAATATACCCTTTTACTCTACGAGTAACGGGTATAAAAAATGTTATGAAGGCAATAATATATCCCTATATAAGATATTCCTGGAACAACATCAAGCATTATACGTTAAATATTTATCTTAACTGCAAGGGTATATTAACAGCGGCTGGCCGAAGTAACTTTCTCTCTTGTTGTACATACATAACTACATAACTCTAATCAAAACAAGAGATAACACTATAGTCGAGAGCCTCGACTATCAGAAACCCGTTACTCAGCATTGATTGATTTATGGAAGCAGCAACAGCTCAGCTTCACTTTTACAAAATCTGTAAAAATGTGGGTGCTAGACTCATTTTAGCGTTGTGAGCGTATTTCGGCATTAACACATCGGGTGTGGGCTCGGCTGAAGCAAAAATGGGCTTCATAAGCACTAGTAGAATCAATATGAAAAATGTTTAAATCTTCAAAAATGTGGTAGCCAGAAAGATTCCGATTTCCCAAACTTGCGCCACCTATCGGGAATAACTTTAATTGCTTGACATTTTTTAGGTTTTTCGCTGTTTGTTGGCGTTAGAGTGGGCATGGCACACTGGCATACAAAACTTGAGCTGAATCAGAAGTTGAGAAATCTGAATCACAATGTTCACACGGAACACGGACATGGCTTGATCGACTCGACTAGTGATCCTGATCATATACTTGTTAGGATCGAAACCGCTTCCTTGCAACTGTTACATACTTTATATACTTATACTCTACGAGTAGCGGAAATTTTTCTACATTTTTGTAGGTTTACCGTAGGTTGTAGATATTGAAAATATTAAATTATAAAGTAAGGAAAATATAGAAAAACTTGATGTAATATGCATCTGTTCCTAAAATTTCTAATGGTTTACCTCAGCTGTCGATGCTTGGAAGCTATTTGTTACCAAACTACTGTTTTTGAAATCATACTTTCTACTAGTATCAACACAATTGACGCTAACGCCAACAATATTCTTCTCGTGCATGTAGGTTGTCCCTGCTGTAGTCGTGCCCAGAGCGACTCCCATAGTTGTTCCTATGTGCGAATTGGTCAATGTTATTTGGCTGTTATTACTGACTCCAGTACAAGAAGTTGTTCCATTTCCTACTCCGGCGATGGAGTTATTCGATACTACTGATGCGCCGATGTTATTGCCATTTTTTGTAATGTCCGGTACATTCAGAAAACGAACGTTTGCATCTAGGCTTCCAGGTAGTCCCCGGTGACTGGATAGGTTGTAAATGGCAGTCGAATTCATATCACCCGAATTCAGTTGACAACCATTCACGGTCATTATGTTTGATCCATTGCATATAACCGTTGACTGCTGGGCTCCAACTGGTCCAGACCCCGATATGGATCTATTTACAACGTTTGCATAGCTTTGTTGATGCTGTGTTTGCTGAAGGTGATGGGATGGTTGTTGCTGATGCGTCAAGTGGGGAGCCTGTTGAGCATTCTGTGCTGTTGCCTTAATAATGGAGACCACATTGTATGCCTTATTTATCTGAAACTGGGGCTGCGGTGTTTGATGGCTTTGCTGCTGTTGCAGTGGCTGAAGGCATTGTGGCTTCGAAGAGAGCACCTGTTGAGCATACTTTTTGGTCTTTTTATTGGCTGGCAAAATCTACAACAGATCACAAGAGTGTGGATATTTCCGGACTATAGAATTTAATTAGCAATAATTTTTAACTCAAAATTTATCCAGGGAGTTTGCAAAAAAAAATAAAAAATATATATAGTCGACTATTCCGACTTAACTTCACTCAAATAAATCCCAAAAATAAAAAAAGGCCCCAAAAAGGTACTTCTACAACAGATCACAAGAGTGGGTATATTTCCGGACTGTAGAATTTAATGAGCAACAATTTGCAACTAAAAATGTAACCAGAGTATAAAGAAAAACAAGAAAGGAAGCTAACTTCGGCAAGCCGAAGTTTATATACCCTTGCAGTTAAAATAAAAAGTCAAAGAAATCAATGTACATTTTTATTTTTAACAGTGAACTTAACTCTTTGTTCCGTTTTCTTTAGAGTATTTCAAGGCGCTAATTGTTAACGATATACAGTGGCGGCATTTTGAATTTGTAGAAATTTTTAACAATTTTTCAAATAAAACTTTTGATATTGTTGAGCCGAACAACAAACTGTTTTCACGTTCATCTGTTTTAGCGTTAAGCTGAATCGAAAACTTTTTTATTATTTATTATTATTTTTAGCTTTGAACTTAACTCTGAGCACTGAACTGAACACATGAACACTTTGAACTCAACTGAACTGAATACGTTTTGGTTGTCATGATTTCTAGTTGTTCAAAATCACCACGCCTACATAAAATTTAAAATAAAAAAATCGTACTATTCCTATGGGAGCCTTAAGATATAGTGGTCCGATCCGGCTCGCTCCGACATATGTACTACCTGCAATAGAAAGAAGACTTTTCGGAAAGTTTCATTGCGATAGCTTTAAAACTGAGAGACTAGTTCGCATAGAAACGGACAGACGGGCATGGCTAGACGGACGCGGCTATTGGTGCTGATCAAGAATATATATACTTTATGTATATGTATGTTATATGTTATGTATATCTGACTGAAGTTATAATACCCTCTGCAAGGGTATAAATATATAAAATAAATAGATAGTCGACTATTCCGACTTCACTTCGTTCATTAAGATCAAATTAAAAAAATTAAAAAAAATTCTCAAAAATCCAAAATAGGTACTTATGTTGTTAATTTATAATAGTATTACACTTCTGCACGATGAAATATGCATTTTATACGGCTGCAGTAGCCCAGACTATGAAACGATAATAAAGCATTTCCGATGAGCTTATGGTGTTGCATTTTGAATTGTGGCTTTTTTTAAATTGGTATTACTGAAGTGATTTGGAAAAGTTGGGATTAAGCACGAAGGTTCTAGGGATTACCGCGCAGCGCCACTTTGTTACATCCGAGCGCCACGCCAGCTCTAGCGCCCACAAATCTATCTCCTTCCAACTTCCGGCTATCTACAGTCGAGTTACTCGCCTATAGACGTCTCTCTTGGTTTTTTACTTGTTTTTCTCCTAAAATTCCCCTAAGCTTAAACAAAAAGAGCTAGAAGAAGAGCTATGGTCTGTACCTCGACAATGAACACTCTGATACTGTGCTTATTTTCAAAGTAAATATGTCAGGTGTAACTAATGACGCGAGCGACTCAGATATCGACTAGCAATGAAGTCACTTCTGGCCCTAGTTTGCAAAAACTTATGAAATAAGCCGATAGGCATAGACAAAATACATTTTAACAGGACAGAACACTACAGTCGGGTGCCCCGACTATCAGATACCCGTTACTCAGCGAGGAAGATGGACATATAAAACTTTGATCGGGCATTACTTTTTACCGAATGGTCCGATTTGAAAAATTTCTTATACATTTCGATAGGTATAAATAAAGACAACCAAATTGCATTTATTCTTCTCCAAAATCTTAAAAAGTGTAGGCGCCATACACATTTTAAAATCGTTTGTGGGCGATTGTAGGCGTTAGAGGGGCCGAGGCGCTCGGCTGAAATAAACTGCGTTGGAAGCCCAATAATATGTGTGGGTAATCCCAACTTTCTAGCTTTTGTAGTTTCCGAGATCTTAGCGTTCATACAGACGGACAGACAGACGGTCAGAAGGACAGACAGACATGGCTATATCGACTCGGCTAGTGACCCTGATCAAGAATATATATACTTTATAGGGTCGGAAACGCTTCCTTCTCCTTGTTACATACTTTTGCACGAATACAATATACCCTTTTACTCTACGAGTAACGGGTATGAAAATGCAATTAAAATTTTATTTTAAAGCTCAAGATTGTGGGCGCAACAGAATTTTGCGATTTGCGGGCGCTAGAGTGGAATTCTCAAGCTAGGAACACACGATGCAAACAATTTGTAGCAAGTTGAGTGCTGCAATCAATCTTGCACGTAGTTCACTTAGCTAGTTCAACCATTTTGCTGCAAACAAAGAACTTGCAAAATTTGTTTGCAGCAATATTTTTTGACTGGCAGCAATCAACTTGCTCCAAATTGTTTGCATCGCGTATTCCTAGCTTAAGCATGCTTAAACCCAAATTTTCTGTTTTTCTAACTTCCGATATCTGGGCGTTTATAGGGAGAAAAATACAGACGGTCGAACATATGAAGTTAAATCGACTCGGCTACTTAATCTAACCTAGAACATAAAACATTATATGGTCGGATAAGCTTGTCTACAAGCAATCTGAGTGTCGAAGCTCCTATTCCCGCAGCAATTAATCAGCGTTTGCCTTTTTGATCAAACAAATTCGTTGGCTTAAACAGGCCATCTACAGTCGAACAAATTGATAGAATCGTTTTTATTATTGTCGAACAAAATTGTAAGAAATGTGGGCACGAACACTACCACCAACGGATGTGGATAGCCTGCTTTGGGCAACAAAAAAACTAAGAGATATTTAAAAATATCTTTGAAAACAATTTACTTAATAGCAGCGGCAATGATGTCTTAATGGTTTTTAAAGCTATTTTGAAAAAAAATATAATTTTTGCTTTTACAACAAGTTTTAAGTCGATCTATCAGACTTTTAAACTTGGCCAGCGTAAACGATCCTATTTTGATTAAGCTCAAGAGATACCGCCAAAATTTTAGGCAAGAAACAGCGAATCGTGATAATATAATACCTTCTATAGACGAAATCAAAGACTTCGTAATCCGAAAGCGGTTTTTAAAATTTTGATATACTTAGAAGTAGTATTAGAATGCTCAAAGATAACTTTGACTACACTTTCAGCAAAACACATCTAGTTATAGAGCTCATATGAATGTTCGATTAAAACAGCTATGCTGAAACATTTTGCGCTGACCTGTTTGGCTCGATCGATAGCACCATGATTTTTTAAATTGATGTTTTGGCCAAAACTCTATAAACCTATCCACGATGGACCGCGAGTCTTAAGAAGTTGCAAGCTTTTGGTTGTCGTCTTTCAAACATTGAGGTCACGTTCTTTTTTCACCACCCTTAAGAAAAATAACGCTTTAACTTTATTTATTTACTTCGATGGGTGGTAAAAATCGTTTCCCTACGCAAAATAACCGTAAACCTTTTCCATAAACTCTTTTCTTTTGTAAACTCATAATGGATGTCAAATGTCAACACAATTTCAACTTGTTCTGCGATGTACGCAGAATTAAGCTAGCATATACTCATATAATAAATGTAATAGAGATTTAAAATGTTTGTCCAGTTTGATATTTGGCAAGGTCTGTTCAGTAAATCAATAAAAATTTTAGATTTACGCTTATTTAATTATCTATAGCCAGATATCCGAGTAATATGAATTTCCTAGTTGTAGAATTTATCCGAAAGTGCGGTAAGCAGTCTGTCTGTTTGTCCGGCATATAAGTTAATTGTGAGATAAATCACTTTTTATATGGCATGTTACTAACTTAACTTAGAATAGCTCATCAAACTAAACCTATTGGCTATGCCTAATTTTTCAATACATTTTTGGTAGAAAATGAATTAAATAAATTAAAACCAGCATCCTAGTCGCAGTTTTTCGAGCGGACAGCCAAGAAGAGCAGCAGACAGAGCAGCGGAAAAATGCAGAACATGTTCTCAAAACGCTAAAAGTTGCTCGGTCATATTTTATAATTCCCCATTTCAAAGAGGATCTTTCCCCCACTCATGTGAAAAGTATAAGGAAAACTGATATTCAAAAAGTATGTAATAAAAAATTTGTTCTGAAATCCTGGATCCTCCTCTTGCCCCAGTGTCGCTTTCCACTGTACTAGAAGTGTGATACCATCTTAACAAATAAATTCAATTAAACCGTCTTTCAGTGCATTCGATTCCCAATCAACAAATGGCAACCTCATAAAAATGTACGGCTATTGAGCTCTATTCGGACATTTTAAAATCAAAATTAAAACCAGAGCAAAAATTTTTTTTAAAAATATGAGGCATATATAGTAGTAACAATCGTGCTAGCACCAAATGATTTCTGGAATTGGGCATAATTTTGGAGAGTATAATGTCAGATGACTTACCATGTTTTGTGCTGAATGGGGCTGCATGACTTTAGCTATATCTGATTGTGTTGATATAGTTGGTATCGCTTGTTGCATTACGTATATGTAATCCTAGTGAGTTAGTTGTAAGGGAAATCGCCAAACGGTCAACCTAGCCGTTTCATTGACGATTTCTGGGGCGATTTTGGACCCACTAAAATAAGTCGTCACACAACCATTTGATTCTGCAACAGATATTATTAAATAAATTAAATGAATTATAGATTTACTGACACTTGGCGTATTTTACCTGAAAATAATATGGTGTATCACTTCCAGAAACGTATCTGAAATTTAAAGGAATGACACGTATAAAAAAATCTGGAAATGTCTAAAAACAACATGTATATGTACATATGTATGTTTGCGGTCAATAATGACAATAAATAATAAAAGTAGGAGGCAACATTTTTAATCTAATAAGTGACTTCCCGAAATGACTTCCATTTCTCATCTGGCAGTCTTAAAACCAAGCCTGTTAACTTTACATATTTGCCGACGTTGCTGTTGTGGCGATGGACGTAAAATGTGCAAGACTGGAAAAGTAAAATTATCACAGTCACAAAGGTACAGACGGTGAAAACGTGCCACTGAGTTCACCATCTGCGAAATTTCTGAAAGTTTATTCGAATAATAACAACGTGTCGGTGTTCAAGTCATTTTTTCTTAACTCGGCGAAGGCAACTTGCACCAAAAGTCATCATGTAATATTTGTTGCCCAGTCCTCATTATTACTCTTCAATTTACCTGAGCATATGTGCCTCAACGATGCGATTATTTACAAAAAAATACGACTGTTATTGATTCCACTTTAAGTGTATTTTAAACAGCAATAAATCAATCCGTAATTCTAGCTTTATATCATTACAATCAAAAACTATTTTTTTGTTAATTTCCACATGCAATGTGTTCTGTTCATAGGCGCAGAGTTGCATTTATTATTCGATATATCGATATCACTTTCCCAATAGTCACTGTTCATCACACAACATAAAGGCGTTTAAGGCTCAGTTTCCACTATTAAGTATTTTGGTATTGAGCGATGCAAAAAGTTGCCTTTGGTACTGGATGCATCCAATTATGTGTCCGACCTAACACACTTGTACCCTGTTCAGACAGAGGGGCTTTTGCTCCAGCGACCAAATTCCGTCCCAGCGACTTTTTCTTTCATATGAAGTACGCGTGCTAGAAGGAGACTGGAAAAGTGACTAAAACTCTGCTATACCGCGATGTGACACCTTATACGAGTTATAAGGTATTCCCACAGAGCTCCATCCACCATCCGTTGTATAGTCCATAAGGTTTTGCCGTTCCGAAAATTTCCCAGTTAGTCCGCCATCCAATTTTAACGGACTTTGACGGGCTCTTTTATGCGATAATTAGGCGATGTTCTTTCGGTGTAAATCTGAATTCTTCCTCTTGACTGTGAAAAATGGAACATAACTACGACAACAAATCAAATCGATGGCGGGAAAAATTAAATAATGCTTAAGGTCATTGCATTTTGGCTATTTTATAATTATTTATAGTTAGTTATGAGCGGAAAAGCATTTGCAAACAGGTTGCCATGAGTAGGACAAAATGTAAACATAATCAGGGTATACCCTAAACTGTTGAATTGCCGAATTGTTGAACTTTGGTCAGCTGTTAATCAGTTGTTCCATACAGAATCAACTTTCAGAAATTTCAGCAATTCAACAACCTCGAGGCTGTTGAAAATTTTGTTGAATCTTTGAAAACCAGAGTTGTCACCTTTTAGTATTTTAGTATCACCAGTACGCCATATTTACTTTATAATCAAGTTAGACAGTTTATTTATAGTTATTCTTACCTTGCTAACAATTTAAAACAGTAACTAACTAAAATAAATAAAATTTTAGGTGTTTAAAGTTCCGTGACACTTTTCAACAAATAACAGCTGTTTGAAAATTCAACAGGAGCCATTTAGGGTCGTTCCCTTAATTGCTGAAATTTCCTGTTGAATTTTCAACAATTCAGCAATTCAACAGTTTAGGGTATACCCAGAATGTTTGCAGCAAAGTCTCAGAACATGTTCTGCACTTCGAAAATAATAAGTAATATTAATTATAAGTATACTATGTACACCTAAAAGTTCCACCTATAAATTATCAAAACAGCACAAATTTGGTTTTGTTTACAAATTTTTCACATTAATATTGGCTAAACAGAGGCGTAGTAAGAGCGGAGTGTGGGGTACCGGAGGTTAGGCTCTCCCCCCGTCAGCAATATGTATGCATACTCGTTACTCGTTTTTTAACTCGTTTTATAACTATTATCTTATGCTATTTATTTTATTATTCTGCAATAAGATTGGGAGAACGCAATTTTACGACAGTTTTGCCGAGTTGAAATCCCCCTTCGTTAATGGTGAGATGAGCAACTGCTTTTCAAGTCAGCTGTTATTGGATGATGGATGGTCGATGTGCTCTGTGGGAACACGAGTTTCACATTTGTCAAAAATCCCAACCGTTTCACACGGATAGACGCTATGGGAAAAGGCTATTAGCTGATCTTTGTACTTGGCGTTTTGGAAAGAAAAAGCATTTGTAATGGAATGGCACAAGTCAGCCTTTCAACGGCTCGAAACTGAGCAACAAGCTCATCGTAAAACGAGATAATGCTATGCTTTTTTTATGATCATACCTGAAACCAATAGTTTATATCCTTTTTGGCAAGACCTGGCCACTGTTCCAGAAAAAAATTGTACGCATTTCTCCTCGTTATGAAAATGTTTGCTTTAAAAATTGGTCAAAATTGTTGCATTTGCCGCTGAAATCATTCTAACTTTGAAATTTGATCGACCCTAAGGGCCGGTTTCTCAAGTGCCGGCTAACATTTCTCGAACAGATATAGTCCCTGCTAAGGCATTTTGGCTTTCTCGAGCATCAATGTGAGAGCTAACTTTTACAGGGACTTGGAGTCCCTGCTAAGCGTTTTCGGCTCGACAAAAAGACAGATGATTTCCCAAAGCCAACTAAGAGGAAGAAACGAAATCACAGCTGACTTTGCCTTTGACTTATACCCAAACAGGTGATAGAATAATCAAAGCACGCCATTTTTTGCGCTTTACAACACAATTCTGTGCCCTAACAGCACTCTGTAATTGTTTCTCGTTCAGATAAATTAATGGAGTCGAGACAGCCGATTTGCTTTTACGAACAGGTACTTTGACACGGACTCGAGAAACCGGCCCTTAAAGTGTTAAAGATAAATATAACAAAAAATTGTTTTCGTTACAAGTCGTGCCAAATAAAATATCATATCTACACGAGGGTTACGTTAAATTCTATATAGGCTGTAGCCTGATTAGACAAAAGGTGTTTCTGCAACAGCGACCCAATTTTGCAACAACGTCATTTTTTCTATACAAAATGCACTTGCTTCAGCGAAAGTGGGACCTGTATTTTATAAATTTTATTTGTATACATGCAAGGTAATTTCTGTTCCTGGTGATAAGGCATTTTATTGGAAATCACAGTAGCGTACTAACTCGAACTTTGTGAAATAATTAAGAATTCTATAGATACTATGATGTCAACATACAAAATTATTTAGCAAAGGATAGTACTGCTTAAAAAACTGTTCCTATTTTAAAATTTTGAAGCATGTTGAATAATTGAATATTTGCTTTCTTGAGGTAGCACAGTAGTTTTTCTTCCACTTAATTTTTTTCCTTTTTGAAGGTTGATCAGCTGTTTTGTAACAGCATTACTATCAGAGTGTTCGACATATTTATACCCGTTACTCGTAGAGAAAAGGGTATATTGTTTTCGTGCAAAAGTATGTAACAGCTAGAAGGAAGCGTTTCCGACCCTATAAAGTATATATATTCTTGATCAGGGCCACTAGCCGAGTAGATATAGCCATGTCCGTCTGTCCGTCTGTCTGTCTGTCCGTCCGTATTAACGCTGAGATCTCGGAAACTACAAAAGAAGGTTGAGATTTCCCACACATATTCTTGGGCTTCCTACGCAGCGCAAGTTTATTTCAAAAAGGTGCCACGCCCCCTCTAACGCCCGCAATCGCCCACTAACGATTTTAAAAGGTGTCTGGCGCCCACCGAAAAGTATAAATGCAATTTAGTTGTGTATATTTATACCTATCGAATTTCCAAATCGGACCATTCATTCATGACGGGTATTAGATAGTCGGGACACCAACCCGACTATAGCGTTCTCTCTTGTTTCACATATAAAATCCAGAAACGAAATCACAGCTGACTTTGCCTTTGTCTTATACCCAAACAGCTGATAGAATAATCAAAGCACGCAATTTTTTGCGCCTTACAGCTCGATTCTATGCGTTAAGAGCACTCTGAAATTGTTTCTCGATCAGATAAATTAAAGGAGTCGAGAAAGCAGATTTGCTTTTACGAACAGTTTATCTGGTGTTTAAGTTTTTCGGACAGATAGCTATCAGGAAATATGAAATTAGATTTATATATTATTATTATTATTTATTGTTTTGGCTTCCTAACGCTACAAGTTGTATAACTTATAAATTATTCATTTTAAACATTTAAATCATTTTAAATTTTTCATACATAGACGCATTAATGTTTTAATTTACAAATATCACCGTTAGTTTTAGTTCGCGACGGAGTAATTAGGCCACTGAAATATATTATTTATTTTTCTTATCGGTTTATAGCACCTAATTAGTCACAAAAAGATTAAAAATTCAACCAAAAACCATCAAATTAATTTTTATAGTTGATCCCAGTTTAATTATTTATGAGCAAAATTGTACTTTTAAACTCTGTTGCGACCTGAAAATAACGCACATACCTATAAATTAGGACAAAATGTATAATACCGCCTAGAAATTAAAGTCTAGTACTCACATCGGCTAAGAGTTTCACTAGTCGAAAAATATTATTCTTTGCAGTGTGACCGAAGTTTTCAGAGTTTACCGGCAATGCATGTTGCATGGTCTTATTGTAAATCAACTGGGTTGTCAAACAGCAAACAAGTCAATTGGCGCCAATTTTAAAATATTAAAAATTTGCTGTTGGGATAACGATATGTATTGCCGCAACTTCTGTACGCATTTTTCAGTGGATTTTGGGTTTTTCTTTCCATTTTAAATTTCTTACTGGCGCACGGCTTCTGGAGAATCACAGCCAAAGATTAAATTTGTTATACTCTGCGCAGCGGCTAAATGCGTTCATCTGAATTCACCCGCTAATTAAGTATTTTTTTGGTATTTCCTTACTATTTGCTGAGCTTATCTGAAAACCGCGGTGAAAAAAGGCGCCGGCTAAAGGCGTTACCTAGCTATTTGCCTCTCGCTTACTCCTATGCTTACCGAGCAGTTTTCATCGATATGAGTAGCTGTCAATCAGCTGGGTTTTTTGACAAAAGCCTAGTATGTAAAAATATAAAGTAAAAATATAATTCTTTGTGGTGTAACTAAAGTTTTCACCCGCATTGCATGTATCATGATCTTATTGTCAATCAGTTTTTCCTTCCATTTTGAATTTGTTATTGCCACACCGCTTATGCACAAACACAGCGAGGGGATTCCCTAAAATGTTGAATTGCTGAATTGTTGAAAATTAAGCTATTAAGGGAACGACCCAAAATGGTTCTTGTTGAATTTTCAAACAGCTGTAAAATGTTGCAAAGTGGCTATGACTTTTAGTAAAATAAGGTGACAACTCTGGTTTTCAACGATTCAACAAAATTTGCAACAGCCTCGAGGCTGTTGAATTGCTGAAATTTCAGAAAGTTGACTTTGTATGGAACAGCTGATTAACAGCTGACCAAAATTCAACAATTCAGCAATTCAACAGTTTAGGGAATCCCCTCAGCTAAAGATCAATTTGCGCCGCCTCGAGGCTGTTGAATTGCTGAAATTTCAGAAAGTTGACTTTGTATGGAACAGCTGATTAACAGCTGACCAAAATTCAACAATTCAGCAATTCAACAGTTTAGGGAATCCCCTCAGCTAAAGATCTATTTGCGCCGCGGATAAACCGTGGACTAAGCCCATAATGCAGTTTTTCTACGACATGAAATAAATTTAAACTATGTATCTAATTCAAATTACTTTAAGTGATTAAATCATTCAGGTTCCAAGTTGCAAAAGTTAATAGTGGGTTCTGCCAAAAAATTAGACATTTTTAATACGTTTTTAAAATGTTTTGGGCTGTACAAAGTACATATGTAATTGTTTGTAACTTTATCATATCCGGTAGTAATTACTAGAAAGGCAATTTAATATTAATTAATAGACGCAGAAATGTTTAAAATTATCGGTCCAAACAGTACCGTATGGAAGTCTTTTTAAAATAACAAAAAACAAGGATAAAAGAAATACCTTTTTAAGTTGTCAGAAATCAAAACGCCTACTTCCTGCAAAGTTACAACGAATTTTCTTATATTTTTTTGATTATTCGTATGGGAGCCTTAAGATGTAGTGGTCCGATCCGGCTCGCTCCGACATATGTACCACCTGCAATAGAAAGAAGACTTTTGGGAAAGTTTCATTGCGATAGCTTTAAAACTGAAAGACTAGTTCGCATAGAAACGGACAGACGGACATGGCTAGATGGACTCGGCTATTGGTGCTGATCAAGAATATATATACTTTATGTGGTCGGAAACGTCTCCTATCTGACTGAAATTATAATACCCTCTGCAAGGGTATAAAAACCAGAAGTGCCTATTGGTTTTAACAATTTGGCTCATTAATGGTCATTATTGGTCATTACAGCAGGCATATGTCTTTCTTGCTTGCACCTACGTATAATCGTATAGGCAGAGAAAAAATTGCTTTAATGAATGAGCTGAACAATGCTGTGCAATAACCGCATTACGAACTTAATTTTCGATCCCAGTACTAAGCTTTTGAAAACAAACGGAGACTGACCCAACCCAAAAGAAGTGCAGATAACAGACTTCATAGGCTGAACTTCCTATGTCTGGAATAATTAAAAACAATGTACATATATAATCCTTCGGAATGTAAATTGCAATCACCATCATAGACCTGCCATTTAATTGTTGTATTAAAATAAATAACTTTTTGGTGTTCTTCACCTCCATTCTCATAATCTATTAACGTCACCAACACCAATTTCAGAATTCATAATACGATTATTCCAAGACATTATTCAGCTCTATAGATGAAATCATGTCATAGAAATATGTTTTATTTAAGTTTGCTTGACTTCTGGCGGAAAAGCCTGTATATCAAAACAAATTTTTGTTGTTGATTATAATCTTGTTGATATTCAGAATTTAGGGAATACCCAGCTGTTCTAGAGAGCGCTGTTACTGCCTTTGTATTCCAAACTTTGCTTTTTAGATTTTACATTTCATTTATTTCGAAATCGATAGGAATCGCACATTAGTGTGCCTGCACTGCAAAATGAAAAAGCTTGAGTGTGGTGAAAAATCGTAACGGGAGGGAGAGCTAAAGAGAAAATATATGAGCAGACCGCTCTCTTAAGGAAAACCGGGCCACCGTTATAGAAATTAGTTAAAGAGACCAAAACTGTTTTTTTTGTTGGTTCTCTTTGGTATGCTGCCGTTGTGGTGCTTTTTCTCTCGAATTCCGTGAGAGATGGACAGTTAGAAGGATTGTTGTAGGTGGCTGATGTGATGCCTTTGTTGTTCTTTTCCTTGGCCACCGCTGCTGGTGCTGAATTCTTAGTTGTTGTTGTGCTGCTGCTGCTCCTACAAGAACTGATTTCGCGTTGGCTTATCATGGATAAAACAGTCAACCTACTGGTAATGCTAAGACAAGACGTATTCGTGTCACAAAAAATTTAGTCATAACATATAACAAGTTTGCGGTTAAAGTTGTATAAGTACTTTTTAGTTGCCACGGAGAGCAGAAGCAAAGGTAATTTAATCATGTCTGAAAAATATAATTTTTATATTTCTACTTTTTTGGAAGTGATAAAATACGACAAAAAATATAAATGCAAGTTTCATGGTGATTGCATTGTTTAATTTTCACCAAATCATCTTGATAAAATAGCCAGTAACACAATAGATAGTTTATATTGTACATATAAAATACATTTACATTAAAATGTACTAAAGAAGGTTCAACATTTTACAATAACTTTGCGCACATAGAATATATCTGCAGATGTGTATGAGTGAATTTTTTCTTTGGTGCTTTTGCTAACACACATTGCTCCCACAGCTTCAAAGTAACGCCATCATCAGTACCATTCTTGTTGGTACTTCTTGGTTAAGTCCTTACAACGGAAGCTTTTTCTGACTCGCTTTTCGTGTTCACACAAGCTTCGATTTTGTTAAAGTAAGGCTTTTAACGCAGTCACGAACCAGAGGCACGATGAAGCTCAAAAAAGTTAGCAGCGGTGTATAGTTCAAAGAAAACGAAATAAACCATACAGTTTTCCTAAGCTGAAAACGCCTCACCTGTTACTCACGGCCCCGCTGTAAAAATTGATTCTTACTGAATAGCGTAAACGACAATTCCTGATAACACTACCGAAGAATTATAAAGTCGCTTTGAGGTGAAAGCGAATGTTTTATTTATTTTGGTTTCAGTTTTTAGTTTTCCTACTCTAAGCAGAGTAAGTTTTTATAAAGAAATACATATAACTGATTTAGCTCAGAACTATTTATTATTGGTTTAACAATAGTATTTTAAAAAACCAAATAAAAAATTTGGTTTAAACAATTTTTTGTTATTAATTTTTTTTAAGTGTTTTAGGGCCGTTTTCTCGTCCGTCCTGCAAAGTAAAATTTAGCTAATGGAAGGATAAATTTATCCCGGTGGTAAATCGGTTTTCGTTTTCTCGTCCGTCATTTAAAACTCCAAATAAAAGGAGCACTAATTTGAGACTAGGTGGCAACCCCACATCAGAAGAGTTAACTAATTGTCAAAAATTAATCGAAAAACTATCGAAAAATACCATAAAACAGTCATACTAACAACATTTTCTTGAAGATCTTCAATACGCGGGAACCTAATAAATTGTTTTGATAAAGACGCTATAGCAAAAGAAACTTCCCTTACAACTCGACTGGCTGTAGCCACGCTAACACCACAAAAATCGCCTACAGTTATAAGAAAACTGCCGCTTGCGTAGAATCTAAGAGCTATTAGAAGCTTAACCCATGGCTGTATTGTCGTTTCCCTGTAATAATGGTTTTTGATTATATGGAATTAGTTAAAACAAATGAATGCTCTTACTTCTTTACTTTAGGTTCAAGTCGCAAAACAATTTTTTGCAAAACAAATAGTGCCGAGTTTTTACACAAGAGAAACCTTTTAACAAATTCTTCATCACTGTAATGTTCAAAGTAATTTCTCTGGACTTGATATCTGCGCCGATAGGTTCGCACTTCAGACAATTCGACGATATCCCACAGAGTTTGAAGATAAATCGCTCGGGAATTCATTGTAAAATAAATGGGATGACTTGAACAATTTTGATTCATATTTTACTGTAAATAGAATCAGCTGTTTTCGAATGAAGAGTGGAACCAGATTGACAACGCTCGAATGTCTGGCAACACTTGCGCACAATCCAACCGCAAAAATTTGGCACGGTGGATGAAGTACCGAGACAAAATTTGCCGCTACCTGCGCTAACATAAGGACGAGTAAACGATTTTTGGTTTATCGCCCCGTTGTCCCGGCAGGCAAACTAAAGTACGGAGGAGAAAACGGCCCTTAGTTTCCCAATAATTTAAGACTATCTGAGTTGAACATTTAACATAAACTTTCAGTAATTAAGGAAATGGCTACTGTTGAATTTTAAAACAGCTGTTATTTGTTGTCAAATTTTACAAAAACCTAAATCATACAAAATTATACTTATCAGTGTATCACTGTGAGCTCCAGAAAGTGGGGGATAACAAGGGTTCAATTCCAGCTCAGTTGAAAACTTTAATTTTGTTTGTTCTATGGGGCTTATTTTTCTTCAAAAAGTTTTTTCTTTCAAATCCAAAAACCATGTAAGAAAAACGGGAAAGTTTTTCCAACTGTTGATGAAAACATATTTGTCCCGTCAACTAGAACCTTCTCACATCAAAAATATTTCCAGAATTTTAAAAAATCTTAAAAAAAAGAGTTTCAAAGAATTATTCAGCTTTTTTGCTGACACATATGTACCATTAAATCTACCCTTTCAGTTCAAAAGACTAAAATTATTTTTATACCCTTGCAGAGGGTATTATGATTTCAGTCAGAAGTTTGCAACGCAGTGAAGGAGACGTTTCCGACCCCATAAAGTATATATATTCTTGATCAGCATCACTAGACGAGTCGATCTAGTCTTGTCCGTCTGTCCGTCTGTCCGTCTGTCTGTCTGTCCGTCTGTCTGTTTCTACGCAAACTAGTCTCTCAGTTTTTAAGCTATCGGGATGAAACTTTCCCAAAAGTCTTCTTACTATTGCAGGTAGTCGGAACCGACCGGATCGGACAACTATATCCTATAGCTCCCATAGGAAGAATCGGAAAAAAAACGTTAAACAAATTCTAGCTTCGGTGTTTTTTGTAGTATTACCTTCTAATCTTGGGAATATTATTTTAAACATATTTCTGAATTTCGAATTAAATATTTAAAAAATCGGATCACTATATCATTTAGCTGCCATAGAAACGGTCGAAAAATTAAATGGAAATTAATAGGAAAAAAATTATAGCTTTTTGTCGATTTTTATTACATTCCCTTCTACTCTGGGATATGACTATTTTTAAATATTTCCGAATTTTGATTTTAATTTTAAAAAGATCGAACTACTATATCATTTAGCTGCCATAGAAACGATCGAAAAATTTTTGCTATTTGTAAATTAATAGAATGATCTGCAAGGGTATATAGGCTTCGGCTTGCCGAAGCTAGCTTCCTTTCTTGTTTTTTTTTGACAAAATACTGATTTTTCTTGAAGAAAATTATTTAACAAAGAAATTATTTAGAAAAATAACATTTTCTGATATTTTTCTTCGTGACTCTGATACAATTGGTGTTACAGCTACAAGGCCGATAATGAAGAATTTTTGAAGATAAAATTAGGTAGAGAAGGTAAAGGCAAGCGTGAAAAGGCAAATGTTAAACTTATTGAACAGATGCTTGATTTTCATCAAATTTATTAGTTCAGAGCATCGAATTATCTTCAAAATGTAAGCACAATTTTGGTGAGATTATACTATAAAATGTATGTATGTGTGTCACAATATTCAACAAATGTTTTAAAAAATTGTTTATATAATTTAAATTTTAGAACTTTTAGACCAATAAATGGAGAACAAGCAACTTATCAAATCCACAGTGCTACTTGCTCTCATATGTATTTACAATATCCTTTTTAAATTCGCGTGCGAACTGACTTTGAGGTTAATTGGGACAGAACTAAGAGTGGGATAAAGAGGAAGGGATTACCTGAAAAGAAGGGTGCTGCCTAGATGGAATGTCAGCAGCTGATGTGTGCATGTCAGTGCCAGCAGCGACATTGCCCACCCTACTATGATCACCGCAGCCGCATAACCTCACACAGGTTGGTGATCCCTTCGACACACGCCTAACTCCTTATCATCTTCATTGATGCAAGCTTCCATTAGACAAAATTTAGCCATTCATGTTTATAATGCAAGGAAAGTAATACTAACAAAGGTGATCATTAAAGTTACAAAGTTGGGTATCATCTAACGTTTATACTAAGGTCATATTGAATAAGAAAGTTTAAATCATTGAATAAGAAAATTTAAATCAAAGCAAGGATAATGAGATTTTAAAAAATAATTTCAAAAATATTAAATGTAATTTAATTCACTGAGCAAGTATTTTAGTCATGAAGGAAATTGTTTTATAATATAAAAATCATTGGAATATTATTGTATACAGTCAATCAAAATATGTAGCATTAGGACCGGAGCCGATCACTTACCCAAAATATCCAACGTTGAAAGCGCTTTCAATATGTGGTATTATTGGCTGTAATTTGGTTTATAAATTGGATAATTTCAATTCAATTGACTGTAGATAAAGGTTAATTTAGGAAAACACTTCCAGGGGCTCAAACACTTGCTCTCATTACGAGATTTGCTTTATGCATAACGAATTATTTGATTAAGGTAATAGGATTTAAGGTAATTAACGTTTAATGCCTTTTTCAAATTTATGTTTTAATTAATTTAACGATATAGTAATTTAATTTAAATTAAGTTAAGGAATTTAGTTAAGAATTTAAATTGTGTTGGTTAAACTAGACTGGATCACAAAGTGGGTGTTGCAGGCTTGGGCCTGCTCACTTGTGCACTTTCAGCAAAGGGCTGCACTATGTTGTATGTAAGACACAGGGAGCACTATCCCACCGGGAAAATTCCTCTGGAAAAATAAAATATTTTCATCAGGTTTCTCCATACACGCGGAAGGGACTAAACCTCATTCACCCCTTACATTTCTTCCATCTCTGGTTTCAAAAGACTCGGGGCGACACAAAAAGTAAGGGGGAAATGAGGTTTCTATCTGGATTTCTGGCAGTAGAATGCAGGCCAAAATCCACTGGTTTTTCGCCTTCCCGCATTATAGATTTTCCACACGTACTCAATTATGGTTTTCCTCTATTTGCAATATCTGCTTTTCCACACCCTCCCAGTTTTGGTTTTCCACTACTTTGCTGTATCTGATTTCCCACAATAAAGAAAACTTTGTTTGATGTAGTATTTGTATGTGTATTTACTAATAATATTTACAATCGAAGCATTGGAATTAAAAATTGTTGATACCTGAAGCATTCCCGGTTTTTGCTTGGCCGAATGCAGGTCTTAGGTATCCAAGTCTTGTAAGCCTGTCTTCTGAAAATATCAAAAATAATTAAGATATGAATTACATCTCCATACAAAATTAAGGGATCTCTCCAGAAATTATGCATAGTTTGCCATGGCCGATGGCCCTTTTACTCTACGAGTAACGGTTATAATTAACTATTTTCACTTTTTTATTTCACTTTTGCACGAAATTTGAAATTGATATGACCGCGCATCATATATTTGATAGTACCAACGTTCCGAAGAAAAATAATAATTGGTCATAATTGCGTTGTAACTTAAGGTCATACTTTGCCCGCGAATAAATATTTCGTTTAAAAAACATTTTTCAGGGACCGTAATCATTAAAGGTTACGTATATTATAGGTATAGTAGGTATTTTTCGCCAATTCGATTTCATGTTAAGTGTTATCAAAACGAATTTTTATTTTTTAACAATACTTAAAAATGGCTTAGACCACGATCGGACGATCAAATTATTTTATTTCATAGAAAATATTTAAAATTCTAAAAAACAATAATTGTTTTCTTTATTCTATAGTTTTTTTGAGTTCCATCATACTTATTATTATTTGTATTATTTATTCAACAAGAGAGAACGCTATAGTCGGGTTGGTGTCCCGACTATCTAATACCCGTCACTCAGCTAAAGGGAGTGCGAACGCTGTACTCGGGTTGGTGTCCCGACTATCTATTGGGGCTAAAGGGAGTGCGAGGGAGATAGATATATGAACAATTTTGATTGCGTATAACTTTTTAATGAATGGTCCGATTTGAAAAATGTCTTCTACATTTCGATAGGTATTGATAAACACAATAAAACTGCATTTTTACTTTTCCGAAATATTGAAATTTTTAAAATCGTATATAAGCGATTGTGGGCGTTAGAGGGGGCGTGGCACCCTTTTGAAACAAACTTGCGCTGCGTAGGAACTCCTAGAATCTGCATGCAAAACGCCAATCTTCTAGCTTTTATAGTTTCCGAGATCTCAGCGTTCATACAGACAGACAGACGGACAGACGGACAGACGGACAGACAGACAGACAGACAGACAGACAGACGGACAGACAGACGGACAGACGGACATGGCTAGATCGACTCGGCTAGTGATCCTGATCAAGAATATATATACTTTATAGGGTCGGAAACGTTTCCTTCTAGCTGTTACATACTTTTGCACGAATACAATATACCCTTTTACTCTACGAGTAACGGGTATAATAAATATGAATATTTTAGAATATCCTGGTTGTAGCATTGAAATCAAACTGGCACAGAAGCCGTGTGGCACGGAAAGTTTTGTTATTGAGTAAAATAAATTAAAATCATCAATAAATATGATTATAGTCATTATGATTATAGTTATTGAGTTTAATTTATTTGATTAAAAATTATTAATATTTTTCCACGAATTTTAAAAATACTACAAATTAAAGATGTAAGAACAAGACTTTTGGTTTTGTTGTAAATCATAGGATTTTTGAATACTAAAAGTTTGTGATTTTTTTGTTTAAAAATATTATAATCGAGGTGCCACAGAAATCACACAACGCATAAGTGGCCTGATATAGAGCTATTCAGAAATCCACCCCATTTGACGCTCAGAAATTATCTATCCCCACATTACTGCCTGCACAAAGGAGCAGGATTTCAAGAACACTAAAAACCAACTTCTCACTTTCCCGATGGGTTGTTGTTGGCACAGACGTGCATGAATTTGTACAGATTTGTTTGGATTGGAATTCACAAGAATTTTCAGCTTAGACGCTAGGTGGCAACACTGGTTGAAATTTTCACAGTTTGTTGTTCACTTTGTTGATTCGATTTTAGATTGATGTCTTATGGTGCATTTTGAAAAGCTGATGATAATGCCGACGATCACGTTGGTACGTTTCCAGGAAAACTGGAAACAACTGAAGGAGAAACTTGACTTCTAGTATGTTTTACGATGCTGACGATCACATTGGGTGCACTGGCGAAACTTTTTCCAGGAAAACTGGAACTAACTAACTTCCAAGAATTATCCTATAAAACGCATTATTTTTATAAGAAACGGGGGTTTTCCACAAAATAATAGTAAAACTTACTTCCTTTATTCAACTGCAACCTACTGGAAAACGAAAACCTTAAGAAAGGCTGAGGATGTCTGCGTTTTTTCACGATTCAGATTGGGCAGATTTCTGGGTTTAGCACAGGAGAGACAGATCCTCACACGGCCAAGGTCCAAAACGGAAAGACCGAATAATCGAAATGCGCCGGTCACCAGGGCTTGTTTATCGGAAAAATGTTGGACCAGAGTTGCTCAAAAATCCTTATCGAGCACGACTTTCAGTGTTGTAAAGACAGAAATTATTTGAATTTTGCTCTCCCAATTTAATTCCTGGCGGCAACTTCAAATCCTGGCGGAAATTTTAAATTGAAGTGGGAAATTTAAAAGTGGACAATTTTACTTGAAATAATTTGTAAGAATATATATATATTATTATACAAATTTTAATCGGTTTCTATATGTTCTAGTTTCAGAATTCACTTTAAAAAAATGTGTCGGCATTTGGTTTTGAGGTTTTAAAACATACAAATAAAACACTGGAAGTGTCTGTGTTAAGATGAAACTTCAAAGAGATACAACAACAATTCTAGTCGTCTTAATGGTGTTGATCTGGAGTCCTGGAGCCGACTTAAAAAGTCCCAGTAACGCACATACTCAGGATACAGTGTCTGTGTCTTTGCCCGGCGACATAATACTTGGTGGGTTATTTCCCGTCCATGAAAAGGGTGAGGGTGCTCCATGCGGACCAAAAGTATATAACAGAGGAGTACAACGCCTAGAAGCAATGCTTTATGCTATAGATCGGGTAAACAACGACTCCAATATTCTTCCTGGTATAACGATAGGTGTCCATATACTTGACACCTGTTCAAGAGACACATATGCCCTGAACCAGTCACTTCAGTTCGTAAGAGCATCTCTTAACAACTTGGACACTTCAGTGTTCGAGTGTTCAGATGCGTCAAGCCCCCAACTAAGAAAAAACGCTTCTTCGGGACCGGTTTTCGGAGTCATCGGTGGATCCTATAGTTCAGTGTCTCTGCAAGTGGCCAATTTGCTGCGTCTCTTTCATATTCCCCAAATATCGCCGGCGTCAACTGCCAAAACGCTATCGGACAAATCACGCTTTGACCTGTTTGCTAGAACAGTACCGCCGGACACTTTTCAATCCGTTGCACTTGTAGATATACTGAAGAATTTTAACTGGTCCTATGTGTCGACGATACATTCGGAGGGATCGTACGGTAAGTCTTTTTGGTGTGTGAAATGGGATTAGGTACAAATGTTGTTGAACTATCATTTTGCTTCAGAAAACAGTTTTGTTCTGTTTATGATTTTTTTTTGTATAAAATTACTACCATATCAAATATCCGTTACCCATATTTTAATCAATTCCCAGGTGAATATGGGATTGAAGCCTTCCACAAGGAAGCCACCGAACGACATGTATGCATAGCGGTAGCCGAGAAAGTGCCAAGTGCCGCAGACGACAAAGTTTTTGACTCAATAATTAGCAAACTTCAAAAGAAACCCAACGCACGCGGAGTTGTACTTTTTACAAGAGCCGAGGATGCTCGCCGAATTCTTCAGGCAGCCAAGCGAGCCAATTTGTCACAACCGTTTCATTGGATAGCTAGTGATGGTTGGGGCAAGCAACAAAAACTACTCGAGGGCCTGGAGGATATTGCCGAGGGAGCAATAACTGTAGAACTGCAGTCGGAGATAATCGAAGATTTTGATCGCTATATGATGCAGCTGACGCCAGAGACAAATCAAAGGAATCCCTGGTTTGCTGAATACTGGGAGGACACGTTTAATTGTGTTCTCGAACCCGTTTCAGAGCAATCTAACGCACCAACCATGGTTGATTCTACTGAAATAAAGATCGGACCGAAGTCTAAAACAACATGCGAAGAAAGTTTTCGGTTATCTGAGAAAGTTGGGTAAGTTTTCGAGTAACTTAATTAATAAAATTTGCAGTAGCAGTATGGAATGACAAATATCATTCCTCCTCAAACCACCCTGCACATTTATATTTATGTTCATTTGCAAAAACTTTTAGGAGGCGCAGACGGGGGATCGCGTTTCAAAGGATCCAGCATGTGAAGTTTAATAAAGATTTGAAGAACAAATTGTTTCATTTTGAGATGAAATAACAAATGAAAATAGGGCAGTTCCTTTTAAAAAATATGTTGGAGGTCTTTTTCGCGAATGTAATGAACTAAACAGGATCCTTATTTGATTCAAAAGTGTTACGAATATTGAATTCGGAAAACTATTTATACCTGTTACTCGTAGAGTAAAAGGGTATATTGTATTCGGTCAAAAGTATGTAACAGGTAGAAGGAAGCGTTTTCGCCCCATCTCTAAAGATTATAAAATGAAAGACCGATTTTTAAGGGGATACGACCACAGCCCAAACCTTAAGAGCTACAGCAGCCAAATTTTTGCACAGTATTTCATTGGGGGCGTAGGCGCCCACTAAGATCCGACATGTCCCCCCAGTGGCCCCAAACAGCTCCAACATCCATATTTAGAGCAAAAAAGAATTAGATGTACTTAAGCTTAACTTCTAAAGTGGTTGGAATTTTGAAATTTGGATTTTGCAGAATTTTAGGTCTTGAAAAGGCCTAATTAGAAATCTAAAAGAAATTTCGATATCCCCCATAATTTGGGGGCTACATTTAAAATTAACTTTTCGATTTTAAAAATCTAAACCGCTGCTCCGATCAAGATGATTTTTGGATCATTAGTTATTCTATGGCCCAAGTGCTTAAGTTTTATTTTTCAAGTTTTTAACATTTTTTTAAGTATTTTTAACGAATTTATTTAGATTTTCGAAGTTATTGCGTTGCATTTTGTGGGAGCCTGCCGAGAGAGCGAAACCCAGAGAGCGGATGCCAAGAGAGCGACGGCCGAGAGACAGAGAGCTGCAACGAGTCAATCATTTTCGGGTACACCCGATCATTTACTCGTATCCGTTTTGATTAATCGCTTCGGGTGAGCGAAATAAAATGAGCGGTGAGCGAATGCGATCGTCCCATGAATGATCGTTTGTGATCGTTCAAGAATGTGATCTGATCGTGTGTGAACGTTCGGCTTGAAGATTTTACCCGTTTGTGATCGAATATTTTGTGCAATCGATTGGTGTGATCGTGCTTTGCGCTTATCGGTATGACCGTGCAGTTCGAGTTATTGCTTTATATTTTGCACAACATATTTTTATATTTGCACAAAAGGACAACAAGTAATGGATATTGAAAGCGTTTCAGAACTAATATCAAATGGAACCTACACGTTGTCAGGCCAACGGAAAGGAAAAAGTTCCATATGAAGTCAATATCGTTTAATTTAATCTTACATAAATATTTCTTATAAAACTTGCCTTAGTTTGTAAGCATACATGAAGACAATATCGTTTAATTTAATCTTACATACATATTTCTCATTAAACATATAATACATTGAAACGCACTCTCCCCTAATTTTATTTCGTCGTCACAAGAAATCATATTAATCCGTTCATGTACAACTGACTCGAGGTCGCAATCAACGGGAACGATTGAGCGCTTCGGAACGATCATTTTGTTCACCTACACCCGAAGCTCAAAATCACATCATTGATCGTTACGAAGCGAGTCGGGGAGTTGATCGGATCGTACTTCGGCTCTCGGGATTGTTCGTGATTATTCGTTGCCGAGTGAGTTTACCGGATTAAACCAAAATGATCGCGCGATGATCGATCGTACTCGATCATACTCGTTGCAGCTCTCTGGTTCATGAACGCTTGTTCATAAAATTTGACCGAAATACTTGGCATGCTTTGAACGAATGGGGTCACTTTTAGAACATATTGGTGTTAAATTAGGAAGATTTGAGAACAAACGTTCAAAATGTGAGAACAAAAAAGGAGAACGGATTGTTCGCAAATCATGAAAAATGTTCTTTTTTTTTTTCGTTCTTTTTTTTCTGGGAGTAACTATTTAATTAGTAGAATTGAAAATTTTTGTGGTTGGGGACTGTTTGACAATTATAACAGTTGATTTTACCAAGTTTTTTTTTTGTGTGTACGTCTGTCGTCTATAGTAATAAGCTAACGACACAACCTTATTTATTTACAGATACGAGCAGGAGTCCAAGACTCAATTCGTTGTGGATGCTGTATACGCATTTGCCTATGCACTGCATAATTTGCATAATGATCGTTGTAACACCCAAAGCGACCAAACGTCTGAACAACGAAAACACCAACATAGTGAGTCTGTGTGGTATAGAAAACTAACGACTGACACCAAGTCCCAGGCGTGTCCCGACATGGCTAATTACGATGGAAAGGATTTTTACAACAATTATCTGTTAAACGTCTCATTCATAGGTAAGGTACTTCGTCTTTGTTTCAATATTTATACCCGTTACTCGTAGAGTAATACAATATCGTGCAATAGTATGTAACAGGGAGAAGGAAGTTTTTCCGACCCCATAAAGTATATATATTCTTGATCAGGATCACTAGCCGAGTCGATCTAGTCATGTCCGTCTGTCTGTCTGTCCGTATGAACTCTGAGATTTTGGAAACTACAAAAGCTATAAGGCTGGGATTAATCACAAATATTCTTAGGCTTCCTACGCAGCGCAAGTTTGTTTCATCCAAGCGCCACGTCCACACGTACGCCGCAGTCGCTTTAAATGACTTTTAAAAAAGCCTGGCGCCCACATCTTTACATAATTTGGAAAAGTGCCATTAAATGTAATTTTCCTGTGTTTATTAATACCTATCGAAATCTAGAAGAAAAAATTTTAAAATCGGACAATCCATTAAAAAGTTAAAAGCAATATATGAAATGGCCGCTAGATGGAGCCAGTAGCTTTTTCGCACTCGCATTAGCTGAGTAACGGGTATCAGATAGTCGAAGTACTCGAATATTGCGTTCTCTCTTGTTGTATTCTCAACTCTTTAATTATTCATTAAACTTATCCTGAAAAGATCTTGCTGGTAGCGAAGTTAAATTTGATCGTCAGGGTGATGGATTGGCCAGGTATGATATTTTAAACTATCAACGTCTGGAAAACTCTTCAGGATATCAGTACAAGGTAAGACCATAATCTCTTATCAAATCAATAACGATTTAAACCGACCCCTTTATTTTCATGATTTGAAACTAAAAAAAATGTGTTTAAACTTACAAAACCATTCAATTTTGGTGTTGGTCAGCACCAATAAATTTGTTACCATGGTCATTAGTGGTTCCTCTTGGTCTAAAGAA
This sequence comes from Drosophila lutescens, assembly GCA_037075285.1. Classification (NCBI taxonomy): domain Eukaryota; kingdom Metazoa; phylum Arthropoda; class Insecta; order Diptera; family Drosophilidae; genus Drosophila; species Drosophila lutescens. Next base: position 266,374 of record JBAMCF010000866.1, read on the forward strand.
TTCGAGATCTCATTATGTTAAAGAAGTCTTGCATGGCTTTGTTGGTCAGCACCAATAAATTTATTACCATGTCATTAGCGGTTCCTCCTCTGAAGAATTCGCGATCTCATTATGTTGAAGAAGTTAATAACGGCTTTATTGGTTAGCACTAACAAAATTGTGACCATGGTCATTAGTGGTTCCTCTTGGTCTGAAGAATTCGCGGTCTCATTATGTTGAACAAGTCATTAACGGCTTTATTGCTTAGCACTAATAAAATGTGACCATGGTCATTTGTGGTTCCTCTTGGTCTGAAGAATTCGCGATCTCATTATGTTGAAGAATTACTGTGTACAAGTACAAATTGCAACCTCTAAAATTTCAACAAAAGAGACTTAAGACTTTTCGATAAAAAAAATAAAATAACTGTTATTTTCGGTCCCTGAAAAATACAAACAATGAAGCCAAAATTTATTACAATTTCCAAAATAATTGCATATGTATAAGAAAAAACTCAAAGAAGGAACATTCTTTTTAATAAATGCTTATTTAAATTTACAAGAAGATTTTATCAGAAATCCGAAATGTTTTTCTACCCAAATTCTTATAAAAACTTCAAGTCGAGCCTTGGCTCCACGGTGGTTTAATAACAACATACATAGTAATATTATAAATTGTAACATGAAATGTGTGTAACGTTAGTCAAATAACATTTCAGGTTATTGGCAAATGGTTTAATGGATTGCAGCTAAATTCTGAAACAGTTGTATGGAATAAGGAAGCTGAGCAACCAACTTCCGCCTGTTCACTGCCATGTGAGGTCGGAATGATAAAAAAACAACAGGTATTTATTATTTTAGTTAAAATGATGGTTGTATTTTCACATTTACACTCTTTGATTCTTACAGGGAGATACCTGTTGCTGGATATGCGATAGCTGCGAGTCCTTCGAATACGTATATGATGAGTTTACCTGTAAAGACTGCGGTCCAGGCCTTTGGCCTTATGCAGACAAGCTTTCCTGCTATGCCTTAGACATTCAGTATATGCGATGGAACTCATTATTTGCCCTAATTCCCATGGCCATAGCAATATTCGGTATTGCTGTGACAATTATTGTAATGGTACTATTTGCAAAAAATCACGATACTCCATTGGTAAGGGCATCAGGACGAGAGTTAAGCTATACTCTTCTTTTTGGTATTTTGGTCTGTTACTGCAACACCTTTGCGCTAATAGCCAAACCAACAATTGCCTCATGTGTTCTGCAGAGGTTTGGTATTGGGGTTGGCTTTTCTATCATATACAGTGCTCTGCTTACAAAAACCAATCGAATTTCACGAATTTTTCACTCTGCATCTAAATCAGCTCAGCGTCTTAAGTATATTAGTCCACAATCACAGGTGGTAATAACAGCATCTCTGATTGGTAAGATATGAAATTTGACTGAAGCCACTTTGAGCAATAATGTTACATAATCACCTTTTAGCAATACAGGTACTAATCACAATGATTTGGATGGTAGTTGAACCACCTGGAACTCGTTTCTATTACCCAGACCGCACGGAAGTGATTCTTAAGTGCAAAATTCAAGACATGTCCTTCCTCTTTTCCCAGCTGTATAATATGATTCTCATAACAATTTGCACTGTTTATGCAATTAAAACGAGAAAAATACCAGAAAACTTTAATGAATCAAAGTTTATTGGATTTACGATGTATACCACTTGCATAATCTGGCTAGCTTTCGTACCCATATACTTTGGTACTGGAAATTCTTATGAGGTATGTACTTGCCATTTTAATTGTAGTTAATTTACACTCCGATACAACCATTGAGATACTTATTTATCAGGATGAAAATATTTTAATAACTAAAAGATTTCGGTTTAATTGAATCGCCTTCGCAGATTCTTGCTTTAAGTTATGTCACAGATTTAAGGGGGTGTTGAGGAACCTCATAACTAATCACAATAATGTGGTATATTTTATAGCATGTAAGATATTCTTTCTTGAGATGGTCTGGTCTCACGATTTCTCGCACTCTCTCTTGTTTTCTGACCACGAGCTGTCGACATGAAATAAAAGCGTTCATTCTTATTGTGAAATAATTGACTATTATTCGATCAACCCAATTCGGTAGTGGTCTTACAAACCATTTAGCGTGATCTATTCACCACCATTGTCTGGTCCTTCGAGAGCCGGATTACTTCCGCATCTTTATAATTGAATCTGCACACCATGGAGCAACAGACACTTAAACGTCTTACCCAAGCACGTGGTCGGCTAAAGGCTACCGTAACTCGCTTGGTCAATTACATCGAGAATCCACCTCCACAGAGCACTTACTCCGGAGTCGATGCCAGGCTAGCACGGCTAAATCAAGCATTCAAGTCATATGTCCATCACGGAATCAGCTTATGATTCAGCATGGGAACGCCTCAATGAACGCTATGACCGCCCAAGGCATATCGTGAACTCCTTCTGGACACTTTCATGGAACTGGCTGCTGCCCCCAACGGCGAGGTATCTAATCTACGGCAACTTACTGATGACGCCGATGGAAATATTATTGCCATCAGCTCGATCTTTGGATGGATAATCACTTCCGTTGCAATGCCGCATCCATTAACCGCCAACACGCTCATGACTACTGTTGACATAAACGCCTCTCTTCAACGCTTTTGGGAGATCGAGGATAACACTGAACACACACAACAAGACCCTTCGCACGAAAAGGTGGAGCAGCACTTTCTGATCACACATTCCAGAGATCCAGACGGCAAATACATTGTTGAATTGCCTTTCAAACACGAATGCCAAGAGTTTGGAGACAGCCTAAAGGGCGCTGTCTCACGCTTCTATGCTGTGGAACGTCGCCTACAGCGCGATATGGAGCTACGCAAGCAATATTCAAAATTTATGAACGAATATCTAAGCCTAGGTCATATGCGTAAGCTGGCCCCAGAAGAATGCAATACATCAGCCAAAACGTTTTACATGCCACACCACCCAGTTCTAGGAAAGAAGCTGCGCGTGGTATTTGACGGGTCATTTGAAGACGTAAACGGCCACGCTCTTAATGACGCCTTACACATTGGGCCCAGCATTCAACGTAACCTTTTTCACGTATGCCTTCGCTTTCGAATGCACAAGTTTGTGTTTTCGGCGGACATAGTCAAAATGTTTCGCCAGATTTGGGTTGCCCCTAAGCACCGCAACTTTCAACGGATCGTATGGAGAGATGCTCCGAATGATCCTCTTCAACACTTTCAACTCTGCACAGTTACCTATGGAACAAGCTGTGCACCGTTTCTTGCTGTCAGAGTACTGGAACAACTAGCGCGAGACCACCAGGATGAGTTTCCCACAGCATCAAAAATTGTGCTTGAGGACTTTTACGTAGACGATGTCCTCACTGGCGCAGAAACTGAAGACGAATTACTTAGCCGCCGCGACGAACTCATCCAGCTGATGTCCAAGGCTAAGCTTGAGCTTGGCAAATGGGTGTCCAACAGCAGCCGCCTTAGCCCCACCAGACAAGACGAGCTCCCAATAACCAGTGCGGTTAAGGTTTTAGGAATGCATTGGAATCCCCAAGACGACGTCCTGTCCTACAAAGCCTCAAAGCCGGAGCCAGAAGCTACTAAACGGCAAGTATTGTCAGATGTCTCACGAATTTTTGATCCTCTAGGTATTCTGGCGCCTGTGGTAGTACAGTTCAAAATCCATTTCCAAGAACTTTGGCTACTTGACCTGGACTGGGATTCACAACTCCCACCGAAGCTGGCTGAGTGGTGGCAGACCTGTCGCGACGATATCAACTACATAACAAACCTAAGGATTCCACGTTATGTACACAACGAATCGGGAAAAATCGAATTGCATGGATTTTCAGACGCGTCTATAAAGGCATATGCCGCTGTCGTATACAGCCGTGTAAGCAACGCAGACGGCACCTGCTTGGTGTCACTTATGGCAGCTAAAACACGCGTTGCGCCACTAAAGCAACAAAGTCTTCCTAGGCTGGAACTCTGTGGAGCGCTATTGCTCACTCGCCTTCTCCGAGCTGTTAAAGAAGGCTTACATCACAAGGACATAATTGTGCATGCTTGGTGCGATTCCACGATTGACCTTTCGTGGCTGTCGCACACCCCATCAAAGCTGAAAACCTTTATCGCCAACCGTACTTCGGAGATCCTGGATGTCATACCACGCAGCGCATGGCATCACGTTGGCTCAAAGGATAACCCTGCCGATTGCGCATCGAGGGGAATGCTAGCAGCCAATCTCATGAGATACGAGCTGTGGTGGAAGGGTCCACATTGGCTACACCTCAACGATCTGCAACAATCCCAATACAATTTTGGACACGCCCATAATGGATGGGCTGAAATCCTCTTCACTGTGCTGCCGTATTGAATCGAAACCTGAAGCGTCCCCGATTGAGTGTCTATCGCTTCGAGTTTCTTCCTGGACCAAGCTGATTCGCTGCACTGCTTATGTTCTACGCTTTATGAATCGAAGCAGAATAAAGAAACGGATTCCGCCAAGCCTCACACTCACGTTTGAGGAAATCAGCGAGGCCCGCATTTATTGTCTAAGGCACGCTCAAGAAGGCTTCTCATCCGATCTACACCTGTTGCAAAGGGGAAAAGCTGTTGCAAATTCGTCAACACTTCGAAAACTTTCACCCATGGTTTGCAAGAACGGCCTGCTTCGTGTAGGTGGGCGCCTCTCAAACTCGCTACTACCGGAGGAAGTCAAGCATCCAATTTTTCTGCCGAAAAATCATCGCATTTCTCTGCTTCTTTTGGAACACGAGCACAGGAAACATCTTCATCCAGGTGTGACAGCACTTTTCGTCATCGTTCGCCAACAATATTGGATAGTTGGCGCACGCAACATGATTCGCAAGCTTACACATGCTTGTCACAAATGTTTTCGCCAACGCCACAAAACAACTGATCAGTACATGGCGGACTTGCCAGCTGTTCGGGTACGTCAAGCATATCCATTTGAAAATACTGGGTGCGACTATGCCGGACCGCTTCTGCTCAAGGTGCACAAGGGACGGAATCCACGGAAGAAAAAGGGATACATCTGCCTATTTGTCTGCCTAGTGACCTCCGCAATTCACTTGGAGTTGGCTACATATCTCAGCACGGAGACATTTCTCGATGCACTTCGTCGTTTTATCTCCCGTCGAGGCAAGTGTACCCACATCTTCAGCGACAACGGTCGCAACTTTGTGGGAGCTAAGAAGGTGTTAGACGATATGTATAAGCTCATCCTGTCGCAGCAGCATAACACTCAAGTAACCCAAGCGTTGACCAGCGATGGTATCAAATGGAGTTTTATACCACCGCACGCACCCCACTGGGGCGGAAAATGGGAATCACCTGTTCGCTCCGTAAAGCTTCATCTGCGTCGTGTCATCGGGAATTCCATCCTCACATTTGAGCAGATGCACACCCTTCTGGCTCAGATTGAGTCCGTCGTCAATTCACGCACTCTCTTCGCTACGTCAGACACCGAGGTTTCCTACTTGTCACCCGCACACCTGCTGATTGGACGCCCTTATACATCAGTTCCAGAGGGCGATCCTGGCCACATAGCAGTTAACCGACTGGATTACTGGCAAAATGTACAGGCAATGCTACAAGGCTTTTGGAAGAGATGGCATCAGGAGTACCTCTCTACACTTCAACAGCGCCCTAAGTGGAATACGGAGAGGAAGAACGTTGCTACTGGGGATATGGCGATCATCAAGGATTCAAATACACCCCCCGCCGCTTGGACTTTGGCGCGCGTAATTGAAGTCTATCCAGGCAAGGACGGGCTGGTACGCGCCGTAAAGCTGCGAACTTCATCAGGAGAACCTGTTAGACCCATTTCTAAAATTGGCATTCTGCCTAATTCAGAAACTTAGTTTCAGGGTGGGCCGGGATGTTGAGGAACCTCATAACTAATCACAATAATTTGGTATATTTTATAGCATGTAAGATATTCTTTCTTGAGATGGTCTGGTCTCACGATTTCTCGCGCTCTCTCTTGTTTTCTGACCACGAGCTGTCGACATGAAATAAAAGCGTTCATTCTTATTGTGAAATAATTGACTATTATTCGATCAACCCAATTCGGAAGTGGTCTTACAAACCATTTAGCGTGATGTATTCACCACCAGGGGGAAATAGATAAAACAGCAAACTTTGAGTTTTTTGTACGATTTTTTTAACCAATAAGGTATTGTGCTATATTTTCCTGAATAGTAATGTGGATTACACACTGAAACACGGAAAATAAAACAGCTGTTTGGGTTTCCAAATCTCAAAGTACTCATCAAAACGATTCAAACCCCATTTGGATTTCGACTGACTTAGCTCGCGTTTTGATACTAAAGCGATTTAAAACTTCATTTATGAAGGCAATATCTCTTAATCCGATTTAAATTGCAGGTACTCGTCTTCAACGTCATCGAATGGTACAACATGAAATCAAATTTTGTTATAAATTTAGACTCAAAAAAAAATAAAAGTTTATATAACCTAACAGATTGTTCCCATGGCAGCTACACAAAAGCAATTAAAGTCCGATTTATAAAAAATTTGACCAAAATTTAGTTCATTAAAAAGGGATATTCAAAGAGTATTAGATAATACATCCAACGTCATATGTCAAAACACCGAATCTATACTTTTTTAACGTTATTTTTTTGATCCTGAAATCTACTACAGTGCACACGAAAACCTTTAATACATGAGGCAATATTTGTCGGAAGTCCTCCAGCTGCAGATCAGGTTCCGTTCGCTATTTAGAAATGATAACACTGTGCAACAAAATTAATGCTTTTTAAATTTACCTCAATTGATGATATATTGTTGAACTTGTTACGAATTCCCAAGTTAAACTGCGTTTTCCAAAAAGTTCCCCGACGAAAGGATTCTTAGCACAAAGACCTCAAAGTTCGAAAAATGCTGAAATTGGCCAACTTTCCGGAGGTATCACAGGCAAACGGATTCATGGTTTGTTTTGATGTTGAAGTTTTTTAAACGATACACTCTTTATCTTTTTTCAAAAGTTTGTTGTTTGAAAACACAGTGCGGCAACACTACTACTATTGGGTTGGCAAGAAAGTCATGTCGTTTTTTTAGTAATCGTTTTTAATCTAATTTATTTACGACTAATCGAGCACCAGGGTCACACTTTTTAGTATCGTTTTAAAGCTTATTGTCTTAGGTACTATCGATGAAAATTTGGTAATTATTCGATAACATTTGTGGAAGCTATAGCAAATTAAACATGGAGGATCAAAGTGTTTCCGAAAAGGAAAAAAAGCGGTCGAAGCTCGCGAAAAATTGTGCGAAGGGTATGTAAAGATGACATGAGTGATCGCCAATGTCAGCGCTGGTTTGCCAAATTCAGGCTTGGAGATTTAAAGACGTCCCACTTTGTGGTCGACCATCGGCCGTTTTTGACGAACAAATTCAGGCTTTGCTGGATGAAAACCAGCGTTATTCAACGCGGGAGATGTCAGAGAAGCTCAGTGTGTCGCATACAACGGTTGAAAACCGTACTTGGCGGTCGGCCATGGTTCTCTTGTAATTGAATTTCAAAGTTCCCGGTTTTGCTATAAAAAACAAGGTGCTTTTCTCATATTTTTAATCAATGTAATTACGTTTTAATGAGTTCCCATAAAATTAATTAATTGTTTAAATGAGTTCCTATAAAATTATTTAATTGCTTAAATGAGTTCCTATAAAAAAAAATTTAGAATTTTGTCACATTTTTTTAATTGTATTTTTTGTCTAATGAAAAAACGTATGCAAATAATCATGTTATGAGTGGAGCGTGGTCTATAAAGGACATGATTGTTATCAGTGATAACTTATCACAATGCTGTATTGAGATTTTAGTGACGACCAGGATCGATCATAGCCATCCAAGGTCCCCCACCATTTTAATGCATTAAATAAAACTCAAACAATTTGTATCTTTATATTTATTTAAATAGTTTCAATGAACACTTTTCCGCACCACCATTGAGGTAAAGATCCAGGCGCGTTTTTTTATAGTGGTGTCCCCCTTAGGCCTAGTCCACGCTTCAGATCCGAATATAACAAAGAGTGTCCTAATTAACAGCTGAGTTGTTATCGAAGGTGTCCTAAAAATATATATGCGAAATTTTATGATGTATGTTAAATATGAAATTAAAACATCGTGCTGGAAAAGACCAAAAGTTCTTCGAGCGCGGAATTATGCAGCTGTCCGAGAGATGGTCATTAGTGGTCGAACAAAACGGCCAATTGATTAATTATAAGTCCTGATATTTATATCATCATCTTTGAAAATATTGAAAAAAAACGACATGACTTTCTTGCCAACCCAAAATTTTGACCGCAGCTGTATGCTTTTATGTTTTTTGACTATGATTTCTTGAATTTGTTTCTTCCTTAAAAAAAATCCTAAAATTATTCTAAGTATGGGGCTTGAAAGATAAAGAGTGTATCTTTTAAAAAACTTCAACATCAAAACAAACCATGAATCCGTTTGCCTGTGATACCTCCGGAAAGTTGGCTAATTTCAGCATTTTTTTGAACTTTGAGGTCCTTGTGCTAAGAATCCTTGCGTCGGGGAACTTTTTGGAAAACGCAGTTTAACTTTGAAATTCGTAACTTATTGAAAAATATAGCATCCATCGAGGTAAATTTTTGATGTTGCATAGTGTAATTATTGTGTTTTGTGTCAGTAATGGCCAACACATGGCCCACGAACGCGCTGCTTCGACTGGCTGATTATAAGTTATGAAACATGAATCATATTCATACACACACATATATATATATATATATATATACATATTCATTTTCATATTCAGATATCTTCCTTAAGTAATCCTTATATAAACTAATAAATAACAATATTGAAATAATCGATTTTATTTTTCAGGTGCAAACTACTACGTTGTGTATTTCAATAAGTCTAAGTGCGTCTGTGGCTCTTGTTTGTCTGTATTCACCCAAGGTATACATCCTCGTCTTTCACCCGGACAAAAATGTTCGCAAGTTGACCATGAACAGCACAGTCTATAGGCGATCAGCAGCAGCTGGAGCTCAGGGTGCGCCAACCAGCTCCGGATATAGTCGCACACAGCCAGCAGGTACTACTGTACCGACAGGGGCGGTAGGTACTACAGCGTCAAGTGCCCTTCCCACACAAGACAGCCCCAATCTTGACGAACTTCCGGGTCAAACAGCTGTTGTTCACAAAAACAGTGAATATAGTAATGGCGAATTCTTGCCTGAAGAATGCGAATGTGCTGAGCCAATCAGCAACCGAGAAAAAAATTAAGATTCAATCCCAGAAATATCACACTTAAATATTGATTAACAACCGATGCTTTTTAGAAAAGACTAGTTATCTTATGGAAATATACATCTTAATTTTAGGTTATACTTCGCCAGTTAAATACGAAAAGTAACCTTATAATATCACGTTTAAAGTAGGACAATGTCCATATACTAGAATAGTTTAGTGTAAGAAAAATCTCTAGAGGTGTATAAATTGAGCAGTGCTCCCAAATAGTTCTCCAAAATAGGTAGTATTTTCATATGGGATGAAAAATATTAAAAATTTGTATTTATAACCACTACACAATTTTGCTTTACTATTATTTCTTACTTATTCTTTACTCATTAAGTATATTGAAGGCGAGCAAATCTTACAAGTTGAAAGATGCGTGTTAGATCCTGTAAATCATGTTCTATAGGTGGTTGCTTGGCGCCTGGGTTTGAGTATTGATTTTGGTAAGAAACAACAGATTTTGGTTGGAAAAGACTTTTACGATACCCCCGTATAACCAATTTATGTCTTTTTGTCCGAATCAACTTCAAGATCTCGGGAAGCAGCACCTTATCACCCACGCCCTTATCTGCAGATTTATATGCTTAGAAGTTTTATGCATATCTCTCCTACTCAACTTTTGAACGAGGCATCTGAATTTAAAACATTAGCTGTCGCTTTGAAAGAAACAACGATCGACATTTGACACCTATGGTCTGAAGGTGTTACATAGGGCGCTGCCAGCGCGCTGCAGCGTTTCGACGCACATGTACGCAGTAAAGCAGAAAAACTTCATGCACACAGTCAAATTCGTGCATGCACGCACTGACACAAACGCAATGCGTTCTTTCATTGTATGTGTGCTGCTTCTGCTGGTCACCACTGGTTTAGACGTTACCTTTACGACCATTTCCCACCGGGAAAATTCCTATGGAAAATAACATATTTTCATCAGGTTTCTCCTTACAAGCGGAAGGGACTAAACCTCATTCACCCCTTACATTTCTTCCGTCTCTGGTTTCGAAATACACGGGGGTGACACAAAAAGTAAGGGGGAAATGAGGTTTCTATTTGGTTTTCCAAAGGAATTTCAAATTCCCTACACCGTCGCCTGCTAAAAGATACAGGACTTCCAACATTTTCTGCTAAAAGGAAGAGGATTTCCAACACACAAAGAACCACCGTCTCACTTTCCCGGTGGGTTGTCACAGCAACCTGTCACAGCAGATTTAATTTCTGTGCACAGTAGTGGCTTTCCAGAACTCTCTTCGTCACTACGTGTACGTTTTATGTTCTATTTGATAAGTTTAATTATTTCTTGCCAGTTGCGTATAACCCAGTACAAATGAAAAAAAAAAAACATTTTTAGAAATAGAACACACATATGCATTAGAGACTCTTTCATTGTTAAGACCTCAAGATTTAAAAACAAGTTTTTTTTTTACCTTCTTGACCATAGTCTTCAGACCTAGCCGCCAGCATAAAAATCTCTTGTGAAATCAAATCCTTTACATGAGATTATTATCAGACGTACAAAATAGTAAATATCCAGAAAAATATTCGTAGAGGCAAGATGGCTGATTACACGACCATTTTAGGTGCCTTAGACGTAAACAAACCTTTCTTAAATCCACGAGAAATAATATTAGAAAAAAAATAACACTTAGGGCCGGTTTCTCGAGTCCCTGTCAAAGTCCCTGATAACTATCTGTCCGAAACACTAAAAGACCAGATAAACTGTTCGTAAAAGCAAATAGGCTTTCTCGACTCCTTTAATTTATCTGAACGATAAACAATTACAGAGTGCTGTTAGGGCTCAGAATTGTGCTGTTTGGTAGGGTTGTTAAAAAATCGATATTTTTGGCTATCGATGGTGGTCACTATCGATAGTATCGAAAATTAAAAAAAATACAAAAAAAATTGCAAAAACAAAGAAAAATTATGACAAAAAAATGATTTAAAAAGGTATGCTTGACTCATAAAAATTATGGGGAAAAACGATCTAACCTTTACAGCGATTTAAGTGAAACAAAATTCAATGTTGAGCTTTAACAATTAAAATACCGTCGTGTTTTAAAGTATATACTTTAAAATACTTTTTATACCCGTTACTCGTAGAGTAAAAGGGTATATTGTATTCGTGCAAAAGTATGTAACAGCTAGAAGGAAGCGTTTCCGACCCTATAAAGTATATATATTCTTGATCAGGGTCACTAGCCGAGTCGATATAGCCATGTCCGTCTGTCTGTCTGTCCGTATGAACGCTGAGATCTCGGAAACTACAAAAGCTAGAAGGTTGAGATTTCCCACACATATTCTTGGGCTTCCTACGCAGCGTAAGTTTATTTCAAAAAGGTGCCACGCCCCCTCTAACGCCCACAATCGCCCACTAACGATTTTAAAATGTGTCTGGCGTCCACACCTTTAAAGATTTCCGAGAAGTATAAATGCAATTTTGTTGTGTATATTTATACCTATCGAAATGTAGAACACATTTTTCAAATCGGACCATTCATTAAAAAGTTATTCGCAATCAAGAAAAATGTTATATATCCATCTCCCTCGCACTCCCTTTAGCTGAGTGACGGGTATTAGATAGTCGGGACACAAGCCCGACTATAGCGTTCCCTCTTGTTTTTTTCATAAAATATACCAAAAGTTGCATGTAAAATTCAATTATCAATTCAATCGATAATATCGATTGTGGGCCCAAACCATCAATGTTTCCTAAATATTAAATCCATCGATAGTATCGATAGTGCTATCGATTTTTTTACCAACCCTACTGTTTGGGTATAAGTCTCAGGCAAAGTCAGATGTGATTTCGTTTTTTCCTCTTAGTTGGCTTTGGGAAATCAGTTGTCGTTTTATCGAGCCGAAAAAGCTTAACAGGTAGTCCAAGTCCCTTATAGTCTAGTCACACGATGTGTGGTAACCTATCGAGTGAGCCAGTAACCCGATTCCTCCAAAAAAGTGTTTCCACTGGGTTAACTCCAAATATCGAGTAATGACATCTAGTGTTTGTTGTTTGTGTGTATCGAAAAATATAAAAAAATACTCCGAAATACCAACGACCCTAAAAGTACCTCACTTTTGCCCACAATAACCCCATAACTCCATAACTCCACCCTAGTGTAAATAGGCTATAATAGTTAGATCTCACATTTATGCTCGAGAAAGCCAAAATCCCTTAACAGGGACTTTACCTGTTCGAGAAATGTTAGCCGGCACTCAGGAAACCGGCCCTTAGTATATTTTAGTATCACGTAAAATTCAAAGGTTTTTGTTTTTAAATGTAATTTGACCATACTTGAGGTATATTAATCTCACTCATTCAAACTTAGCAACATAAATTCAACATATCTTCTAAATTCTTAAACATAACTTTTGTCAATCAAATGATTACTCCTGTGGAAAAATTAAATTTTTAGTTTTATAAAATAGATTTGATTTTAGTGGTCAAAAATCTCCGAAAATGTGATTACGTAACATATTCATTTAACAAGTGGGTTTCGTGGCTACTGGAATAAAAAATATAGCCGGTACCGAGAATAACACATTTTAAAGTTCAAGTTCTCCCCTAAGAGCTCTCCCAGACATTCCTTCTTGGCGCTGTAAGTTCCTAACGATATTTTTTTTGGATAATTCTTTTAAAAATATATTTAACATCAGTTAGAGAATCGATTTATGCAAAAACATCTTTTATTTAAACCAAGACAAGGGAAAGGGGAAAAATTAATTGTTAAATTCGGATTTGGTTAGGAAATTAACAATTTATGTTTGAAATTGTTTTCAATATATTTTCAGCACATTATTGATGTTTAAAGAAATTGTACATGTGAAAAACATGTATGATAAAGAATTGGTACTGTCACAACTTAAAACTGGCTTGAGTCTGGCTAGTAATTATTTTAATAAAAAAAAAGAGGCATAGAATATACCAGGGTTCGGAAAATCACACTTTGTAAAAAACTTGTGTTATTAACATGTTAAATGTCAAAGTGTTAAGTTCAAATTAATAATATTAATATTAATTTTCTTTTGTGTTTAAAACACAGTGTGTAAAAAACACATTGTGTAAAAACACAAGTGAGCTGTGTGTGCTAACAATTATTTTTCACATTTTAACACTTTTGTTTTTGACACACATGTCAAAAACTTTGCTCACACTGTAAAATACAATTTTAAATGTTTTTAATATGTGTGTTAAATTCCGAACCCTGGATTATACTACGTACAATGAGATTTTTAAATATACAGCTTTTAAATTAAGTAGGCGGCATAATAATAGACGCGCAGGGCTATATCGACACGTCTAGTTTTGCTAATCAAGAGTCTATATACTTAAAGCATCGGGAAATTCGCATTAACTGCGTAAAAAACGTTTTAATTTTTTTGTAGTTTACGTTATTTTATAGTCTAGTCACACTATGTGGGGTAACGTATCGAGTGAGCCAGTAACCCGATTACTCCAAAAAGTGTTTCCACTGGGTTAACTCCAAATATCGAGTAATGACATCTAGTGCTTGTTGTTTGTGTTGTTTATTTTACTAGGGATGCCCTTCAACGATAGGAAATAAATACAAAATATACCGAAAAATACAAAAAAATACTCCGAAATACCAAAGACCATAAAATAACTCTACTTTTGCCCACATCTAGTTGCCTATACACAGCCTATGTAAAAAAAAACAGGGTTTTGTCAATAACCCCATAACTCCATAACTCCACCCTTGTGTAAATAGGCTATTGGTGGCAAGTTCTGTTGCGTCAGAAAATATTTGTTCTCACTTCTTAATACTCTTATATGATTACAATATACATACCATTTTAATTAACGATTAACTGTTATACCAGGCTTTATATACACATTATTCAAACGGACTTAACAATTTTTGCGCTCAATTTAACTATTTTGAAAATGTTTTAAGAGAAAGATGATTTTGTATTTTTTTGTACCAACTTTTCAATGTATTAAGCTTAAAAAAAGCAATAAAATTCCCTGCGTATACACAAAAGAATCAATTTGCTCGTTAAAGTTTTAAGTCATCATAAATAGGGATCAGAACCGGTCAAGAAAATTCATACTCGCTCAACACTTGAATAGGGCTGATAGCTTTAAAATTTCAGTTTAGAGAATGTTTACATACGTTAAATAAATAAAATATTTAAATCGGTCAATCAAACAAAAATGTTATTTGTTATTAAGAGTTAAAAACTAATTTTAAGCCTTTATAATATCGTGTTTGTACATACACATTTACTTTTTTACATGCTAGTCGTAGATAAGCCCACCTTTGCAATAAGTATTTCGTTCGTATATCGAATACACCCAAATAACTTGACTATGAACAGTTGAACAAAATATAATAAGTGGTGGGATTCCTCTAACCGATTTGAATTTGCTTAGGATTATTTTTTAATAAAAATGGTATATCTTTTTTTTAATTTACAAAGTTAACATTGCAAATGAAAGTGCGATAATTTTTCACAGCACTTCATACACAGTGCACCCTTTTATAAAAAGCCAATCCAATAACCTGAATACAATCTAATACATGATCGGTTTAGGAACTCCACTGCTATCAGGCGTAAGAAATACAAATAAACTTTCGCACAAAATATTTAAAAAATGTTTAGCTTGGTGATTCGTAATAAAAATATACTTTAATGTGTAATCCTAAACAGTATCTAAGTACAAATCAATTTTATTATCTAATGAAGATAAACAACATAAAATTTAAAGATAAGTTATTGAAAAAAAAATTATAAACAATAAAATAGTGTAATTTATGTAGCATTTTTGTTATATTTCCTCAAAGTGATTGTTTAATGTCTATCCGGATAAAGCCATGCGTTCGGTGATGCAAAATAACTTATAAAACCCCCTGTATAAACGTATTTATCTGGGTCTCCCAGCATGGACAGCAGGACTCTCAGATCACACATTTATACTAAAAGAATCGTCTAGATAAATCTCTTATTTAGGTGACTGGGGACTTTCAAAAATGCATAGCTCGCTATTACTATTTGTAAGATTTATTAAAAAAACGGTTACCAGAAACTAAAAGGGCCTAGTCACAGGCCCAATAAAAGAACTACCCTTTTACACACCTACCCTTTTTGGAAAAGACATCTCTAGTCTAATTGGAGCTCTGGCAATCCACGCAGTAAATGCTTGTTCCCCATATACATTTTCTTGATTCACTGAGATTAAGAGATAAACTCCAGATTTTGTTTAAGCTTATATAATTGGTTGTGTATTATTTACAGTAAAATATTTTTTACAATATGATCAACTACAATCTGCAAATACATACTTTAAATAGTTTGAGTTAATTTATATTATTTTTAGAAAACTACTGTTATATGCTCCAAATTTAAATGTCCAAGCCATTTTAAATAGGGGTCGTGCAAATATACACATATTTCTAGGCATAAACAAAAAATTAATTTCAAACATTAAAATATTTGATTTAATTTAAATTCTAATTATACTGTTTTGAACTTCAATCTTTCTTAAAGAATTAATTGTGCACAACGGCTGAGGAATGTTGAATGCTACGTTCAAATTCTTCTAAACTAAGCGCTTGGTTCATATTTAAAAGAGGCAGTTTTCCAGCTGAAGCTTTTGCAAGAAGCTCCGGAGAAAACCATTGTGCCAATTGATTATTGGTTGGTGATGGCATACGATCATCCCTGTGGTAGTTGGGAGATGCGATGTTATTATTTTTGATCACATTCCCTGAATCGGAGCTGTCAGGAAACCCTAAAATTTAAATTTTTATTTTATTTAATGATCTAAGCAAATTAATATAAACAATTTCTCACCTGGTACTGGTGATGACATTTGTAGATTCGATTGACGGTGCATTTCTCCATAGATCACCCTGTGCCTAGGTTGCTGCCGAGACTGATGCTGCTGCTGATGTTGCAAGAAAAGTTGATGCCATCCAACAGGAGATGGAATGTTTTGATGAACATTCTCAGTATTCAAAATGGATTCCACAGATTGGACTGATTTAAACCTATGTTGTTGTTGCAGCTGCTGATGATGTGGATGAACTGTCTGCATTTCGATTTTATGTGTAGGAAAAGTAACTGCGGGATTTGGTTGCGGCATGGAATTAAGACCTCCTTTTAGTATAGGGCGACCTATAATAAATAAGACACTTAAATGTAAACGTCATTTGTAATTTTGAATGGAACTCTTACGTAAGTACCCTTGGACGGTTTTCTCTACGAACATAAGCCCTATCGATTTTTTCGATTGCTTCCCGATAACACTAGTTTACAGCCAAAACGCTTTAAGCGATTGAATCACAAAAACGCCATAACATTTTTTTTGGCATAATTTTTTTTATGAAAAGATTTTTTTAAGTTTAAAATGTAAAATATCTGATTTTTTTTTGCTGGTGGAAGAAAAAAATAAAAACATTCTTAACTTACAATAAATAGGTGTCTCAGTTTCTGAAAAATTCTTTATTAATGGTAAAGTTTATGTACCTTTAAATATGTTTAAGGGGGGAGATACATTTTGAACTGCAATTTTGTCATGCAGGCATTTCGTAACTTGGCAAGTTGATAACATTGTTCTAAAATAATTTTAACCAATTTTTATTTTTTTATCTTTTGAAATGGCGGCCGTGGGAATTTTTTTGTCAGGCTTAAATAAAAACAAGAGAGGAGTGCGAGGGAGATGGAGATAGAAACTTTGATCACGCATAACTTTTTAACGAATGGTCCGATTTGAAAAATTTCTTCTACATTTCGATAGGTATTGTTAAACACAATATAACTGCATTTTTACTAGTACCGTTACTCAGCTAAAGGGAGTGCTAGGGAGATGGAGATATAAAACTTTGATTGCGCATAACTTTTTAATGAATGGTCCGATTAGAAAAATGTCTTCTACATTTCGATAGGTATTAATGAACAAGAACAAGAATATATGAACAAGAATATATATACCTTAGGGGGTCGGAAACGCTTCCTTCTACCTGTTTTATTTATTTATTTAATATAAAGCTATGGTCAGCTTATTGGACTTAAAAAATATACAAGAAATTTTCAATTTGATTGATTATTTGCGGATGACAGGAACGCGGTGACTCTGGTTGAATTCACATCGTAGGAACACTAATAGGATAATACGTGGTACAATTCATTATAGTTATCGCATAAAACTCGGAACGGGTCAAAACGGGAGTAGTTTGACCTGGCAATTTCCAGTGCTAATGGCCGAAATCGACGAGTTGGTCTAGAAGGAACATTCCAATTTATGGACGTTATCAGGTGAAGTGAGTCCAAACCGCCAGTAAGAAGCTTGTGAAGGAAGATCACACCAGTACATATTCGGCTGTGCTTTAAAGTTGGCAGATTCAAAAGTCGCAGCCTGTCTCTGCAGCAAGGTAGTCGGCTTCCAGAGTCCCAGTTCAAACCACGTAAGGCAAATAGGAGAAACTGCTTCTGAACAGACTCAATCATGTCTTGATAGTGCTCATACTGTGGAGGCCATATGCATGAGCAGTATTCCAGCGTTGGACGAACTAAGGAAACATCCAGGAGCTTTAATAAAGCTAATAAGGCCTTAGCTTTATTGGAGATAGTGCTGACATGGCGATTGAAGCATATCTTATGGTCAAATAGGACTCCAAGATCTAGGACGGTTTCTATGCGTTCTAGCGCGGATTGGCCAATGGAGTCTGTACGCACAGCTGGATTGGAACGAAAAAATGTCATGTATTTACATTTATCTTGATTAAGCAGTAGCTTATTGACTTGGCACCAGGATTAAAGGTTATTTAAGTCAAGTTGGAGCTGCATGTGGGAACCAGGCGATGGCATATGCATACACAACTTGACATCATCCGCATACATAAGAAATTTGGAGGCCACGATAATTTGAGGAAGATCATTAATAAATAGACCAAATAGCAAAGGAGCAAGATGGCTACCTTGAGGTACTCCGGAGCTTACAGATACAATTTTTGAAAGTACATTATTAAATTGTACCTTTTGGGAGCGGCCTGTAAGGTATGACTGAATCCACATCAGAAGAGTTGGTGGGAAACCAAGAAGGCGCAGCTTGTGGATAAGAAGCTCATGGCACACTGAATCACACGCTTTGCTAAAATCAGTGAAAATTACATCAGTTTGATTAGAGGATACGAAGCCTTTATTAATGTAGGCCGTAAATTCCAGCAGGTTAGTTGTAGTTGAACGACATTTTGTGAAACCATGTTGATTCTGAGATAATAAGGAGCGACACTGATGCTGCAATTGATCGCATATGAGTTTTTCAAATAGCTTAGGAATAGCACGTAGTTTGGCTATCCCACGAT
This sequence comes from Drosophila lutescens, assembly GCA_037075285.1. Classification (NCBI taxonomy): domain Eukaryota; kingdom Metazoa; phylum Arthropoda; class Insecta; order Diptera; family Drosophilidae; genus Drosophila; species Drosophila lutescens. Next base: position 285,039 of record JBAMCF010000866.1, read on the forward strand.
AGTTCATAATATCAGACTTGCTGCCCTTCTTATGAAGTGGAATAATAAAGGACTCCTTCCAAACAGCCGGAAAGGTATAGAGATGGATAGAGTTTTGGAAAATCATGGTTAATGGAACAGAAAGTGGATCTGCGCAATAATTTATAACGGAGCTGGGCACCATATCGGGACCTGAAGAATAGGACAGCTTTATCGAGGATAGGCTGCGACTGACATCACGTTCATCAATTACAGGACAATATATGGAGTAGGTGTGGTCTAGCTGATAGGAATAGCTGAAATCGGAATTTGGGTGATTTGAATAAGGCGAATATGTAGACTGGAAAAAGTCCGCGAACAGGTTACTGATTCCCTGGTCATTTGACGCTGATATGTTGTTCAAATGGAGAGAAGGTGGAATCATTTTGGACTTACGCTTTGAGTTAACAAAAGAGTAAACAAGAGAGAACGCTATAGTTGGGTGCCCCGACTATCAGATACCCGTTACTCAGCTAAAGGGAGTGCGAGGGAGATGGATATATTAAACTTTGATCGCGCATAACTTTTTAACGATTGGTCCGATTTGAAAATTTTCTTCTACATTTCGATAGGTATTTTTAAACACAATAAAACTGAATTTTTCGGCTAGTATCCCTGATCAAGAATATATATACTTTATAGGGTCGGAAATGCTTCCTTCTAGCTGTTACATACTTTTGCACGAATACAATATACCGTTTTACTCTACGAGTAACGGGTATAAATAGCTTGGGATTACTTCGGAATTCATATTTGCAGCGTAACAGGTAGCTATTATAGCATTCGGAATTATGCAGGAAATAATTGGATTTGGCTACACTCCATTTGCAATAATCAGATTGGAGCCCTGTTTTTGCGAACTTCTTATACAGTTTCGTCTTTAAATTTTTTAGGTGAGCCAAGTGTTTCGATGACGATGGGCTGGTAGAGGTTTTTTGAATTATGGAAGGAACAAGTTTATCAAACAAGGAATACATAATCTTGTAAAAGGTTGATACTGAATTTTCAAGCGAAAGATTTTGAAGTATAGACCAGTCCATTTGGGTCAAGGAAGCTGACAGTAGCGAGTAATCGACTTTCCGGAAGCATCGAGTCCGAATCGCTTTTTCAGAAGTATTCGGGATCTGAGCCACACTATTAATGATAATTTGTAGTGTCGGATGATAGGGGTCCTCAGGACTGGACATCGGCCGTGTCAGCAATGGACAACGCATGGCACGATAAGTCGGATTTTACTGCAATAAGGACACCACCACCTCGACGAGAGGGGCGGTCACGCCTATAAATGAAATATTTATTTGACATTATTTCACTATCGGATACGATAGAATTAAGCCAAGTCTCTGTGAAGGCAATAATGCTCGAGTCCAAACTTTCGACTCGAAAGCAGCACTGTTTGCATGCAAAATAGTTAGCTTGCTGAGAAGGCCACAAACATTTTGATAGTGCAAAAAAATTGAATAAAATTTAACTTGGAAATTATGAAATTGTCGGAAGAGATCTGGAACATATCACATAGATGTCCCCTAACTTCATATTCGGTGGTATCAGGTCGAAGCCGAGAGACAAAGATAGCCTTCTTAGTTTTTAGTTGCCTTTAAGGACACGGCAGCGAGGGGTCTACGAGTACCCCGTATGGGACGTGCATCCTGGACGTTCGGATGAGGCTTGGACGGATTTTGACCACTATTAGTGCTAGTGGAGGGTTGAGTATGGACTTCGGATAACACATACTTTTGCACGAATACAATATACCCTTTTACTCTACGAGTAACGGGTATCAAAAGTAGGTCAGCTGCGGATCGTCCACAGATCGCTGCGTTGATCCGATTTTTATGAAAGCAAGTTCATTTTGTTGAAATAATGAATAATGAACTAATGTAGAAACTGTCTGAACCTAACTTACATAGAATATTTCAAAAACTCTGATTCAGGCAATCTTTCAAAGTCAAAATTCTTTTTTTGTCATTTTTTGTTTGTTTTTTTGCTTACCAAAAAATACTTCAACGTACAAATTTCTACATAAAGTAGGTTCAGACCAGGGACCGTAACAGTTATAAGTTTTACTTTAAAAGTCATCGATTAATCGTTATTCACCTTTTATTTATAAGTCATGAAGTAACTGTTATTTCAGACTTTAAATAAAATTAATTATTTTCTGACCAAAAAAAAGCTTCCCTACATAAAGAGACCAATCGTATGACGGATGGTTAACCATAATTCCATAACCATACTGCAAAATTGTTAACTTGATACACCATTGGTTCCTCTTGCCCTTAAGAACTCGCGGTATCATTGTGTTATGAGTCTAATTGGTTAGCAAAAAAATAGATTTACAATTTTTTTTACGATGGTCAATATTTGTTCCTCTTGCCCTAAAGAATTCGCGGTGTCGTTGTATTAAAGAATTCATGTATGTAGGTATATATAAATTGCCACCATTACAACATAAGTACAAATTCCAACCGAATTTCAACAGATGAGATTTTTTGACGTCATTGGCAATATATATTTAGGACTTTTTGTGTTTCAGTCCCTTAATAACAGTTAAGTTAGACTTTTATTATAAAAGTTATGGAGACTTTTATTTTTTTGGTCAGAAAATAACTGTTATTCTCAGACTTCTATTTTAAAAGTCTGAAATAACAGTTACTTCATGACTAATTTTTAAAAAGTTAAAAATGTTTAGGTCATTGCGGATATGAATAGGCCGCAATAAATTGGCTTTTTTTCTCAAATCTTTAGTGTTAGTCTAAGCGTATGATTTTTACATTAAAAATAATAAAATAACTTTGAAGATAAATAATTCAATAATTTTTGTTGATGTGCAAAAATAATTTTTCTGTGCAAAATATAGAAAATTGTTCGTGGAGAATAAACCGTTTAAAGTCGTTTAATAGAAATAATAAACGCGATCGTTTTGAAGAAAAATAATTCAATAATTTTTGTTGATGTGCAAAAATAATTTTTCTGTGCAAAATATAGAAAATTAAAATTGAATGCAAAGAACGGAACCAAATTCTTTAAAGCAGAAAATTTTTTTTTCGAGTGAAATAAAATAAAAACTGCAAATATATCGAAACTTCAAAACAAACTACTGGAGGATAAAGAAGCAGCGAATATTCAACAACTGAATTCAACATTTCGCCCCCCCAGGAGAACAATACCGTTTTTTTTTTATTTTATTTAAAAAAATATATTGTGTTTCCACTGGACAAAATGTAAGTAAGGCGATTGTTTATTATCTCTTCAGTGAATCAAACTTAAAAGAAAAAAAAACAAACAAGAAAGAATTTCTCCAGTTCAGGGATTATTCTAAGTAAAATTAAATGAACTATAGAGACGAAAAAAATACAGTCAGTAGTGACGAAGAACTTTTAGAAAGTTATAGGAACCTCAGAATTGAGAAATTACAAACTAACGAAACCGCAGGGTATATTGGGAACAGTATCAGTATGTCGAATAGCGATATTTCCGAAATCGTACGCGCCGCAGTTCAGGCAGCGTTGACTACACAGGCCCAGGCTCTTCAACAAAAGTTCCAAGAGTTAGAGGGTAAAATAGGTTTCAGACCTGGAATACTGTAATTTTTTAGGGGTAAGTCCCTGCTTCCGTACATAACTCGTACGATAGCAGAGCGTACTTTAAGGTTCTTAATAGATACCGGCGCCTCAAAAAATTATATTCAGCCCCTAACGGAGTTAAAATATATAATGCCGGTTGAGAAGACCTTTACAGTAAACTACATTCATGGTGGAACATTCGTAAGACAAAAATGCTTTATTCATCTTTTTAATAAAAAAAACCACCTTCTTTATCTTAAATTGCCTAAAGAAATTTGATGGTATTGTGGGTCTGGACTTCCTAAAGGAGGTAAATGCTAAAATAAATTTAGTACAAAATATTATAGAATACGAAAGCGGTATAGAGCCCCTTCAATTCGCTGAATTTAAAGATGTAAATTTTGTAAAAGTTGATGATAAAGACGTACCGATGGTCATTAAAATTCTTTTCAGAAAATGATCAAATTTAGATCAAACGAATTTGCGGACCCGAACGAGTCCCTGCCTTATAATATAAACACGGTTGCTACAATCCCAACGGATGAAGAACCCATTTATTCAAAAATGTACCCCTACCCTCAAGGTGTATCGGATTTCGTCAACAAGGAAGTTAAACAACTTCTTGCTGATGGCATTATTAGACCGTCAAAATCACCCTACAATAATCCCATCTGGGTTGTAGATAAAAAAGGTGTTGACAAGGATGACCACAAAAAAAAGAGGCTGGTTATTGACTTTAGGAAACTAAATAAAAAAACCAAGGATGATAAGTACCCGATTCCCAACATATCGATAATACTGTCAAATTTAGGAAAAGCCCAATACTTCACAGCGTTGGACTTAAAATCGGGATTCCACCAGATAGAGCTGGCGGAAAAAGATAGAAAGAAAACAGCTTTTTCAGTAAACAATGGAAAGTATGAGTTCTGCAGACTGCCTTTTGGGCTAAAAAATCTTTATCTAAATTTGTTACGTTTACATAGATGACGTGATCATTTTTTCAGAAACAAAGGAGGATCACATAAAACATGTTGATGATATCCTATGTCGTTTATGCACCGCGTGGAATATCTTGGATTTGTAGTATCGCGAGGGGGGATCAAAACTTCCCCGGAAAAAGTACAAGCCATAAAGAACTTTTTGCCCCCAAAAACATTATTTAATCTTGGATCCTTTTTAGGGCTAGCTAGTTATTACAGATGTTTTATAAAAGGGTTTGCTACCATCGCTCGTCCGCTCACAAATATTCTAAAGGGCGACAATGGTAAAGTAGGTGCAAATCAGTCTAGAAAAATTGAGATAAATTTAAATCAAGCCCAAAAAGAGGCCTTTGAACGACTGAAAAATATTTTTGCATCGGAGGAAGTAACCCTCATGTATCCCGATTTTAGTAAACCCTTTGACCTAACTACAGATGCCTCACAACATGGCATAGGAGCCGTATTATCTCAAGGTAAGCGGCCTATTACAATGATTTCGCGCTCAATTCGCAATGACGAGGAGCACCTGGCGGCAAATGTAAAGGAGCTCTTAGCCATAGTATGGGCACTAAAGAGTTTGAGAAACTATTTATTTGGGGTCAAAAATTTGACGATCTACACAGATCACAAGCCCCTGACATCAGCTGTATCACCAAAAAACACAAACGACAAAATAATACGTTGGAAGGCGTTTGTCGACAAGCACAATGCCACCGTCGTTTATACCCCTGGCAAACAGAATCAAGTGGCGGATGCTCTTTCCCGTCAAAATGTAAACGCGCTTGAAGATAGTGGTGACTCTGACGCCGCCACTATTCACAGTGAAGAATCCCTGACATATACAATTGAAACAACGGACAGACCGATAAATTGCTTCGCAAGCCAAATTGTGATTGAAGAATCGCTGCATCCAGCAACCAAAAACCATGTTCTGTTCCAAAATAAAATGAGACATATTATCCAGTTCAGGGACAAGGACTCTCTACTACATCTTCTAAGAGATGTTGTGAAGCCAGAAGTCGTCAACGCAATACATTGCGAACTTCCCGTTCTTGCATTTATTCAACACGCTTTGATATTCAAAATCTCTTGTAATTGATGTAACCGACAAATCAGAGCAACTCCAAATAGCTGTGACTGAACACAACAGAGCGCATCGCGCTGCTCAAGAAAACGTTAAACAAATACTTTTAGACTACTTCTTTCCCAAAATGACAAGAATTGTTACTGAAGTAGTAACGAATTGTAGAGTATGCTCGAAAGGGAAATACAATCGCCATCCCGAAAAACAGACCATTGCTAAAACACCCGTACCAACCTACGTAGGAGAAATTTTACATGTCGACATTTTTTCTACAGACGGAAAATATTTTTTAACCGCTGTGGATAAGTTCTCTAAGTTTGCCTCCGTTCAACCCATAGGCTCGCGAGCAATTATAGACATTAAAACACCTTTACTCCAGCTTGTCAATCTGTTTCCAAAAATAAAAACCTTATACTGCGACAACGAACGCTCTCTTAATTCAGAGACTATAAAATCAATCTTAACAGGAAACTTTGGTATTGCAAATTTCAAGCAGGGGATAGAGTTTGGTTAAAAACAAGAGAGAACGCTATAGTCGGGTGCCCCGACAATCAGATACCCGTTACTCAGGTAAAGGGAGTGCGAGGGAGATGGAGATAGAAACTTTGAACACGCACAACTTTTTAACGAATGGTCCGATTTGAAAAATTTCTTCTACATTTCGATAGGTATTGATAAACACAATAAAACTGCATTTTTACTTTTCCGAAATATTGAAATTTTTAAAATCGTATATAAGCGATTGTGGGCGTTAGAGGGGGCGTGGCACCCTTTTGAAACAAACTTGCGCTGCGTAGGAACTCCAAGAATCTTCATGCCAAATACCAATCGTCTAGCTTTTATAGTTTCCGAGATCTCAGCGTTCATACGGACAGACGGACAGACAGACAGACGGACAGACGGACAGACGGACATGGCTAGATCGACTCGGCTAGTGATCCTGATCAAGAATATATATACTTTATGGGGTCGGAAACGCTTCCTTCTAGCTGTTACATACTTTTGCACGAATACAATATACCCTTTTACTCTACGAGTAACGGGTATAACAAATAAACGGCTAGGAAACAAATTATCACAACTTTGTTCCGAGGAAACCGTTGAGGCGGACCTGGGGACAACGGTTTTAATAAAAGGGAGAGTGGTCCATAAGGACAACCTAAGATAAACTAGTATTAACCATTTTCCTTTTGTTCCTTTTAGGCTAAACCACGTCGCCATATTCCTCCTGACAATACTGACCACGAACGCGACATTCCGACTTAGTGACTATTCACACGCTGATTACATACCGGTGACCGACGGGGATGTAACTATCTGGGACGAGTACGGATACCTTGGACACACAGCTAATATAACATTTTACGAGACTTATGCGGACGAAACATCATCATTAACGACAAAGTTCCCAAGAAAAGATATGGAACTAGTAGTACTCTCCGACATCGAAAAAATTCGTACACTAGTAGACACAATTAAAATACACCATAGACAGGGTCGTAGTATTAACGTATTAGGATCCGCATTAAAGGTAATAGCAGGGACTCCAGACTTTGAAGACTGGGAAAAAATAAAATTCAGACAATTGCAGTTAATACAGGCTGAAAATAATCAGATAGGCATCAATAGCAAGATTCAAACCCAATTTAATCTTCTGTCCCAGCAAGTAAATTCCATTAGCAAGTCAGATAAGATAGACTCCGACCACCTGTACGAGACAGTTCTTGCTAAAAATAGAGCAGTAATAACTGAAATGGAAAACTTAATAACATCCATAACTCTAGCCAAAGTAAATCTGTTGAGCCCGGTTATTTTAGATAACATTGACGTGAAAGAGATAACGAATGAACACCTTACAAATGTCAGTGTGGCTGATGTGCTGGCGTTGTCTAAAGTAAAAATATTTCAAAATAATAACCATTTGTATTTTCTAGTTAAGTTCCCAAAACCGAAAGTAGTTTGCAAAAAATTAATGATTTATCCCGTTCAGCACAATAACGTAATATTAGATTTAGATCAACACAACACTATAGCCGACTGCGGGGAGCGAATTTTGGCCGTCTCTAACTGCGACATAGCCGTAGGAACAACCTTCTGCAAAACTTTGGAGAGTTCAACATGCGCTCAACAGCTGATGACCGGCGCTCTCGCTCACTGCGACACAAAATCCAGCCATCTCCAGCCCGTGGTTATGGTGGACGAAGGCATGCCAATCATCAACGACGCTGCTGCAAACATATCAAGCGGCAGTACTCATCAAAACATTGCCGGCACGTTCCTTGTAACCTTCGGCGACCAAATAAGCTTGAATGGTACCCCATACATCAATCATCATGGGGTTCTGAGGAAAGCACCGGCAGTGCCAGCCATGGCTAAAATCAACATTACTGAGCACCACCAACTCCTCAGTCTACCGTTTCTGCACGAGTTAAGTCAGCGAAATCTGCAGCGAATCGGCGATCTTGGCGGCCAAATTACCTATGGCTCCGTCTTCAGCTGTGGGGCTACCACTGCCCTACTATTAGGATGCTTTTCCCTCTTCCTCCTTATCCGTCGCCGCCAGCAGCGGCTGCCCAAAAGTGCGGCATCAGCATCTTAGCCGGACGATGGAGTGGCGAGCTGCAGTCTCTTTTTGAATTGTACTTTTAGTTTCTAAACAGAGCTCAAGCTGCCCAAACGGGTTACCAATAAATCAATTAAAATATAACGAAATAACTTTTGTTATAATTTATACAAGGAAGGTGGGTGCCCTTATCCTGGTATAAGTTCCAAATTAGTTAGAATTTCTTTGTGAAACTTTCATGACACGTTCTTAAAGAGTTATTCTACCAATTTAGATAATAAAAAAATAGGATTTTTATACCCGTTAATCGTAGAGTAAAAGGGTATATTGTATTCGTGCAAAAGTATGTAACAGGGAGAATGAAGCGTTTCCGACCCCATAAAGTATATGTATTCTTGACCAGGGTCACCATGTCATGTGACCATGTCCGTGTATCCGTCAGTCTGTATGAACGCTGAGATCTCGGAAACTACAAAAGCTAGAAGGTTAAGATTTTTCACACATATTCTTTGGCTTCCTACGCAGCGCAAGTTTATTTCAGCCGAGCGCCACGCCCCCTCTAACGCACACAATCGCCCACTAACGAATTTGAAATGTGTCTGGCGCCCACTCCTTTAAAGATATCCGAGAAGTATAAATGAAATTTTCTTGTGTATATTTATACCTATCGAAATGTAGAAGACATTTTTTGAATCGGACCATTCATTAAAAAGTTATTCGCAATCAAAAAAATGTTATATATCCATCTCCCTCGTACTCCCTTTAGCTGAGTGACGGGTATTAGATAGTCGGGACACAAACGCGACTATAGCGTTGTCTCTTGTTTTTTTATATTTATCTCTCCCCTTAACTAATTGTGATCAATTTTTTGATAAGAAAAATTTGAAAATCGGTTTGGTAATTCTGATATTATAAAAGAATTTGTTTAAGGACTTATTTATTTTTAAAATGTCTTCAGAAGGTATCCTTTGACCCTTTTAATAAATATCTGCAAACTTAAAGGTATAACGAAGGTAATAGAAATAATTTTTTTTAAAAAGGCATGGGTAAATCAATTGTTATAGATAAATATTAAATTAAACTTTCGGAAACAACCAAACTAGTTGACCCAAGTCCGAAACACACAAGAGACGAATTGAACCATTCTCTTGCATTATGCTTAAGGGGTTTTTAAAAAAGACTTAATTCATGACAGCCACAAACGGTCAACTGTATTTCCCAGCTCTAGTTTTGGGTTAGAGCCAATTTTGTCATATAATTTAAAAAGAAAATACTTCTCAAAGTATTCCAAACGTCCTATAACCAGAAATCACCAAAACAAGAAAAAGATTTTAAGTACAATATAAACATATGTTCTACTTACCAAATGATTTCCCTTGCACCATCTGCATATTTCCAGGAGTCCATTTTAATCCTTGTTGACTACGACATTGCTGCATATTGGGAGACATTTGTTGGTTATTGGGGCCCATGGCAAAGTTTCCACCGCCTAATATCATTCGAGGCTGTACGGCCATAGTTGGCTGCGGCTCATGTACGTTCGTGTGCGTACTAAGTTGCTTGGCATGCTGTGGGTGCATTTGATATTGTGGCTGGTGGCTATGAGACGTGCTTGGTGTTTGAGTTGTATCCTTATCGGCTGTCATTTTCCTTAGTACTGATGTAGGAGTAAAGGCCAAAGGAGTTGGCGAGTTACCGTGGGCAATTAGCTGATTAATCGCATGGTTGGCAGTATTTTGCGAAAGCAATTCTAAAACAAAATAAAAAAACACGTCGGATCAGTAGTTTTAACACAAGATTAATTTTTAAAATACGTTTTATTAGTCGCTGTTCCCGATTTTACTTCCGAGAGATTTACACGGATTCCATTTTCTCAGACCCTTAAGCTCGAAAATTCATTACTCTGTGTTACAAAATGTAACCTTATTTACCTTAACCTTAACCTTACCTTTAAAGTCTTTAAAATGTAATATAATTTAACTGTCAGTTCCAAAAATATACTGGCGAGCAGGGATAGAGGGGAGATCGTTAATAAACAAAGTAAACAGCAAAGGGCCCAATGACTATCCTGAGGCACTCCATATATGACGTAGATCATTTTAGAAACATCATTTAGATTTGGTTAGTGCACTTCGAGATATAAAAAAAAACATGGACATACCAGAACATTTGTCTTAAAAAAATCTCCTAAAAAAATGCATGCATAATAAATTTGTTAGGCTTATTTTTTGTGATATATGAATATAATTGCCAGACCAAAAGATTCAGCTGTTTTGAACGTGCTCCATCTTTTTGAAAAAGCTTCGAATGCTCATAACTTCTTAATGAATAGTCAGATTTGACAAGAAACTCTCATTTACACTTTCACAAAAACTTTATAAATCCTTAACTCTCTAGCTTTTATGGATATAAAACATTTTTTTGATTGCGAATAACTTTTTAATGAATGGTCCGATTTGAAAAATGTTTTTTACATTTCGATAGGTATAAATATACACAACAAAATTTCATGTATACTTCTCGGAAATCTTTAAAGGAGTGGTCGCCAGACACATTTCAAAATCGTTAGTGGGCGATTGTGGGCGTAAGAAGGGGCGTGGCACCTTTTTGAAATAAACTTGCGCTGCGTAGGAAGCCCAAGAATATGTGTGGGAAATCTCAACCTTCTAGCTTTTGTAGTTTCCGAGATCTCAGCGTTCATACGGACAGACAGACAGACGGGTAGACGGACATGGCTATATCGACTCGGCTAGTGACCCTAATCAAGAATATATATACTTTATAGGGTCGGAAACGCTTCCTTCTAGCTGTTACATACTTTTTCACGAATACAATATACCCTTTTACTCTACGAGTAACGGGTATAATTAATTCTAATTATAGCCCGTTATTGTCTTGGAAAAAATAATAGAAACGTTCGCAAATTATGCAACAATTTTGGCTTATTCCCGTTACAATCGTAAGGAAAAGTGTAGCGTTGCGAGCAGTACAAACAAGTGGCCCAACGACACCAAGCACGTGCTTGTTACGCGCGGGACCCTTTTATCAATTTGGGAAAGAATGCGAGTTCGCGAGGAAGAATACATAAAACAAATAAAGACGGGACACATAATAAAAGTAAAGAAGCAATTAGGAGTGAAGCAGATGAGCTAAAATATTAGTTTTTAGTACCGGGATAGAAGTTTAAATGCAAATTAAATGATAAGGGATGTTATAATTATTACAAAGAACGCGAAAGGGCTCGTGCAGACTAAAATTTAATGTACAACGTGGTAAATTAAGAGGATAATAATTTCGTGTTCGTCTAACGGGAACATTAAAAGTTAGGCGGCTTACAAGTTATACAGAATCAATATCACCTCTTATAAGATTATGCATAAAAATAGTACCAAGCATTATTCTACGATTTGCAAGAGCTGGTAAATTAAGAAATAATAATCTACTCTGGTAGGAAGGTAGCCTTACGTTTTGATCCCAGTTCAAATTACGAAGAGCAAAAAGAAGAATTTTTTTTGTACCGACTCTATACGGTCAATGTGCACTTGGTATTGTGGGCTCCAAACCGAAGAACAATATTCCAATATAGGACGGACAAGGGAGGTAAATAGTAATATGGTTATATAAGGGTCGTCAAATTCATTTGACCAACGTTTTATAAACCCAAAAACACTCATAGCTTTGTTGACAGTCAGCATTATGTGGCAGTCAAATTTAAGCTTCGGGTCCAGAACGCCTAAATCATTTACTGAATATATACGGTCAAGTGGCAAGTTCTGAAGCAAATAACTTATAAACGTTGGAGTAACCCTATGCAAGGTCATTACGTTACATTTCAGGCAGTTCAAGTTTAAGAGGTGAAAATTATCAATGTCTGATTGTAGGCCGAAACCAGACTCTATATTATTGTATGTCAAACAAAGCTTAACATCATCAGCATACATTAGTACACGAGAATTTGTTATGATAGAGGGAAGATCGTTAATAAACAGAGTAAACAGCAAAGGGCCCAGATGACTACCCTGGGGCACTCCAGATGTCACGTGGACGTGAGAAAAAGGGTATATTGTATTCGTGCAAAAGTATGTAACAGGCAGAAGGAAGCATTTCCGACCCAATAAAGTGTATATATTTCCGTCTGTCTGTCCGTCTGTCTGTCTGTCTGTCCGTCTGTTTGTCTGGATGAACGCAGAGATCTCGGAAACTATAAAAGCTAGGGCTTCCTACGCAGCGCAAGTTTGTTTCATCGGGGTGCCATGCCCCCTTAACGCCCACAATCTTTTAAGATTTTAAAAGTGCAAAAGTATGTAACATCTAGAAGGAAGCATTTCCGACCCTATAAAGTATATATATTCTTGAACAGTATATATATTCTAGCCGAGTCGATATAGCCATGTCCTTATGTCCGTCTGTCTGTCTGTATGAACGCTGAGATCTCGGAAACTATAAAAGCTAGAGGATTGGTATTTGGCATGAAGATTCTTGGAGTTCCTACGCAGCGCAAGTTTGTTTCAAAAGGGTGCCACGCCCCCTCTAACGCCCACTATCGCTTATATACGGTTTTAAAAATTTTAATATTTCGGAAAAGTAAAAATGCAGTTTTATTGTGTTTATCAATACCTATCGAAATGTAAAAAAATTTGTCAAATCGGACCATTCGTTAAAAAGTTATGCGTGATCAAAGTTTCTGTCTCCATCTCCCTCGCACTCCCTTTACCTGAGTAACGGGTATCTGATAGTCGGGGCACCCGACTATAGCGTTCTCTCTTGTTTTTATGTATTTTTATTAGCTACTAAACAAAAAATTAAAACCGTTTCTATTGGAAATCTTTAATAATACATATACAATAATACAAACCTTCAGTATAATGCTGATGGACTGGTTGAGCTTGAAGAAACGATGAATGAGCAAACATGTTGGCATCCCCCGTGGGCACAGGATTTCTTTTATTATGCGAATATTCACGGAGGACTGTAGCAATAACCTCTTTTGTGGAAGGGGGAGTGTTAGGATTACCTAACTCCTTTTCCAAAAAGTCCAGTGAAACGTCTCCGCAAATGAGGCCTATTTTTTTAAGAAATAAAATATGTATTTTGTCTTTTTCCAATACTTTTGGTTTTATAATTAAGAAATAAGGTCATAAACAAGGTTCTAAGTAAAACAGTTTGGATAAATCATTTACCTTGATGGATGCCTTAAAATCATATTCGTTTTTAATTACCATTTTAGAATGTGTTTATGTGGCTTAGTCCCAACATTCTAGCTTATGTTGTTTCTGATATCTGAGCGACTCGGCTAGTGATTCTGATCACAAATACATATGTATACTTTATAGGGACGGAAACGCTTCCTCTTAGCTGTTAAAGACTTTCTCACGAATACACTATACCCTTTTACTCTACGAGTAACGATTATAAACATGGTAAGTTGTACGTTCCCCTAAGCCGTACCCGAGTTATACTAGTTTAAGTTTTTACAGAATTTTTAAAGTTCTTAACTAAAACAATGCAAAGCGCCGTTAAATGCACACCAACAAATTTTATAAAAATCTTAGATGATTTCAAGGCAAACTCTCTAATTCATACGCGCTTTTGAAGACCCCATCTCAATGTCATTTTAAGTTATTGTAATAATTATTATAAAAAATCTTACTTTGAATTAGATGCTGGATTTCCATACGTTTTGTCGTAAATACGTGACTATTAGTCGGAATATTTGGCACGTGGACACTTAGTGCTGACTGCTGCGGATGGCAGTCATTTATCTTATGCTGTGAATTTGTCTCAAGTTGCTCATGATTTGTTATATTTGAATGGTTTATTATATGGAAAACTTCATTGCTAGGATGAGGCTGCCTGGATTGAGAGCCCAACTGTTGCAGTAGTCTTTTGAATGCCTCAGTGTCTCTAGCAATAGGCTTTTCCGCTTGCACTATTTGAGAGAATGGTCCTCCTATTGGATTCACAAAATCGTTGCGCATGTCCACTTTAGTCATTTGTGCTTCCAAATCCTTTACACTCGGAATACCTTTAAAAATTAAGTTATGTGTTGATAAGTAGTTTTGTTAAATGTGTCAACATGAAGTTGACTTACCAAGTTTTTCTTGAGCATGCGATTCTCGCGAACCCGGAAGCTCATTATTAATTCCAGTTTCTTTATGTCGAAACCAACGGCTAAAGCGTGATGTCCCCTTCGCTTCCCCTTTTTCAATGCCATCATTACTCTATAAATGTGATAAAAAATATATACACACTCTCTGATTTAAGAAACAAATGAAGAAATGTCTTAATTATAAATATTCCATTTTACTTAAGTTTTTAGTTAGCACAAGCTAGCTTACTTCAAGTGCCTTTTCCTCATCCGCATGTTACATTTAAAGTAGGCTTCAAACTCTGAATTCACATACGTTAAATTTAACATTCCAATAAGAAAACGGCCCTAATTGAGAAAAATTATTCAAACATAGAAAGATGATAAAAACTAGACACACAAATGAAGAGGACAAGATATTGACTGGGATAATGTTAAATAGATATAACTTTTTGGAAAGATTAATACTTCAAAAGTAGTCATTTAGTGCAGCATACTTACCATAAGAGAATTATCCAAAGGATGCATGTTAAGAAAGGCATCAAAATTGAATTCACTTTCCGAACTTTGGCTGCACTGAAACTGACTTGATTGGTTTTTATTCTGTTTGCTAAGTTCCGATGAATTTTGAATAAAAGTTAGTATGTTTTCGCCCGTGTCTTTGGCATTGTCATTTGGATTTGCTTCGCTTAAATGTAAACTGACATTGCTACTTCTTCTCGAAGCTCCATCGATCGTTGGTTGCGCAGCTACATTTTTATCAAGTTGTGGAAATTTATCATTACAATCCTCCATTTCGGAACGCTCCTCATTGTTTTCTACATCGTCAAAGCCGTGTAGGTCAATAGTTTCAAGCTGTGATGTTGGTCCTGCACTGAACCATTCTGGTTCTTCATGTATGTGATAGGAGTTTGCGCGTTTGCCACGACCACTGCAAGACTCTTTATTCGATATGCGTCGATTGCTTACGCCCTGACGGTCCACTGACCTTTTAGTGTCATATTGGAAACGGCGATCTGTGTGCTCGGCAACACGATCGACCAACCTTCCACTGAATGTGCGCTGGCGATGTTGGATTTGATTGTGTTGATTAGCAACGCTTGCACCCCCACTTCCATTTGGAGACGCATCCTTCTCAGTCTCTATGTTGGACTCTTTAGTCTTTTGAGTTTTGTATTCCCAATTATCACTTCTGGGCAACAGGCGACCGCTGCCAATCCGCCTTTCCTGGCGGGATGTCGAAAATGTTGGCGACGATGACAAGCATTGGTCGTTATCCGGATGGACGTAGTTTAAACGTGTTTCTCCACTATCTAGCTCGCTGCCTTTTCGGTTAGGGGAACTGGGGGCTTTACCCTTGCCTTCCCTTTGAGAAGCACTTGTTCCATCATCACAGGTGTTTAATGGCGCCTCGTTGTTCTCCGAGCTGTTGCCACCGCTCGCTGCGGCAAAGCGCCTCTTAGCAAATGCCGGCATTAGGTGCGACGATGATATGCTGCGGTGATCGATGATGGGCGACTTGAAGGACTGCCCATGCGCCGACGCATCCTTATCTTTATCTTTATCCTCCCCGCACATTTGGAGGGAATCTGTAGGTACAAAACGCTGGTAATAGTTATTCGCCCGCTCTCGATTCCGCATGGCGCGCCGCGAGCTTAATGAGCCGCTATTGGAACAATTTAGACTCGAGTTATCCGTCTCTGGAGATAGCCGGTTCTTACTTTGATTTGAATAGTTGTTGGCCACACTAAGAGAAACGGCGTTTAGGTTTACTTTCCAAAAACCCAACGTCTGTAACTCAGTTCGATTTGTACATTGCGGGCGCTGTCGACTTTTACCTTCATATCGTAGAGCTATAAGATCTGCTCTCGTGTACCTAAGGCGAAAAAATGATTTTAGGAATGTTTAAATGCATACATTGCATCACTTAGTAAATAGCGAGGCATATTGGCAAATTGTTTTTGTTAACTAACTGTAAAACGTTTACCTAAAAACGATAGAATGTTGCCAAAAAAAAAATGGATGTATTAACGTATTGTACGACTAAACACACATACCTGGTGTTTGATTTTGTAGTATCCATTTCAAAAGACTTTAGTTTACTTCGCTTCGGCTAAACCTAACTTTTTGAACAATTTTCCAAAGTTAAAATCTATCCGGATAAATCCACCACACAATTACAAAAAATCCACTCGCTTCTCTTGAAGGAGAGAAAACTTGCTTGTGATGAATATACAAATTTTATGCACCACTTATGCAAACACACACACACGCACAAGCGTATATATATATGTACATATACGTATGTTTATGTATAAATATGAATAGCCTTAGTATTTAAAGAATCACCGATTTGTATTTATTCGAATAAATGTATGTAAACAAATGTATTGTTGCAATATTCTGTTAATTTTATATTTTGTGAAAATCACGTCAAATTAGGAGTGGGATATTAATGACAGTGAGAATAATCGGTTCTCATCGAAACAATGAAGTGTAATAACATTGGACTTGGAACTCTGAAAGAGGAACAAAAAGTTGATATATGATAATTCGGCATTTCGACCACACTTGTACCACGAAAAATAGCTAGATTTCTGGGATTTTTTATATGAAGGAAACGTTGTATTAACATTCTGACTTCGGTGTTTCAAAGTACATTATATCAATTTTTTAATTTAAAAAAATTAAAAAATTACAGAGTTGTAGCCAAACTGCCGGACTACTATTTATTTCAAGTGGCTTGCGGTGGAAACCCATTTTTGGGAAAACACTCTGGGTATTCCCTAAACTGTTGAATTGCTGAATTGTTGAAAATTCAACAAAAATTTTCAGCAATTAAGGGAACGACCCAAAATGGTTCCTGTTGAATTTTCAAACAGCTGTTATTTGTTGAAAAGTTTCACTGAACTTTAAACATGTAAAATTTAATTTAAAACAGCCTCGAGGCTGTTGAATTGCTGAAATTTCTGAAAGTTGACTTTGTATGGAACAGCAGATTAACCGCTGACCAAAATTCAACAATTCAGCAATTCAACAGTTTAGGGAATACCCAGACTGTTTTGAGATAATTTTTGTGTATTCTTAAAAATATCGGCCAGCAAAAACATGATTTTAACCGATAATAGTTTTTCCCACAAAGACCTGTAAGGATTTGACGTTCAGAAAATGTTCAACACATTTGACGTACTTTGGGGATTTTTATACGATCGATAGGCGATTTTTTTTAATGATTATGAGAGCGTAATCAAACCAATGACGGGAAAAATGATACAGTTTTTAAGTTCATAGGATTTTGGATATTGGATGGAAAGGAATTTGCATACTGATACTTATACATACAGTATATACAATATATATATAAATATATATACAAACGAGGACGGAAGCTAACTTCGGCAAGCCGAAGCTTTAATACCCTTGCAGATTTCACGAATTAAAATTTGACTACAATAGCAACATGAATTAATAAGCAAAATATTTCATAATTCATAAAATTAAATTTCAAAATTTTTCTCCCTATTGTTCCTATTGGAGCTATAGGATATAGACGTCCGATCGGCACGCGCTTTTACCCTGATCAAGGTATGCACAAAAAATTACGATTTGGAAAGATTCTAGTCAATAGCTCTTACACTGAGCGAAATATCTTAATTTTATGAAAGCTATATCCGATTGTTCCTATGGGAGCTATAGGATATAGACGTCCGATCGGCACGCGATTTTACCCTGATCAAGGTATGCACAAAAAAATACGATTTGGAAAGATTCATGTCAATAGCTTTTACGAAATATCTTGAATTTTGCAAGTTATATCCGATTGTTCCTATGGAAGCTATAGGATATAGACGTCCGATCGGGTCGATTTTCAAACTTGATCTGCGTACACATGTTTTAGGATGACTGTGAAAGTTTTAAGTCGCTAGCTTTTAAACTGAGCTCGCAAACGGTATTGAAACAGACATACAGACGGACAGACGGACATGGCTATATCGACTCCCCTATTGATCCTGATCAAGAATATATATACTTTATGGGGTCGGAAACGTCTCCTTCACTGCGTTACAAACTTCTGACCAAAATTATAATACCCTCTGCAAGGGTATAAAAATTGGACGACTGGAAAAAAGTTATATGGTCTGATGAATCCAAATTCAATCAATACCAGTGGATGGCAACCAATATTGTTGGAAGAAGCCTAAGAGTCGTTGCAGAAACGCCACGTACAAGAAACTGTGAAACATGGAGGAGGAAATGTCATGGTCTGGAGCTGTTTTACTTGGTGGAGCGTTGGTCCCATTAAAAAAATAGATGGAGTAATGATTAAGGAAGACTATCTAGATATTCTGCAGACCCATCTTTGCCATTTTGTTGACAAATGTGCATATAAGGAGAGTGACATCACATTCCAACAAGATGGGGATCCAAAACACACGTCCAAAATCGTCAAAGAATGGATCGCAAAACAACATTTTAAGTTAATGGAGTGGCCAGCACAGAGTCCTGATCTCAATCCTATCGAAAATTTGTGGTCGATAGTGAAGACGATTGGGACTCTACGAATCGGAACCAGCAAACCGGCACGAGTTGTGGCAACGAGTCCAGCAAGAATGGAAGGCTATTCTAAAAAAAATAATACAAAATTTGGTAGAAAGTATGCCAAATGGAATAATTAGCGTAATTAGAAATAAGGGTCTTTGGACCAAGAATTAAAAAATTATCGTTTGTTGAAAATTTCAAATTGAGCATAATTGAGTACCATTTCTTAATGAGACCAATTAGTTTATTTTGTATACGAATTTGTTAATAAATATTCAAAGAATAAACCCAAAAAATTTGGATTCATTTACTTTTCTAATAACTTTTTTATGCGGGAACAAAGTCAATAGTGGCAAGCATGTACTCAGACTTGCACGCAACTGTACATACTGAGACAGAGACAGCCATCCACCATCCGTTGAACGGATGGTCCGTCATCCGCCATCCAATTTGACAGACTTTGACGAGCTATTTTATGCGATAGTTAATCGATTTTTTTTTCGGTGCAACTCTGAGTTTTTCCTCTTGACTGTGAAAATTGGAATCTTGAATATTGCTCGAGCTCATTTTTTTTGGCTATTGTTGAATTTGCATTTGCAAACAGGTGGGCCAAAATTTAAGCTATTCTGCGAACGAAAACATTAATGAATGCAGCGAAATCTCATAATATGTTCTCCAACTTGTAAATAATAACTAAAATTAATTAATATTAATCCTATAAAGTTAAATTTTGCTTTAAAGGACCAAAACATCACACATTTGGTTTTGTTAACAATTTTACAAAATTAATGTTGGCTAGACAGAGGGTTCCCCCAGTCAGCAATTTTGTAAAAGTGTAAATGTTATTTTGTTGTCTTTATTAAAACCTATCGAAATGTAATTTTTAAAATCGGACAATTTATTAAATAGTTATGAGCAAAAAATGAAACAGCTACTAGATAGCGCTAGTAGCTTTGACGAGTGCATATATCCATCTCACTCGCACTCGAAGTACTCGATTATAGCGTTCTCTCTTGTATTTTTTTCGTCCAACTCACAACGCAAATGGTTTTTGTCTTTTTCATGACTATGTGTGTTTCGTTACCCGCGTGCGTGTGATTTTCTTTTAATTGTGTTTGTAAATGCACTGCCATAAGGCAGTTTTGAGTACCCCTGCTATAAAGTATATATATTCTTGATCAGGATCACTAGCCGAGTCGATCTAGCCCACAGTCGCATTAAAGAACTTTTAAAAAAGTCTGGCACCCACTGCATATCTCCATGTCCCTTGCACTCCCTTTAGCTGAGTAACGGGTATCTGATAGTCAAAGTACTCGACTATAGCGTTCTCTCTTGTTTAATTTATCTTATGCTGTATATTGTAGTATTCAACAATACGATTAGCAGAACATAATTTTACAAATTGTTTTGCCGAGTTGAAATCTTTCTTGGTTTATGTTGAGATGAGCAACTGCACTTTAAGTCAGCTGTTATCGGATGGTGGATTTCCACAGACCGAAAACACGAGTTTCACATTTGTCAAAAATCCCAACCGTTTCACACGGATGGACTCCATGGGAAGAGGCTAATATACCCTATTTCCATAGAGTCCATCCGTTAAAACAGTTAGGATTTTGGAGAAATATTAAACTCCGGTTCCACATCCACCATCCGACAACAGCTGACGTGACAGCAGTTGCTTATAAGAACAGAAGCAAAGGGGATTTTTAACTCGGCGATTTTCGATTTTCATGTTAGGAACACGCGATATCAATTTAAAACTTTATAATGTTGTATTTCATTAAGTATTGTAAGAATAAAAAAATAGTAATGTAAGAGCATCCTTACAATATGCGGAATAACCTATCGAGTAAGCCAATAACCCAATTAGGGTCGGTTTCTCGAGGCCTAGTCAAAGTCCCTGATAGCTATCTGTCCGAAAAACTTAAAGACCAGATAAACTGTTCGTAAAAGCAAATCGGCTTTCTCGACTCCTTTAATTTATCTGAACGAGAAACAATTACAGAGTGCTGTTAGGGCACAGAATTGTGTTGTAAAGCGCAAAAAATGGCGTTTTTTGATTTTTTCATCAGCTGTTTGGGTATAATACAAAGGGAAAGTCAGCTGTGATTTCGTTTCTTCCTCTTAGTTGGCTTTGGGAAATCAGCTGTCGTTTTGTCGAGCCGAAAACGCTTAGCAGGGAGTCCAAGTCCCTGTCAAAGTTAGCTCTCACATTGATGCTCGAGAAAGCCAAAATGCCTTAGCAGGGACCTTTATCTTTTCGAGAAATGTTAGCCGGCACTCGAGAAACCGGCCCTTAATCCAAAAATGTGTTTACACAGGGTTAACTGCATTTATCGGGCAATGACAGCTGTCCCTTGCTTTGATTTTCATACAGAGGGTAAACATTTATGTGTATGTGTTTTAAACACACTGTGTTTGTATAGTATATGGTATATAGTGATAGATCGTCAACAATGGGACAAAAAACAAGAAAATATTTCAGAAATATACTTCGGCCAGCCGAAGCTTATATATCCTTGCAGATCATTCCTATTAATTTACAAATCGCAAAAATGTTAAATTTCCTATTATTACTCATTAATTTTCCGATCGTTCCTATGTCAGCCATATGATATAGTAGTTCAATTTTGATAAAATTTAAACCGAAATTCGGAAATATTTAAAAAGAGTCATATCCTAGAGTAAAAGAGAATACAATAAAAACCAACGAAGCAATAATTTATTTCCTATTATATTCCCATTAATTTTCCGATTGTTCCTATGGCATCTATATGATATAATCGTCCGAATTTGATAAAATTTAATTCGAAATTCAGAATTAGATAAAAAATGGTATTTCCAAAAGTAGAATGTTGTATGTTAAAGAACACATAAGATACAATTTTGTTAAATTTTTTTCCCGATTATTCCTATGGGAGCTATATGATATAGTTGTCCGATCCGGCTTGTTCCGACATATATACTACCTGCAAAAGTAAGAAGACTTTTGGGAAAGTTTTGGCCCGATAGCTTTAAAACTGAGAGACTAGTTTGCGTAGAAACAGACGGACGGACAGACATAGCTAGATCGACTCTTCCAGTGATGCTGATCAAGAATATATATACTTTATGGGAAACGTCTCCTTCACTGCGTTGCAAACTTCTGACTGAAATCATAATACTCTCTGCAAGGGTATAAAAAGCACAGTAAAGGCAATATCCCTATAACTACAGCCTAGTATAAAATGGCTTTTAATGGAATAAAATAATGACCCGCAAATAATAATTACACTGTGCAACATCAAAAATTTACCTCCCGGTACGGTATTGGTACTCATTTCCTAAATTCTAATTTACTAAAATACCCATATGTATGTATCAGCTCCCACTTTTCGCTAATCGACTTCTTCCCGTCCCTTTTTAGCTCATGTAAGAAAATATCGCTGTAGCAGAAACATTCTTTGTCTAAACGAGTTGAAAACCTGGCACTTTTGGAGCCATTCTACCCGTTTTTTTTAAGAAGCTAATAACCCTAATTTTTCTTAGAAATAAAAAAGTTAAAAATTTAATTAAAATCTTATTTTGTATATTTTATATTAAACAAGAAAGGAAGCTAGCTTCGGCCAGCCGAAGCTTATATACCCTTGCAGATAAAAGAAATACCTTTTTAAGTTGTCAGAAATCAAAACGCCTACTTCCTGCAAAGTTACAATGAATTTTCTTATATTTGTTTGATTATTCGTATGGGAGCCTTAAGATATAGTGGTCCGATCCGGCTCGCTAAGACATATGCACTACCTGCAATAGAAAGAAGACTTTTGGGAAAGTTTCATTGCGATAGCTTTAAAACTGAGAGACTAGTTCGCATAGAAACGGACAGACAGACAGACGGACAGACGGACATGGCTAGATGGACTCGGCTATTGGTGCTGATCAGGAATATATATGCTTTATGTGGTCGGAAACGTCTCCTTCACTGCGTTACAATATTTGACTGAAATTATAATACCCTCGCAAGGGTTTAAAAATCAAATAAAACTCACATAAATCATTTCAAAGTATTAATTGAAATTTTTTAACTGTACAGGTACGTACCGGTACCAGAACCGGAACCAAAACATTAATACCGAAATATAACCGTTTACCGAATAAGCAGATTCGGTATGGGACCGGAACCGGAACCGAAATAAGATTCGGTTTGATTTCCTGATTCCCAAGTTAAACTGCGTTTTCCAAAAAGTTCCACGACGCAAGGATTCTTAAAACAAGGACCTCAAAGTTCAAAAAATGCTGAAATTGGCCAACTTTCCGAAGGTTTCAAGGGCAAACGGAAGATACACTCTTTATCTTTCAAACCCCATACTTAGAATAATTTTAGGATTTTTTTAAGGGAAAAACAAATTCTAGAAAACATAACAAAAAAACATAAAAGTATACAGCTGCGGTCAAAATAGTAGTAGTGTTGCCGCCCTGTGTTTTCAAAAGTTTGTTGTTTAACGATAAATATTTTTATACCCTTGCAGAGGTATAAAATTCCTTTCTTGTTTCATATGAAGTTTTTTGTTTTGGACGACTTTTTGTTGGGTTGAGTACTAGCCCTTAACAGGGACTTTATCTGTTCGAGAAATGTTAGCCGGCACTCGAGGAACCGGCCCTTAACAGTTAAAACAAGCTTTTAGGTTTACAAATCATCTCCATTTACTGGAGCCTGGGGTGCAACAAAAAATATGCAATTAACTTAAGTTCTACTGATACAAATAGGAATATAAAACATGCAGCACAAGTCTGTAGTATAGAAGTTACGGCTGTCCGAATTTTAGCTATTTATAGCTGTTTTCCAGCTAAACTAGCGGGTTTTTCCGAAAGTGGTAGAACAAAAGTTTTTTATATCGATGTGATGAACGTCATATCAAATTTTCAGAACTTAAAAAACATATTTTGGACAAACTGACAAGCGGACAAACTGACAAACTGACAAACAGAATTAAATTTTCATTTTGGGAAGAAAAAGAAAATCTTATTTTGGCTATAACTTTTGAACGGAGCGTCGGATTTTATCATATGACCCCTCATTCGACGGGTATTTTCAATAGGAACACAACTAAAACATTGCGAGGGGGCATTTATCCCCACCGGCCCAAACAGCTCCAAATTTCGAAATTTGCACTTTTTCACTTTCACCGCTCTCTCTCCCAATCCAATTAATTTTCTTAAAGTCTTGGTATGCAATCCTTTAAGTTTTTGCAATACCTTTCGATTGGTGTATTACTCATTACGATCGGACTATCACAGCAGATTTTCAATTTTGCGGCTATATAATAGTAGTCGCCTTCGCACACTCTCCTGGTGCGCTTCGTCACTACATGGGCTGCCGTCCATAGTGACAAGGGTGCAGTGCTAACACTTGTAATCTTAAGTACAGGCTACTTGAGCCTGACCATAAATATAGTTCTCACACTGCACAAAGGGTCGCCTTGCAGGAGACCGTTGATAAGGCTCCCGCTCAGGTAAACAGATGTGGTCTCTGCGTAGACCATAGATAAGTATATCATAAGAATTTCATGTTAGTTACGTAAGCGAAGACTTAGAAAAATAAAATCAGTTTTTATACAGAATTCAAGCGTGAAGGTTGTTTTCCTTATTACAGGAATCCCTTTCATTTTGGTCATTCGAGCCTTTGATTCCTTGCGGAACAATTGGCCAGACTACTCTGCAGTTTTCCCCAACCAGTGGTAAGAGACTCAGAGATATTCTGCACCTTAAAGATTCTGTCAAGTGCTAGACACTTGCAGCTACAGGTTGCAAACAGATTTACACGATTGTTTTCCCCCACCAGAAGTAAGAGACAAAAGTGTTGAACAAAATAAAAGCAAAAAGACAAGCAAAGAGCCTTTTTTATTTTTAAGCACCTTAAAGATTCTGTTTTTAACAGCTACAGGTTGCTAAAGTCGGAAGGGCGTTTCCGAGGCCTTAAAATCGGATTAATATATAGAGAAATATAGTGATATATATTAAAACCAATAAGTTGGTAAGGCGTGTCCGTGGCCAAAACAGCGGATATGTAAAAAAAAATATAAAAATTTTGTGAAAAGTGCATTAAAAAAACAAGAGAGAACGCTATAGTCGGGTTGGTGTCCCGACTATCTAATACCCGTCACTCAGCTAAAGGGAGTGCGAACGCTGTACTCG
This sequence comes from Drosophila lutescens, assembly GCA_037075285.1. Taxonomy (NCBI): domain Eukaryota; kingdom Metazoa; phylum Arthropoda; class Insecta; order Diptera; family Drosophilidae; genus Drosophila; species Drosophila lutescens. The sequence continues at coordinate 310,045 of JBAMCF010000866.1, forward strand.
GGTTGGTGTCCCGAATATCTATTGGGGCTAAAGGGAGTGCGAGGGAGATAGATATATAAACAATTTTGATTGCGTATAACTTTTTAATGAATGGTCCGATTTGAAAAATGTCTTCTACATTTCGATAGGTATTAATTGTAAATAGTGTAAATATTGTATCAATTAGATAAGGTAACACTAAGAAATAACACATGTAACAATCGATAAGAAGATGAATCGATTGATCGAGAGGGTACGATGGATGTGAGTGCGATCACTAACGAAAGAGAACCAAGCAGAGTGGACGTAAAATAAGAATAAATGACAGAAAAATAAAAAGTTTACATACCAGGTGTGGGGTAAAAGGCTCGTACGCAATATAACTCATTGGTCATGAGATATAGTGATATAATAAAGAAGACGAGACCTGAGCTGAAAGCTTTTCTGGAGCGGGAGAACGTATTTTTCTAAGAAGACGCCACCATCCATCAACTACGCGCGGCGGCGAAAACCATAATGGACAACCTGGAGAAGCCAAGCCTGGAGCATTTGGAACTTGAGAAGCTTGACCTAGAGGAGCTGAGCTTGGAGGAGGCATCGTGTGGAGCTGCAGAAGTTTCTAGAGCAGACGGCGACGCTTGTGTTGGTGGCGAATTGGAACGTGAGCAGAAAGGAGACGGCGAAGAAGTTCTGGAAAGTTCTAATATGGCGGCTGCACACGTGCAGCGCTGCGATCGAATTGCTGCTTGTGATGAAATTCTCGAAGTTACAAATGTTGCAAGTGCGGACATGCATCGTGATTTGATGGCGGAGGCAATTCTGGAAAGTTCCGATACGGCGGCGTTGGACGGCACAGCTACAACACTTACAGCAAATCGAGAAGCTGTACGCTGCGCGTAAACGTGTGGATGATTTGGAAAAAGAGTAGAACCGTAGAGAACCGTAGAGACGAACCTTTAGAAACCCGTAGAGAAAACCTTGATGGGAGCAGTGGAGATAGCATTATTGAAAGCCTTTTAGAGATCCGTAGAGACACTCCTGTAGATACTATGTTAGTTGATAGCTATAGTAAAGACCCCTTGGAGAGAATACGTGCCTTGTTAGAGAATCTTTATAGGAAAGAAGAGCCTAGTAATTTATATGGACGATATAGTTATAGCGACAAAGACAGTATGTGAGCACTTAGAGATTTTAGGAAAACTTTTGGATCGTATTAGTGAATATAATTTAGAGATAAATAAGAAGTTTGCTCCTAAGTACCGTGGACCTTATAAGATAAGTCGTGTGTTTGATAATGATAGATACGAGGTCGTTGATATTGATGATTGCCAGTTAACGCAAATGCCATTTAGAGGTGTTTTAGAACCAGCTAGACTTCAACCTTGGATAAGTAATGTTAATGAAACTGTTGCCCTTTGTTTGTAAAGATCGTGGTCGATCTGTAGCCAGGTCGGCCGAATGTAAATAGTGTAAATATTGTATCAATTAGATAAGGTAACACTAAGAAATAACACATGTAACAATCGATAAGAAGATGAATCGATTGATCGAGAGGGTACGATGGATGTGAGTGCGATCACTAACGACAGAGAACCAAGCAGAGTGGACGTAAAATAAGAATAAATGACAGAAAAATAAAAAGTTTACATACCAGGTGTGGGGTAAAAGGCTCGTACGCAATATAACTCATTGGTCATGAGATATAGTGATATAATAAAGAAGACGAGACCTGAGCTGAAAGCTTTTCTGGAGCGGGAGAACGTATTTTTCTAAGAAGACGCCACCATCCATCAACTACGCGCGGCGGCGAAAACCATAATGGACAACCTGGAGAAGCCAAGCCTGGAGCATTTGGAACTTGAGAAGCTTGACCTAGAGGAGCTGAGCTTGGAGGAGGCATCGTGTGGAGCTGCAGAAGTTTCTAGAGCAGACGGCGACGCTTGTGTTGGTGGCGAATTGGAACGTGAGCAGAAAGGAGACGGCGAAGAAGTTCTGGAAAGTTCTAATATGGCGGCTGCACACGTGCAGCGCTGCGATCGAATTGCTGCTTGTGATGAAATTCTCGAAGTTACAAATGTTGCAAGTGCGGACATGCATCGTGATTTGATGGCGGAGGCAATTCTGGAAAGTTCCGATACGGCGGCGTTGGACGGCACAGCTACAACACTTACAGCAAATCGAGAAGCTGTACGCTGCGCGTAAACGTGTGGATGATTTGGAAAAAGAGTAGAACCGTAGAGAACCGTAGAGACGAACCTTTAGAAACCCGTAGAGAAAACCTTGATGGGAGCAGTGGAGATAGCATTATTGAAAGCCTTTTAGAGATCCGTAGAGACACTCCTGTAGATACTATGTTAGTTGATAGCTATAGTAAAGACCCCTTGGAGAGAATACGTGCCTTGTTAGAGAATCTTTATAGGAAAGAAGAGCCTAGTAATTTATATGGACGATATAGTTATAGCGACAAAGACAGTATGTGAGCACTTAGAGATTTTAGGAAAACTTTTGGATCGTATTAGTGAATATAATTTAGAGATAAATAAGAAGTTTGCTCCTAAGTACCGTGGACCTTATAAGATAAGTCGTGTGTTTGATAATGATAGATACGAGGTCGTTGATATTGATGATTGCCAGTTAACGCAAATGCCATTTAGAGGTGTTTTAGAACCAGCTAGACTTCAACCTTGGATAAGTAATGTTAATGAAACTGTTGCCCTTTGTTTGTAAAGATCGTGGTCGATCTGTAGCCAGGTCGGCCGAATGTAAATAGTGTAAATATTGTATCAATTAGATAAGGTAACACTAAGAAATAACACATGTAACAATCGATAAGAAGATGAATCGATTGATCGAGAGGGTACGATGGATGTGAGTGCGATCACTAACGACAGAGAACCAAGCGGGGTGGACGTAAAATAAGAATAAATGACAGAAAAATAAAAGGTTTACATGTAAAATGACAAATGTTAGTATAGGCACGCATAATTTAATCAAATTATTACATTTAGCATATAGTCCAAACCTGCGATAACCATATTCTGGCATACTTTTCTTTACTTATTGTTTTTCACATAAGTAAATGAATTGATAAGATCAGTACTTGCCTTCGTATGCAACAGCTTACTTTGCAGCTGTTATCCTAACTAACACTGTTAACTATTAACATTTTAAGTTTAAGGCATAGCAGTTTTATGTTTTGTTAATAAGTCTTTAAAACTTGTTTTCTAATTGGAACACTTTTAAAAAAGTCTGAATGTCAGATAATGTGTTCATTTACCCCACAGCGCGCTGTTGCATACTGTGCTTGTGGTGGCACAGAATGTGCAGAGCTTCAAACATATCTGCCAGGCCACAGCATAGGAAGCTGCCGACCACTGAATTAAAGAGATGTTACCTTTCAATGTGAAGCAATTTATTTATTATTATTTTTTGTAATATTTTCAAATCGTTTAAATTACCAGGCACCGATAAAAATAATTCAGAAATCATATTATCTTCGCAGTACTCTAGAATATTATACATGTCTGTTTCGATTCTTATCATGAGCATTTCCGGGAAAGTTTAAGCAATGGATTTAAAAAATTGCTAAAAATCACTAATAAGTATGACAATTATACTTATTAGTGATTTTATATAAAGTTACTTAAAATCTAGACAATTTTCATTTGCGGAAGTTTCATAACAACATAAAGGGCCAAGACTGCCGACTGGATAACTCCACTTATTGGACTCCGCCACAGAGTTAGGGCTGAAGGTCGCTTGCCGAGATTGTTGTGGACGAAAAGAGTGCAAGTGTGATTTTAAAAATACTGGAAAGGCAACACGCTGCTGTATTTGCAAGCTAGATGATACTTCTTTAGCAGCTAAACTCTTGGAAATCGATTTATCAACCAGTTTTGAAACGGATTTTTTGGAAAAACTTCGATCTGGATGCATTTTATCGTTTTTTCGACGAGTTATAATTTTTAAATGCGCATTAAATCCTTTCGCGTCCTGAAACGAAAGATATTTTTAGAAAATAAGTATTTTTTATTGCATTATATTTGGTAACGTTTTTTATGTGTTTGAAATGCTAAGGGTCCCTTTAAGCTCCGAGTTTTCATAGTTTTTCAAGGTTTAAAGTCTATTTTAAATTTAGCGTACGGACAAGAAAACGGCTCTAAATGTTCTTAATTAATACTGTTGAAGAAATTACATTTATATCACTGTGACGGCATTCCACGTAGTGACGAATCACACCGGGAGAGTGCGATAGGAGACAAATATTGGGTTGTCAAAAAAGTCCTGCGGTATTTTTATAATATTATTTTTTTCTTTTTTTACATCGAGCTTTTAAGTGACTCAAAGCTTCTTCAAATGGTTTATAACGGCTTGATGACTTAAACCAAGCTTTTGACCGATGCTACGGCTACTACTATGCCGGTTTTATCGCAATTTTCTACGACAGGCCTTCCTTCTTTGACCACCTCTGCACCAGAACGAAAACGTTGAAACCATCGTTGCGCGGTGGAAATGGAAACTGTATCGTGTCCATAAACTGCACAAATTTTATTGGCGGCTTAAGATGCATTTTTGCCATTATCGTAGAAGTACTGTAAAATATGCCGTATTTTCTATTTATTTTGCTCCATGATTGCGACGCTATAACTCACGAACGACTTAAAAGAAAAGACAATCAATCAAACACGTGTTTGCGCGTAAAATGAGCTTTCCAAAGCTTGTCATGGTGTCCGCATAAACGGCATAAAACAGCTTTAGCTAAAAACTTGTTCTACCACTTTCTACTAAAAAAAACCGCCAGTTTGGCCGTTTCTAAACGTCTCAAGATACAGACATGTGCTATACGTCATTAGAAATGTATTTAAAAATACAATAGTTTAATGGTTAACAAGTAAACATGGTAAAATGGTTAAGAGTTTTTCAAAGTTGTTTTTATACCCTTGCAGAGGGTATTATAATTTGAGTCAGATATTGTAACGCAGTGAAGGAGACGTTTCCGACCACATAAAGTATATATATTCTTGATCAGCACCAATAGCCGAGTCCATCTAGCCATGTCCGTCTGTCCGTCTGTCCGTCTGTCTGTCTGTCTGTCTGTCCGTTTCTATGCGAACTAGTTTCTCAGTTTTAAAGCTATCGCAATGAAACTTTCCCAAAAGTCTTCTTTCTATTGCAGGTAGTGCATATGTCTTAGCGAGCCGGATCGGACCACAATATCAGGAAGTAGGCGTCTTGATTTCTGACAACTTAAAAAGGTATTTCTTTTATCTGCAAGGGTATATAAGCTTCGGCTGGCCGAAGCAAGCTTCCTTTCTTGTTTGATATAAAATATACAAAATAAGATTTTAATTAAATTTTTAACTTTTTTATTTCTAAGAAAAAATAGGGTTATTAGCTTCTTAAAAAAATCGGGTAGAATGGCTCCAAAAATGCCAGGTTTTCAACTCGTTTAGACAAAGAATGTTTCTGCTACAGCGATATTTTCTTACATGAGCTAAAAAGGGACGGGAAGAAGTCGATTAGCGAAAAGTGGGAGCTGATACATACATATGGGTATTTTAGTAAATTAGAATTTAGTAAATGAGTACCAATACCGTACCGGGAGGTAAATTTTTGATGTTGCACAGTGTAATTATTATTTGCGGGTCATTATTTTATTCCATTAAAAGCCATTTTATACTAGGCTGTAGTTATAGGGATATTGCCTTTACTGTGCTTTTTATACCCTTGCAGAGAGTATTATGATTTCAGTCAGAAGTTTGCAACGCAGTGAAGGAGACGTTTCCGACCCCATAAAGTATATATATTCTTGATCAGCATCACTGGAAGAGTCGATCTAGCTATGTCTGTCCGTCCGTCTGTTTCTACGCAAACTAGTCTCTCAGTTTTAAAGCTATCGGGCCAAAACTTTCCCAAAAGTCTTCTTACTTTTGCAGGTAGTATATATGTCGGAACGAGCCGGATCGGACAACTATATCATATAGATCCCATAGGAATAATCGGGAAAAAATTTTTAAAAAATTGTATCTTATGTGTTCCTTAACATACAACATTCTACTTTTGGAAATACCATTTTTTATCTAATTCTGAATTTCGAATTAAATTTTATCAAATTCGGACGATTATATCATATAGATGCCATAGGAACAATCGGAAAATTAATGGGAATATAATAGGAAATAAATTATTGCTTCGTTGGTTTTTATTGTATTCTCTTTTACTCTAGGATATGACCCTTTTTAAATAAATTTTAAATTTAAATTCGGTTTCGGTTTGAATTTTATCAAAATCGAACTACTATATCATATGGCTGACATAGGAACGATCGGAAAATTAATGAGAAATAATAGGAAATTTAACATTTTTGCGATTTGTAAATTAATAGGAATGATCTGCAAGGGTATATAAGCTTCGGCTGGCCGAAGCTAGCTTCCTTTCTTGTTTTAATTGATCCCAACGAAAAACTTTCGGCATATCTAAGTTACACAGATATGTTTTCTTGTAGTGCGCCGAATGAGACAATTTTATAAAGTGTACTTATGTAGTCGAATATGGGCGGTTCTTTTACAAACCGAACACCTTTCTTGGGTCACATTTTTGATTTGCCTGAAATATTTTAATAGATTAAAAAATGACTTCTTACTTTTTGTCATTCAGAAATTGTCAAAACACTCAAAACTTAACTTTTAATCATTAAAAATTGTTAAAGGAATAGTAAACGATGAGAAAACATGAATTCTATAAGGATCCGATAAGAGTGAGAGAGTAGCCTTACTTGCTGCGACGTGTTTTCATTGAAACAAGAGAGAACGCTATAGTCGGGTTGGTGTCCCGACTATCTAATAATCGTAACTCAGCTAAAGGGAGTGCGAGGAAGATAGATATATAAACAATTTTGATTGCGTATAACTTTTTAATGAATGGTCCGATTTGAAAAATGTCTTCTACATTTCGATAGGTATTAATAAACACTATAAAATTGCGTTTATTATACCCGTTACTCGTAGAGTAAAAGGGTATATTGTATTCGTGCAAAAGTATGTAACAGCTAGAAGGAAGCGTTTCCGACCCCATAAAGTATATATATTCTTGATCAGGATCACTAGCCGAGTCGATCTAGCCATGTCCGTCTGTCCGTCTGTCTGCCTGTATGAGCGCTGAGATTTCGGAAACTATAAAAGCTAGAAGATTGGCGTTTTGCATGCAGATTCTAGGAGTTCCTACGCAGCGCAAGTTTGTTTTAAAAAAGTGCCACGCCCCCTCTAACGCCCACAATCGCTTATATACGATTTTAAAAATTTAAATATTTCGGAAAAGTAAAAAAAAGTTTATCAATACCTATCGAAATGTAGAAGAAATTTTTCAAATCGGACCATTCGTTAAAAAGTTATGCGTGATCAAAGTTTCTTTACCTGAGTAACGGGTATCTGATAGTCAGGGGACCCGACTATAACGTTCTCTCTTGTTATACCCGTTACTCGTAGAGTAAAAGGGTATATTGTATTCGTGCAAAAGTATGTAACAGGGAGAAGGAAGCGTTTCCGACCCCATAAAGTATATATATTCTTGATCAGGATCACTAGCCGAGTCGATCTAGCCATGTCCGTCTGTCCGTCTGTCCGTCTGTCTGTCTGTCTGTCTGTCTGTCTGTCTGTCTGTCTGTCCGTCTGTCCGTATGAACGCTGAGATCTCGGAAACTATAAAAGCTAGAAGATTGGTATTTGGCATGAAGATTCTTGGAGTTCCTACGCAGCGCAAGTTTGTTTCAAAAGGGTGCCACGCCTCCTCTAACGCCCACAATCGCTTATATACGATTTTAAAAATTTCAATATTTCGGAAAAGTAAAAATGCAGTTTTATTGTGTTTATCAATACCTATCGAAATGTAGAAGAAATTTTTCAAATCGGACCATTCGTTAAAAAGTTATGCGTGTTCAAAGTTTCTATCTCCATCTCCCTCGCACTCCCTTTACCTGAGTAACGGGTATCTGATTGTCGGGGCACCCGACTATAGCGTTCTCTCTTGTATATTTTTAAAATCTTAAAAGATGTGGCCTCCAGACACATTTGAAAATTATTTATGGCGATTGTGGGCGTTAGGGGGGGCGTGGCACCTCGATGAAACAAACTTGCGCTGCGTAGGAATCCCAAGAATATGTGTGTGAAATCTCATCCTTCCAGCTTTTATAGTTTCTGAGATCTCAGCGTTCATACGGACGGACAGACGGACAGATGGAGAGACGGACATGGCTATATCGACTCGGCTAGTGACCCTGATCAAGAATATATATACTTTATATATCCAGGAAGGAACCACAGTACCTAACTGACCTCTTGTAAATGTCAGGCTCCGCTAGAACAAATAATATTATTTGCCATCGATTAAAACTAGGATCGGCAGAAATACACTTTTTTATCCAAACTGTTCGCTACTGGAATGATCTTCCAAACAATTTAAAAAACATAAAAATGAAACCCAATTCAAAACTAAATTACTTTCTTACGTTTGGGGCACCCTCTAACTTTAACTTTATTTTAGCTTTAAATTTTTGTCTTTTTTTTTGTTTTTTCAAATGATTTCCCTTTTTATTTTTGACTTTTAACTTGTAATAAAAATGTTTTCTTATGTTTGCTTATTTTTATATATCCGTTACACGTAGAGTAAAGGGTATATTGTATTCGTGAAAAAGTATGTAACAGGGAGAAGGAAGCGTTTCCGACCCTATAAAGTATATATATTCTTGATCAGGGTCACTAGACAAGTCGATATAGCCATGTCTGTCTGTCTGGATGAACGCTGAGATCTCGGAAACTACAAAAGTTAGAAAGTTCGGATTACCCACAAATATTCTTGGGCTTTCTACGCAGCGTAAGCCCACAAACGATTTGAAAATGTGTCTAGCGCCCACATTTTTAAAGATTTCGGAGAAGTATAAATGCAATTTTGTTGTGTTTATTTATACCTATCGAAATGTAGAAGACATTTTTCAATTCGTTAAAAAGTCATGCCCTATTGACTTTGTTGTTTGCGTATCTGTTTAGCTTAAAACTAACAAGATTGTTTGTGCCATAACTTAGTAATGGCACAAAGTTGCACAAAGGTAAAAACGCCAAGTTCTTACCAAATGTATCCTTAATATCACAAAACTAATCATTTTTGCAACTTTTTGTTTAAAAGCTAGCGATTTAAAACTTTCACAGTCGTCCTAAAACATGTGTACGCAGATCAAGTTTGAAAATCGACCCGATCGGATGTCTATATCCTATAGCTCCCATAGGAACAATCAGATATAACGTGCAAAAACTGAAGATTTTTCGCGCAGTGTAAAAGCTATTGACATGAATCTTTTCAAATCGTTTTTTTTTTGTGAATACCTTGATCAGGGTAAAAGCATGTGCCGATCGGACGTCTATATCCTATAGCTCCCAGAGGAGTAATAGGGTGAAATCGGTTAAAATTTGATGTTTTTCAGGATATTTCGCGCAGTGTAAAAGCTATTGACATGAATCTTTCCAAATCGTATTTTTTTGTGCATACCTTGACCAGGGTAAAAGCGCGAGCCGATCGGACGTCTATATCCTATATCCTATAGAAACAATAGGTTGAACAATTATAAAATGTTATCTTTTGAATTATTCAATATTTTGTTGTTTATTAATTCATGTTGCTATTGTAGTCAAATTTTAATTCCTGAAATATGCAAGGGTATTAAAACTTCGGCTTGCCGAAGTTATCTTCCGTCCTCGTTTTTGTTAATATAAACGCAAGTCAACAACAAATCAAAATCGTTCATTCATAACATAGTATTAAAACAAAACGAGAGTCAACTAGTATTTTACCTCCGAAATTGTTACTTCATTGCCGCCTAACATAGTTTTTGAATTTGGAGATGAACCAGACATCTTTATTTTCTCAGTTTGAAATACTGATAAAGTATGACTTGTATTTTCGATTACGCATCTGCTGGCATTTAACTCTAGTTGATCTTCAGCGTCTGTTGTAATGACATCTACTTCGACGTCCGCTTCTACATCTATATTTGTACTTGTAGACGGAGAAAGGCTGGTACTTTCGCTTTCAGTTACAATGTCGGGTGGTGTGCGAGAGGCGTCAACGTGTTGACCTATGAATTTACCCTCATCCTCCGTTGTCTCGATATCCACTACTTCGTCATCCTCGTCGTTATCTTCTATATTCCTGGTCACACTGTTGGCTAAAACAGATGCTGTTGGCTTTCCTAAAAAATTTGATTTAATATTTAACATATTATTGTTATTACTACAAAATCAGCCCACAATTGGAAATGGTGTGTATAATGGTGTATCGCAGGCCTCAAGCTTAAATATTCCACTTACTTTCCATACTAGGTGCCATTTTCTCTAAAATTGGCGAAAAGGTCTCATGGCCTACTATTTGGTGCGAAGAACCTGAAATACTGTTATGGGTTAGAACTGTTGTAGTTCTTGTAGACTGTGTTGGGTGGATATAATCGGTTCGTTTTGAATCACTAGATCTCGTATATAGGGAAGTTGACACAATCGCTGTCGAAGCGACGACTGGTTTGAACGCAGAGCAGTTAAGAATCGAGGGGATGTTATAATCGGAGAGGTTTAACCCGCTGTTCGCAACTCCAGATAGCTTGCGGTTTTTAATAATACCACAAATAGATGAGTGCGACTCGTTTTTTATATTGAAAGAAGTATTATCCGAAAGTCGAACGGAATTTCCAGTCGTTATTGGAACATTCGTGTCGGGTCTAACCCATGATCGGGGGCAGGATTCAAAGTCCAGACTTGGTTCGCTGGGGTCGCCGCTACCAAGTTTCTTTGAATACTGCTGTTGGTAGTGCTGATCCTTCTGCTGCCACATGTAGTCCACTACAAAGTTTCTGGAAATTGGCATAAGGGAAAGGTCCCGTTCATTCCGAAGCGAGTGCAAAGGTGACAGGACTGTGGAGCCGTGCAAGTTGAAGGGAACGCCGACAGTTGCGGCTGCTACCGCCGTTACTCCAACCACAGCGGCGGCTGCAGCCACAGTACTATAGTTGTACTGACTGTCCATCTGACGTTGTGGGAACTCCGGCGACTCCGATTCGCCGTCGCCTTCCTTGGCGTCTCGCTCAGGATTCGTTGGGGAGCCACAGGAACTGACTGCCGCCGATGGCGTTGGCGAGCCTAGGCTTCGACTATTAATGCTGCTGCTCACGAGCCGCTTTCGTGTGCCGCCATTGAACATGGCTTTGACATCTTCCCAGGCGTGTATTATCTTCTCATCGTACGCATTTCCACTCAGGGTCATATGCCGACGCCAGGAATTAAAGTTTGCCGCATCGGGCTGGACATACCTATCATTGCTTGTTATGCGATGTGAGTGGAAAATGAATTTATTGGGCGAAAAGAACATTCCGCAATACGAGCACTTGATGCATTTGGCCCTGGATGAGTTGTAGCGAGAAGGTAGGAAGGATCCACGGCAGCCCCAAGCGCATTTGTGCTGGACGTTGAAGGCGAAGTCGTCGGGTAGCCGCGGAGGTGTATTGTCGCCCAGGAAACTCTTGCACAGCCGCTCCGCCTCCCTTCGGGTTATCATTCCACATCGTCGGGAACTCACTGGCATGGCGCCAGCTCTCCTCAGTATTTCCAATTGGACGGGTGTACATTGTACACAGGTAATGCCAAGCGCAACTCTTCTGTTGTGTATCTCGTTGTAACTGAATTGCTTCAGCAAAGTATTGGAGATCTGCGCCAAGCAGAGGCGCTCCTGGCCCTCGATGTATAATGACACAATCGGCACTCCGTAAAGCAGCACGGAGCTTACCTGAAAAATTAAACAAACCAAAATAAGACAAGGGAGAACATTATAGGCGAGTCCCACGACTATCATATACCCGTTACTCAGCTAAGGCAAGTGCGAGGGAGAGGGAGAGGGAGATATGAATTTTTTTAATTGGTCATAACCTTTTTTGAAAATTTTCATTTATACTTCTCCGAAATCTTTAGTTTAAGGCGATTTTGGGCGTTAGAGGGGGCGTGGCGCTCTGCTGAAACCAACTTGCGCTGCGTAGGAAGCACAAGAATATGTGCACCCAAAAAAAAAATCACTATGGACGGCAGTCCATGTAGTGACGAAGCGCACCAGTGTGCGAAGGCGACTACTATTATATAGCCGCAAAATTGAAAATCTGCTGTGATAGTCCGATCGTAATAAGTAATACACAAAATTAAAGGTATTGCTAAAACTTAAAGGATTGCACACCAAGACCTCAAGAAAATCAATTGGTTTGGGAGAGAGAGCGGTGAAAGTGTAAAAGTGAAAATTAAAAAATTTGGATCTGGTGGGGCCCGGACTACGTTAGTTGTATTTTTACTGAAAATGCGCTTAATATGAGGGGTCTTATGAGAAAATCGGACGCTCCGTTCAAAAGTTATACCGAAAACAAATTTGCGGGGGCCTAGTCAAAATGAAAATTTAATTCTGTTTGTCCGCTTGTCAGTTTGTCCAAAATATGTTTTTTAAGTTCTGAAAATTTGATATGACGTTCATTACATCGATATAAAAAACTTTTGTTTTACCACTTTTGAAAAAACCCGCTAGTATAGCGGGAAAACATCTATAAATAGCTAAAATTCGGAAAGCCGTAACTACTAAATATACTACTAAAGCTACAGACTTGTGCTGCATCTCGTTTGAAAGGTATTTTTAAATGCTATAAACGCCTTCTATATGCAATTTGTGTAAATGTAATAGTTAAAAAGATATGAACAAAAGAAAATTTTTTTAAACTTTTTTTTTAGCTTTTTTTTAATTTTCTCAAAAACGGCTCTAACGATTTTCCTTACAACTTTAAACTGTATAGCCCTTGAGATTCCTTAAATTTTGGTATATATCATGTTTTTGTAAAAAACCACGTTTAAAAGTTATTCAGAAACGAAAATAGCCACTTTTGCCAGGTCAAAACAACTTACGCAGCCTAAGCATTGAATTTAGTATGTGCGTATCCAAACTATATTTTAGGGTCAAGGAATCGTTAAATTTGTTTTAAACCGTTCCATTATCACTATGGACGGCAGTCCATGTAGTGACGAAGCGCACAAGGAGAGTGTGCGAAGGCGACTACTGTTATATCAAATAAAAACACCTCTTAACGAGGTAAAAAACTAGTGACGATCGCACCTTCAACGTACAAAAGTTCTGATATCAACATTTGTGACGAAAAATAATTACACTCGTCATTAAATAGACTTTCTAATATTTTCTCATTCGGCCCACCCTAGCAAACTATTCCAGCCTTTTTCCCTTCACAGGCATTTTCTATTGCAGCGTGCCGAATGAGAAAATTTTAGAAAGTGTATTTAATGACGAGTGTAATAATTTTTCGTCACAAATGTTGATATCAGAACTTTTGTACGTTGAAGGTGCGATCGTCACTAGTTTTTTACCTCGTTAAGAGGTGTTTTTATTTGATATCAGAAGTTTTGTATTGTTTACTTTTGCTCTCATAGGAGCTAATATATTGGTGCATTTAAATTTAATTATTTATTTAAGAATTGCATTAATGGAACGGTTTAAAACAATTTTAACGATTCCTTGACCCTAAAATACAGTTTGGATATGCACATACACATAAAAAATTACTTTTTGTCATTCAGAAATTGTTAAAACACTTAAAACTTAACTTTTAATCATTAAAAATTGTTAAAGGACTAGTAAACGATGAGAAAACATGAATTCCATAAGGATCCGATAAGAGTAAGAGAGTAGCCCTACTTGCTGCGACGTGTTTTCATAGAAAAAAGCAGAGGCCTTGTTAAAAAAATTCGATATTTTAAAAACTAAAAATGGCTCCAACTGTTTACAAAAACCGATTGTAACTAACAATATGGCGCATACATTGAAATAAAAAAAAAAATTGAAATACAAAATTTTTTAGAATCTTAATTTGCTTTTATTTTTAAGAAACTAAAAACTTATTTTTTTTAAGAAGAGGTTTTAGAGGAATTAATGCAAAAGACATGAAGTCACGCGGATTCATATAACCGGAGATAAAGATTTTCAATGAGAGGGTACTTTTTCAAATTTGTCAAATTTTGGAAAACTTTAAAAAATTCTAACTAAAAAAAAAATTTTTTTTCGGACAAATCCTGATACACGTGATTGCTCATTTTCATTTGCAATTTGTGTAAATGTAATAGTTAAAAAGATATGAACAAAAGACAATTTTTTTAAACTGTGTTTTTAGCTTTTTTTATTTTTTTCAAAAACGGCTCAAACGATTTTCTTTAAAACTTTAAACTGTATAGCCCTTGAGATTCCTTAAATTTTGGTATATAACTGTATATATTACTGTAAAAAAGTTATTCAGAAACGAAAATCGCCACTTTTGCCAGCCCAACACAACTAACGCTGCCTAAGCATTGAATTTTGTATGTGCGTATCCAAACTGTATTTTAAGGTCAGGGAATGGTTAAAATTGTTTTAAACTGTTCCATTATACAATTCTATAAATAAATAAATAAATAAATAAATACATAAATACATAAATTCATAAATACATAAAAACATAAATAAATAAATACATACATAAATAAATAAATAAATAAATAAATAAATAAATAAATAAATAAATAAAAATCCCCGTACTGGACCCGCCTCGAGGGTGCCGACTGGTAATGACGCTACAGTGCCTAATCTTAAAATAAATAAATAAATAAATATATAAATAAATAAATAAATAAATAAATAAATAAATAAATAAATAAATAAATAAATAAATAAATAAATAAATAAATAAATAAATAAATAAATAAATAAATAAATAAATAAATAAATAAATAAATAAATAAATAAATAAATAAATAAATAAATAAATAAATAAAAATCCCCGTACTGGACCCGCCTCGAGGGTGCCGACTGGTAATGACGCTACAGTGCCTAATCTTAGGTGGCGTTCAGCTAAGATTAGGGGTCAGAACTGTGTGCTCTGGTTTTTTCAATAGCCAAGCCATATGGGGACGACTCCGAGTTATGGTATTGAGGTACTTTGACTATGGTCAAAACAAAACCTTCTGATATCAAACAAAACACCTCTTAACGAGGTATAAAAATAGTGACGATCGCACCTTCAACGTACAAAAGTTCTGATATCAACTTTTGTGACGAAAAATGATTTTAAATGCGACTAAATAAGTACGCTGCCTAAAATTTATTCATTCGGCACGCTACAACAGAAAACTTTCGTGTAGATATTAAATATTTGCTAAAGCGGGCCGACGAGTAAATTTTAGGCAGCGTACTTATTTAGTCGCGTTTGAAATCATTTTTCGTCACAAAAGTTGATATCAGAACTTTTGTCCGTTGAAGGTGCGATCGTCACTATTTTTATACCTCGTTAAGAGGTGTTTTTGTTTGATCGATATGAGACGTAGATCGATTTTACATTATTTAAGATAAATTTTAATTTGATATGTGGGAAGGTAAATTTGACCTGGTCGAAAAGGGTATTTCATGTAAAAACGATTTTGGTTTTGCTTGACCTGAAATTTACATGGCCATATCATACTGACGGACAGACAGACAGGCGGACAGACGGACATGGCTACATCGACTCGGCTAGTGATCCTGGTCCAGAATATATGTACTTAATAGGGTCGGAAACGCTTCCTTCTACCTGTTACACACTTTTGCACGAATACAATATACCCTTTTATTCTACGAGTAACGGGTATAAATATAGTGGTTTCGTATTATTTTGAAATTAATTTTTCGATTCTTTCTATGGCAACTGTATAGCTCTAACTCTATATAACTCGTAGCTTAATTATTAAAGGCTATATCTCTGAGTAGTACGATTAAGAAAGTTATTTTTTTTAATACTATGACAGCTTTACGATGTAGCGGTCCGATTAATAATAAAGTCGAAATTCAGGAATATTAAAAAATGTACATATATTCCCAAAAGTAGAAGACAATAAGTCAAATAGCACCGAAGCTATACTTTGCATCCATTATTTTTCAGATTATTCCTATGGGAGCTATAGAATATAGTTGTCCGATCCGGTTTGTGCCGAAGGAAAACTTTAGGGAAAGTTTTATCCAGGTAGCTTCAAACTGAGATACAAACAACAAATTTTGTAAATATTGAACAATAATGTCTAATCTTTATATAAAATTTGTCCATTAAAAATGTAATACATTTTTGTAACGAAACACATTTTAGACTTTGTTCAACCTTTAACCGTAAATCCTTTTAAACTGTTACCAATTCCTTGTAAAATAAACAACAAAAATTCAAAGCACGTATCCAATGATTCCTCAAGGGATAGATTTGTTTTACTTCAATTTTTTTTGCACCCTAACAATTTGTCAAACTTGCTTTAACACAGCTACTTTCTTCCCAAACTTATTTGTATGGGCAAATGCTTATCAGATAATTTTGTTTTTATAAGATAGTTAACTACAAAATTCCGCTTTCCGCGCTTTAAGTTAGAGATTTGACATCAAGGTTATTAAGCTACCAAATTGAAACCTTCTCACTCCTCTTGAATTAGGTATGTGCACGCAAAACAAATATGAACATTGCATTAATCTGTCCTATAGCTCCCACAGGAAAAATTTTAAACATATGCTATAAAATGCAAATTAATTTAGTTTTTTACCCTGTCAGGTTAAAACTCAAGCCGATCTTATTTGAACTTATTTGTACTTTTTTGGCCAGAGTTTGCAGGGGTATTGTATACAAGTTTTGGCTCGCCAAAGCTTCTTTTGTTTCATGCTTGAATAGTATTTTGCTTTATGTTCACTTTAATTGCATGCCTGTTACCCACTTTTTTTGTTGGCTCTAATATTCATTATCATCAATATTTAACGGCGTTTAAAGTGTGTTTTAAGTGAAATTGAACCCTGCCTAATTATTCCTGTTCATTAAAAATAATGAAATACGTACGTGATTTGATCTTTGAGAAGTTGGACTGTTTTCCATTCCATTAAAGGGAGCCACCGACACAGGAGTCATTTGAAGACTTTCAGTTAAAGCCATTTAAAATAACTGCTGAAAATATATTTCAAAAATATTTTTTTTTTAGTTGGGCTATATGTTGTTCTTTAATGATAATGGCACAGCACTGTTCGTCCTTAAACTTTAAATCAATTTCGGACTACAGCGTGGCCTAGCGGGTAGAGGCGTTGCGACTTTGAATTTGTGTTGAGTTTTAATAGTCAATCTATAAGATTGAACAAATAAAAAAAAGAAAAACTAGAAAGGAAGCTAGCTTCGGGCAGCCGAAGCTTAAATACCCTTGTAGATCATTCCTATTAATTTACAAATCGCAAAAACGTCAAATTTCGTATTATTTTAATATTATTTTTCTATCCTTCCTATGGTAGCTATATAATATAGTCGTCCGATTTTTTGACAAATTTAATTCGAAATTCGGAAATTTAAAAAAAAATCATATCCCAGAGTAGAAGAGAATACATTAAAAAACAAGAAAGGAAGCTAGCTTCGCAAGCCGAAGCTTATATACCCTTGCAGATCATTCTATTTATATATATATATTTATTTACAAATCGCAAAAATGTTAAATTTCCTATTATTTCACATAAATTTTTCGATCGTTTCTATGGCAGCTAAATGATATAGTAGTTCGATCTTGTTAAAATTAAAATCGAAATTCGGAAATATTTAAAAATAGTCATATCCCAGAGTAGAAGAGAATGTAATAAAAATCAACAAAGATATAATTTTTTTCCTATTAATTTCCATTTAATTTTTCGACCGTTCCTCTGGCAGCTATATGAAATTCAGAAATATATAAAAAATAATATTCCCAAGATTAGAAGGTAATACTTCAAAAAACACCGAAGCTAGAATTTTTTTAACGTCTTTTTTCCGATCCTTCCTATGGGAGCTATAGGATATAGTTGTCCGATCCGGTCGGTTCCGACTTATATACTACCTGCAATAGTAAGAAGACTTTTGGGAAAGTTTCATCCCGATAGCTTAAAAACTGAGAGACTAGTTTGCGTAGAAACAGACAGACGGACAGACGGACAGACGGACAGACGGACAGACAGACGGACAGACGGACAGACGGACATGGCTAGATCGACTCGTCTAGTGATGCTGATCAAGAATATAAATACTTTATGGGGTCGGAAACGTCTCCTTCACTGCGTTGCAAACTTCTGACTGAAATCATAATACCCTCTGCAAGGGTATAACAAGAAAGGAAGCTAGCTTCGGCAAGCCGAAGCTTATATACCCTGCAGATCATTCTATTAATCGCAAATCGCAAAAATGTTAAATTTCCTATTATTTCACATACATTTTTCGATCGTTTCTATGGCAGCTAAATGATATAGTAGTTCGACCTTGTTAAAATTAAAATCGAAATTCGGAAATATTTAAAAATAGTCATATCCCAGAGTAGAAGAGAATGTAATAAAAATCAACAAAGATATAATTTTTTTCCTATTAATTTCCATTTAATTTTTCGACCGTTCCTATGGCAGCTATATGATATAGTGATCCGATTTTTTAAATATTTAATTCGAAATTCAGAAATATATAAAAAATAATATTCCCAAGATTAGAAGGTAATACTTCAAAAAACACCGAAGCTAGAATTTTTTTAACGTCTTTTTTCCGATCCTTCCTATGGGAGCTATAGGATATAGTTGTCCGATCCGGTCGGTTCCGACTTATATACTACCTGCAATAGTAAGAAGACTTTTGGGAAAGTTTCATCCCGATAGCTTAAAAACTGAGAGACTAGTTTGCGTAGAAACAGACAGACGGACAGACGGACGGACAGACGGACATGGCTAGATCGACTCGTCTAGTGATGCTGATCAAGAATATATATACTTTATGGGGTCGGAAACGTCTCCTTCACTGCGTTGCAAACTTCTGACTGAAATCATAATACCCTCTGCAAGGGTATAACAAGAAAAGCTAGCTTCGTCAAGCCGAAGCTTATATACCCTTGCAGATCATTCTATTAATTTACAAAACGCAAAAATGTTAAATTTCCTATTATTTCACATTAATTTTTCGATCGTTTCTATGGCAGCTAAATGATATAGTAGTTCGATCTTTTTAAAATTAAAATCGAAATTCGGAAATATTTAAAAATAGTCATATCCCAGAGTAGAAGAGAATGTAATAAAAATCAACAAAGATATAATTTTTTTCCTATTAATTTCCATTTAATTTTTCGACCGTTCCTATGGCAGCTATATGATATAGTGATCCGATTTTTGAAATATTTAATGCGAAATTCAGAAATATATAAAAAATAATATTCCCAAGATTAGAAGGTAATATTTCAAAAAACACCGAAGCTAGAATTTTTTTAACGTTTTTTTTCCGATCCTTCCTACTCCACTCCCACCCTAGCAAACTATTCCAGCCTTTTTCCCTTCACAGGCATTTTCTATTGCAGCGTGCCGAATGAATTCGTCACAAATGTTGATATCAGAACTTTTGTACGTTGAAGGTGCGTTACCTCGTTAAGAGGTGTTTTTATTTGATATCAGATGTATTGTATTGTTTACTTTTGCTCTCATAGGAGCTAATATATTGGTACATTTAAATTTAATTATTTATTTAAGAATTGCATTAATGGAACGGTTTAAAACAATTTTAACGATTCCTTGACCCTAAAATACAGTTTGGATATGCACATACACATAAAAAATTACTTTTTGTCATTCAGAAATTGTTAAAACACTTAAAACTTAACTTTTAATCATTAAAAATTGTTAAAGGACTAGTAAACGATGAGAAAACATGAATTCCATAAGGATCCGATAAGAGTAAGAGAGTAGCCCTACTTGCTGCGACGTGTTTTCATAGAAAAAAGCAGAGGCCTTGTTAAAAAAATTCGATATTTTAAAAACTAAAAATGGCTCCAACTGTTTACAAAAACCGATTGTAACTAACAATATGGCGCATACATTGAAATAAAAAAAAAATTGAAATACAAAATTTTTTAGAATCTTAATTTGCTTTTATTTTTAAGAAACTAAAAACTTATTTTTTTTTAAGAAGAGGTTTTAGAGGAATTAATGCAAAAGACATGAAGTCACGCGGATTCATATAACCGGAGATAAAGATTTTCAATGAGAGGGTACTTTTTCAAATTTGTCAAATTTTGGAAAACTTTAAAAAATTCTAACTAAAAAAAAAATTTTTTTGTGACAAATCCTGATACACGTGATTGCTCATTTTCATTTGCAATTTGTGTAAATGTAATAGTTAAAAAGATATGAACAAAAGACAATTTTTTTAAACTGTGTTTTTAGCTTTTTTTATTTTTCTCAAAAACGGCACAAACGATTTTCTTTAAAACTTTAAACTGTATAGCCCTTGAGATTCCTTAAATTTTGGTATATAACACATTACTGTAAAAAGAAACTGTATTCAGAAACGAAAATCGCCACTTTTGCCAGCCCAACACAACTAACGCTGCCTAAGCATTGAATTTTGTATGTGCGTATCCAAACTGTATTTTAAGGTCAGGGAATGGTTAAAATTGTTTTAAACTGTTCCATTATACAATTCTATAAATAAATAAATAAATAAATAAATAAATACATAAATACATAAATTCATAAATACATAAATACATAAATACATAAATACATAAATACATAAATAAATACATACATAAATAAATAAATAAAAAAAATAAATAAGTAAATAAATAAATAAATAAATAAATAAATAAATAAATAAATAAATAAATAAATAAATAAATAAATAAATAAATAAATAAATAAATAAATAAATAAATAAATAAATAAATAAATAAATAAATAAATAAATAAATAAATAAATAAATAATAAATAAATAAATAAATAAATAAATAAATAAATAAATAAATAAATAAATAAATAAATAAAAATCCCCGTACTGGACCCGCCTCGAGGGTGCCGACTGGTAATGACGCTACAGTGCCTAATCTTAGGTGGCGTTCAGCTAAGATTAGGGGTCAGAACTGTGTGCTCTGGTTTTTTCAATAGCCAAGCCATATGGGGACGACTCCGAGTTATGGTATTGAGGTACTTTGACTATGGTCAAAACAAAACCTTCTGATATCAAACAAAACACCTCTTAACGAGGTATAAAAATAGTGACGATCGCACCTTCAACGTACAAAAGTTCTGATATCAACTTTTGTGACGAAAAATGATTTTAAATGCGACTAAATAAGTACGCTGCCTAAAATTTATTCATTCGGCACGCTACAACAGAAAACTTTCGTGTAGATATTAAATATTTGCTAAAGCGGGCCGAACGAGTAAATTTTAGGCAGCGTACTTATTTAGTCGCGTTTGAAATCATTTTTCGTCACAAAAGTTGATATCAGAACTTTTGTCCGTTGAAGGTGCGATCGTCACTATTTTTATACCTCGTTAAGAGGTGTTTTTGTTTGATCGATATGAGACGTAGATCGATTTTACATTATTTAAGATAAATTTTAATTTGATATGTGGGCAGGTAAATTTGACCTGGTCGAAAAGGGTATTTCATGTAAAAACGATTTGGGTTTTGCTTGACCTGAAATTTACATGGCCATATCATACTGACGGACAGACAGACAGGCGGACAGACGGACATGGCTACATCGACTCGGCTAGTGATCCTGGTCCAGAATATATGTACTTAATAGGGTCGGAAACGCTTCCTTCTACCTGTTACACACTTTTGCACGAATACAATATACCCTTTTATTCTACGAGTAACGGGTATAAATATAGTGGTTTCGTATTATTTTGAAATTAATTTTTCGATTCTTTCTATGGCAACTGTATAGCTCTAACTCTATATAACTCGTAGCTTAATTATTAAAGGCTATATCTCTGAGTAGTACGATTAAGAAAGTTATTTTTTTTAATACTATGACAGCTTTACGATGTAGCGGTCCGATTAATAATAAAGTCGAAATTCAGGAATATTAAAAAATGTACATATATTCCCAAAAGTAGAAGAAAATAAGTCAAATAGCACCGAAGCTATACTTTGCATCCATTATTTTTCAGATTATTCCTATGGGAGCTATCACTATGGACGGCAGTCCATGTAGTGACGAAGCGCACAAGGAGAGTGTGCGAAGGCGACTACATATATAGCCGCAAAATTGAAAATCTGCTGTGATAGTCCGATCGTAATGAGTAATACACCAATCGAAAGGTATTGCAAAAACTTAAAGGATTGCATACCAATACTTTAAGAAAATCAATTGGTTTGGGAGAGAGAGCGGTGAAAGTGTAAAAGTGAAAATTTAGAAATTTGGATCTGTTGGGGCCGGTGGGGATAAATGCCCCCTCGAAATGTTTTAGTAGTTTTTTCCTATTGAAAATACCCGTCGAATGAGGGGTCATATGATAAAATCCGACGCTCCGTTCAAAATTTAGCCAAAATAAGATTTTCTTTCTTCTTCCCAAAATGAAAATTTAATTTTCTGTTTGTCAGTTTGTCAGTTTGTCCAAAACATGTTTTTTAAGTTTTGAAAATTTGATATGGCGTTCATCACATCGATATAAAAAACTTTTGTTCTACCACTTTTGGAAAAACCCGCTAGTTTAGCGGGAAAACAGATAAACTAAAACAAAAAATTAAATTTTCATTTTGGGAAGAAGAAGAAAATCTTATTTTGGCTTTGAACGGAGCGTCGGATTTTTATCATATGACCCCTCATTCGACAAAGGGTATTTTCAATAGGAAAACTACTAAAACATTTCGAGGGGGCATTGTATCCCCACCGGCCCCAACAGATCCAAATTTCTAAATTTTCACTTTTACACTTTCACCGCTCTCTCTCCCAAACCAATTGATTTTCTTAAAGTATTGGTATGCAATCCTTTAAGTTTTTGCAATACCTTTCGATTGGTGTATTACTCATTACGATCGGACTATCACAGCAGATTTTCAATTTTGCGGCTATATATAGTAGTCGCCTTCGCACACTCTTCTAGTGCGCTTCGTCACTACATGGACTGCCGTCCATAGTGATAGCTCCATAGGAATAATCTGAAAAATAATGGATGCAAAGTATAGCTTCGGTGCTATTTGACTTATTTTCTTCTACTTTTGGGAATATATGTACATTTTTTAATATTCCTGAATTTCGACTTTATTATTAATCGGACCGCTACATCGTAAAGCTGTCATAGTATTAAAAAAAATAACTTTCTTAATCGTACTACTCAGAGATATAGCCTTTAATAATTAAGCTACGAGTTTATAGAGTTAGAGCTATACAGTTGCCATAGAAAGAATCGAAAAATTAATTTCAAAATAATACGAAACCACTATATTTATACCCGTTACTCGTAGAATAAAAGGGTATATTGTATTCGTGCAAAAGTGTGTAACAGGTAGAAGGAAGCGTTTCCGACCCTATTAAGTACATATATTCTGGATCAGGATCACTAGCCGAGTCGATGTAGCCATGTCCGTCTGTCCGCCTGTCTGTCTGTCCGTCAGTATGATATGGCCATGTAAATTTCAGGTCAAGCAAAACCCAAATCGTTTTTACATGAAATACCCTTTCGACCAGGTCAAATTTACCTGCCCACATATCAAATTAAAATTTATCTTAAATAATGTAAAATCGATCTACGTCTCATATCGATCAAACAAAAACACCTCTTAACGAGGTATAAAAATAGTGACGATCGCACCTTCAACGGACAAAAGTTCTGATATCAACTTTTGTGACGAAAAATGATTTCAAACGCGACTAAATAAGTACGCTGCCTAAAATTTACTCGTTCGGCCCGCTTTAGCAAATATTTAATATCTACACGAAAGTTTTCTGTTGTAGCGTGCCGAATGAATAAATTTTAGGCAGCGTACTTATTTAGTCGCATTTAAAATCATTTTTCGTCACAAAAGTTGATATCAGAACTTTGTACGTTGAAGGTGCGATCGTCACTATTTTTATACCTCGTTAAGAGGTGTTTTGTTTGATATCAGAAGGTTTTGTTTTGACCATAGTCAAAGTACCTCAATACCATAACTCGGAGTCGTCCCCATATGGCTTGGCTATTGAAAAAACCAGAGCACACAGTTCTGACCCCTAATCTTAGCTGAACGCCACCTAAGATTAGGCACTGTAGCGTCATTACCAGTCGGCACCCTCGAGGCGGGTCCAGTACGGGGATTTTTATTTATTTATTTATTTATTTATTTATTTATTTATTTATTTATTTATTTATTTATTTATTTATTTATTTATTTATTTATTTATTTATTTATTTATTTATTTATTTATTTATTTATTTATTTATTTATTTATTTATTTATTTATTTATTTATTTATTTATTTACTTATTTATTTTTTATTTATTTATTTATTTATGTATGTATTTATTTATGTATTTATGTATTTATGTATTTATGTATTTATGTATTTATGAATTTATGTATTTATGTATTTATTTATTTATTTATTTATTTATTTATAGAATTGTATAATGGAACAGTTTAAAACAATTTTAACCATTCCCTGACCTTAAAATACAGTTTGGATACGCACATACAAAATTCAATGCTTAGGCAGCGTTAGTTGTGTTGGGCTGGCAAAAGTGGCGATTTTCGTTTCTGAATACAGTTTCTTTTTTACAGTAATGTGTTATATACCAAAATTTAAGGAATCTCAAGGGCTATACAGTTTAAAGTTTTAAAGAAAATCGTTTGTGCCGTTTTTGAGAAAAATAAAAAAAGCTAAAAACACAGTTTAAAAAAATTGTCTTTTGTTCATATCTTTTTAACTATTACATTTACACAAATTGCAAATGAAAATGAGCAATCACGTGTATCAGGATTTGTCACAAAAAAATTTTTTTTTAGTTAGAATTTTTTAAAGTTTTCCAAAATTTGACAAATTTGAAAAAGTACCCTCTCATTGAAAATCTTTATCTCCGGTTATATGAATCCGCGTGACTTCATGTCTTTTGCATTAATTCCTCTAAAACCTCTTCTTAAAAAAAAATAAGTTTTTAGTTTCTTAAAAATAAAAGCAAATTAAGATTCTAAAAAATTTTGTATTTCAATTTTTTTTTTTATTTCAATGTATGCGCCATATTGTTAGTTACAATCGGTTTTTGTAAACAGTTGGAGCCATTTTTAGTTTTTAAAATATCGAATTTTTTAACAAGGCCTCTGCTTTTTTCTATGAAAACACGTCGCAGCAAGTAGGGCTACTCTCTTACTCTTATCGGATCCTTATGGAATTCATGTTTTCTCATCGTTTACTAGTCCTTTAACAATTTTTAATG
Source organism: Drosophila lutescens (assembly GCA_037075285.1). Lineage (NCBI taxonomy): Eukaryota > Metazoa > Arthropoda > Insecta > Diptera > Drosophilidae > Drosophila > Drosophila lutescens. The sequence goes on from JBAMCF010000866.1 coordinate 335,312, forward strand.
ATTAAAAGTTAAGTTTTAAGTGTTTTAACAATTTCTGAATGACAAAAAGTAATTTTTTATGTGTATGTGCATATCCAAACTGTATTTTAGGGTCAAGGAATCGTTAAAATTGTTTTAAACCGTTCCATTAATGCAATTCTTAAATAAATAATTAAATTTAAATGTACCAATATATTAGCTCCTATGAGAGCAAAAGTAAACAATACAATACATCTGATATCAAATAAAAACACCTCTTAACGAGGTAACGCACCTTCAACGTACAAAAGTTCTGATATCAACATTTGTGACGAATTCATTCGGCACGCTGCAATAGAAAATGCACGAGTATACTCGAAATGCCCTTTGACTCAAATTTCAGAACAACAGTTCGAGTAAATCAGCTCACAGAAATTTTCGGATCAAGTAGCTCAGCTCAAAAATTTTTACGTTGAGCTGTTTGTTTGATCGAAAAAAAGCAAGTATAGTAGCTCATAGATCATGTTTAGTAGATCAAGTATCCGAACATATCTAAAAAATGTTATGTAGGAACAGAGCTCAAAAGTGTTATGTAGGTACAGAGCTCAACAATGTTATGTAGAAACAGATCTTATGTAGGAAAAGCAATCTGATTGAAGAAATTCGGGGAATATTATTATAAGTTGTTTTGATGTTATACATTTTTATTTGTTTGTATTACTGTTTAAGAACATTATTTCCTTTATCATTTCAGGGTTTGTTGCAATGCAATTGCGCTTCTCTGATATAAGATTTCCGGCCAAAGAAAACGATCTTTCAGATGAAGCACTGCTTGCGGGGGTTCCAAGGACTTGGCAGCTTGCTTTAAATAATAATGGGAATTGGTTTTTATTGGTTTCCCACCACTTCAGGGGATCAAAGTCATCGGTGTATAATGTTATAGTTGTTAGGTATGCTGTCATTTCCCGATCGACTTTATCATCAGCGGTGTCGTTCGCGAAATTGCGTACAAAGTCTGCAAACCTATCATTGGTTTTTGAGACAGTCTGTTGATTTCCATTTTCTTCATGTGCATCCAAAAATTTTTCATTAATTGTTTACAGTCTTCAATTGTTTTGAATTTTTCGGTGTCTGTGAACTGTAGAAGTTCGTTTCCTGGTGGGAATAAGAATAAAGCTATTTTGTGGTAGTCAGTGATGTTAGGTATAACAATGGAGTCTATGTAGTTAAACAATAAAATTTTGAGGCTGCACGCTAGATCCGAATCATTTGAGTCTATCTTACACTGTTTTTTTAGGGAGTGAATTTCTGGAATGACCATATGTAAAGTGGGATAGTTTTCGCTTTCAAGAAATTTAGACGTCTTTTCGAAATGTTCAAGAATTTCAGTTACTTCTTTTAGGTTTTTTAAGTTAAGATCTCCAAGACGGCTCTCCTCCTTCTTCCTTATTAAAATTCCGGAAATTGCAGCCCATTCGTCCTGTATAGAACGCAGCATATAAAACGCAGTATTCCATCGCGTAGGACACAGACTTTTTAGGGACGATTTAAGATTAGAGTTCTCCCCGGACTTTTTAAAATATTTTACAAGCTTGGAAGCTTGTCCTAGCATTTTTCGCATATCTGGGTCGTCAAATGATTTTTCTACGACATTATTGAGCATGTGATTAATGCAGTAAATATGCTTGTTGTTCTTGTACGCGGAAATCATATTTGCTCCTCGGTCCGTCACCACAATAACATTGTCCTGATCAAGATGACATTCAAATTCAAGAAGACAACGTGCAACAGTTTTCTTTAAATTTGCACCTGCAAAATAAGTCGGTAAATTATATATAGAGAAGATAAGCTGATGTAAAATATATGTTTATACCGGTTGAGGGCTCCCCTTTCATAGCCTCCACAGACAGAAGTCGACTCATAATTGATCCTTTTATAACATAATGAATTGTCACTGAAACATATGCACTTTTATATATGTTATCTGTCCAGCCATCTGTTGTAACGCTGTACCCGATACCTTGTTTCCTGTTTTCGCATATCTCCGTTTTTACTCGATTCTGATGCACAGCATACAATTTCGAGATTTGTCTTGAAACAGTAGTTGGGTGCGGGAGCACAGAAGTCGCCTTTAAATTCTCACCTAACTTGGATCCGAGTCTTATTAATGCATCCGCCATTTTTAAAAGGCCTGAGTCTGCTAATAGCTCAAAAGGCCGACAGTTTTCGACGGTCCACTCTGCTGCCAATTTAACAATTTTTGACTTCGTTTCGTTGTCAATTTTCACTTCTGGCCCATCTTCGCATTTTGGCTCAAGAGCTTTAAAGCATTTATGCCTAGCCAAATTCGATGTAGAGTTGCTATACTTGACTGCATGTGAACACTTTTTGCATGCTACGACGTTGGTTATTTCTTCTCCATTTTCATTTAGAACGTTTCCAAAAATTTCCCATACTTCGCTTCTTCCCCGTTTCTGGCTTATGGTAAAAGTACCAGATAAAACCTTCATTCTGATTTCATCCAAGCTTAGCTGAGACTAATTAGACTTTAAAATTGTTACCAAAGTGTAGATGCTTTGGCGATATTTACCTGTGGTACAGAAGCCATTACGAATGTTACGAAAAACTAAACTTTTTGCACTATATAAAGAAACAATAATTACGAACTCGCTCGGAAATATTTGACACTAGACCCTGTGAGCTGTTCGGGCTGTTCGAGCTGTCCGAGTAATCTGAGCTGTTTGACTTGTTTGTTTTGTTGTTGTGAGCTGTTTGAACTGATCTGTTTTAAAGGTATCCGTTAGGAACCTGAGCTTGTTTGGAGCTGTTACTTGCTTACTCGATAATCCCATGACCTATGACTCGAAAGTCACAAACAAACAAACAAACTCTAGCTCAGAGCTGTTTACGAGTATACTCGTGCAGGGCTCTACTAACTACTTTTTAAGAATGAATTGTCCAAATGGATATTACTTATTCAAAATACTCTCAGTCATAACGCAAGCATTTTTTTATTTTTTAAAGAATTTTTAAAAATTAAATTTATTTTTATAATTTTTTATCTCTTATGTATTTCATTTTGCTATTTTTTGACATGTCGCCGCCTATGATAAATCTTAAATTTGGACTCTGTCAACCGAAACAAGAAAGGAAGCTAGCTTCGGCCAGCCGAAGCTTATATACCCTTGCAGATCATTCCTATTAATTTACAAATTGCAAAAATGTTAAATCTCCTATTATTTCTCATATTTCCGATCGTTCCTATGGCAGCTATATGATATAGTAGTTCGATTTTGATAAAATTAAAATCAAAATTCGGAAATATTTTAAAAGAGTCATATCCCAGAGTAGAAGAGAATACAATAAAAACCAACGAAGCTATAATTTATTTCCTATTATATTCCCATTAATTTTCCGATCGTTCCTATGGCAGCTATAACACCGAAGCTAGAATTTTTTAACGTTTTTTTTCCGATCCTTCCTATGGGAGCTATAGGATATAGTTGTCCGATCCGGTCGGTTCCGACTTATATACTACCTGCAATAGTAAGAAGACTTTTGGGAAAGTTTCATCCCGATAGCTTAAAAACTGACAGACTAGTTTGCGTAGAAACAGACAGACGGACAGACGGACAGAAGGACATGGCTAGATAGGAAATTTAACATTTTTGCGATTTGTAAATTAATAGAATGATCTGCAAGGGTATATAAGCTTCGGCTTGCCGAAGCTAGCTTCCTTTCTTGTTTTTTAATATTTTCTCATTCGGCCCGCCCTAGCAAACTATTCCAGCCTTTTTCCCTTCACAGGCATTTTCTATTGCAGCGTGCCGAATGAGAAAATTTTAGAAAGTGTATTTAATGACGAGTGTAATAATTTTTCGTCACAAATGTTGATATCAGAACTTTTGTACGTTGAAGGTGCGATCGTCACTAGTTTTTTACCTCGTTAAGAGGTGTTTTTATTTGATATCAGATGTATTGTATTGTTTACTTTTGCTCTCATAGGAGCTAATATATTGGTACATTTAAATTTAATTATTTATTTAAGAATTGCATTAATGGAACGGTTTAAAACAATTTTAACGATTCCTTGACCCTAAAATACAGTTTGGATATGCACATACACATAAAAAATTACTTTTTGTCATTCAGAAATTGTTAAAACACTTAAAACTTAATTTTTAATCATTAAAAATTGTTAAAGGACTAGTAAACGATGAGAAAACATGAATTCCATAAGGATCCGATAAGAGTGAGAGAGTAGCCCTACTTGCTGCGACGTGTTTTCATAGAAAAAAGCAGAGGCCTTGTTAAAAAAATTCGATATTTTAAAAACTAAAAATGGCTCCAACTGTTTACAAAAACCGATTGTAACTAACAATATAGCGCATACATTGAAATATAAAAAAAAAATTTCAATACAACATTTTTTAGAATCTTAATTTGCTTTTATTTTTAAGAAACTAAAAACTTATTTTTTTTTTTTTTTTTTAAGAAGAGATTTTAGTGGAATTAATGCAAAAGACATGAAGTCACGCGGATTCATATAACCGGAGATAAAGATTTTCAATGAGAGGGTACTTTTTCAAATTTGTCAAATTTTGGAAAACTTAAAAAAATTCTAACTAAAAAAAAAAATTTTTTTCGGACTAATCCTGATACACGTGATTGCTCATTTTCCGAATGGAACATGTAAAAAAAGTTTCAGGCAAATCAAAAATGTAAAATTTTTTTTTGGCCAAATCTGTTTGGGCTGTAAATGAACGGCCCTTGGGCAGCATTAATTGTTATGAGCTGGCAAAAGTGGCTATTTTCGTTTCTGAATAACTTTTAAACGTGACTTTTTACAGTAATGTGTTATATACCAAAATTTAAGGAATCTCAAGGGCTATACAGTTTCAAGTTTTAAAGAAAAATAAAAAAAAGCTAAAAAAAAAGTTTTAAAAAATTTTCTTTTGTTCATATCTTTTTAACTATTACATTTTCACAAATTGCATATAAAAGGCGTTTATAGCATTTAAAAATACCTTTCAAACGAGATGCAGTAAAAGCTTTAGTAGTATAGAAGTTACGGCTTTCCGAATTTTAGCTATTTATAGCTGTTTTCCCGCTAAACTAGCGGGTTTTTCCAAAAGTGGTAGAACAAAAGTTTTTTATATCGATGTGATGAACGCCATATCAAATTTTCAAAACTTAAAAAACATGTTTTGGACAAACTGACAAACTGACAAACAAAATTAAATTTTCATTTTGGGAAGAAGAAGAAAATCTTATTTTGGCTTTTGAACGGAGCGTCGGATTTTATCATATGACCCCTCATTCGACGGGTATTTTCAATAGGAAAACTACTAAAACATTTCGAGGGGGCATTTATCCCCACCGGCCCCAACAGATCCAAATTTCTAAATTTTCACTTTTACACTTTCACCGCTCTCTCTCCCAAACCAATTGATTTTCTTAAAGTCTTGGTATGCAATCCTGATAGTTTTTGTGATACCTTTCGATTGGTGTATCACTCATTATGATCGGACCATCACAGCAGATTTTCAATTCTACGGCTATATATAGTAGTCGCATTCGCACACTCTTCTAGTGCGCTTCGTCACTACATGGACTGCCGTCCATAGTGATATGATTGGATAAGTAATAGCAGCGGAGCAGCTCGACAAAGATGAAAAATGTGTTTTTTGGTCGACTGTAAGTCGGCTGTATATATCGTAAAAACTCGAAAAAAATCCGTTGAAATCAAAATGGGTACCAACTTAAAGTTTACATCCTACCAAATAAAACAAGCCGGGTCTGGCCCAAATTCATGTAAAATTGGATTTATGGTGGATTTTTAAAGTTCGGATTTTTCAACTTTTTTCGGTTTTATCGTAGGCGGCGACATGTAAACGAAAATTAGTGGTGATGGCAGCCGGGTCAAAAAATAGCTAAATCAGATATTTAAAAGCTAGAAAATTATAAAAACAAATTTAATTTTTAATAATTCTTTAAAAAAAATAAAAATGCTTGCGTTATAACTGAGAGTTTTTTTAATAAGTAATATCCATTTGGACAATTAATTCTTATAAAATAGCTTACCTTATCTTCAATAAAGGCATGCTTTTTTTTTAATAAGTACTGCCTTATCCGAAGCCTTATCTCGTTCGGTATAAAAATAGCAATCTGAAGATGGTTTTCTCCAAATCATTGGCGTGTCAAACTTCAAGTAGCATCTAGGTCAAGAAACAATGACCTTTCAACAAAACATCGAAAACTAAAACATACCTTTTGCCTTCGCTCCATTTAAGTAATGTCAAGCGGCAAGAATCACAAATTCTCCTCGGTGTCCAAGCCTCTTCAAGATTTGGTTTAATCAAAGGGTCGAAATTTATTGTTCATAATAAATTTAACACACACATTGCAAAAAGTGTTTGGACCATTTAAACAAGTGAATTCTTTTATCTTATTCATTATTTTCTTCCTTTTTTCTTTCTTTTTCTCAAATACGTACTCTTTTTTCGTTTTTGATAAGGCAGTACTTATAAAAAAAAAGCATGCTTTTGTGAAGTTAAGGCTAACTACTTTTTAAGAATGAATTGTCCAAATGGATATTACTTATTCAAAATACTCTCAGTCATAACGCAAGCATTTTTTTATTTTTTAAAGAATTTTTAAAAATTAAATTTATTTTTATAATTTTTTATCTCTTATGTATTTAATTTTGCTATTTTTTGACATGTCGCCGCCTATGATAAATCTTAAATTTGGACTCTGTCAACCGAAACAAGAAAGGAAGCTAGCTTCGGCCAGCCGAAGCTTATATACCCTTGCAGATCATTCCTATTAATTTACAAATTGCAAAAATGTTAAATCTCCTATTATTTCTCATATTTCCGATCGTTCCTATGGCAGCTATATGATATAGTAGTTCGATTTTGATAAAATTAAAATCAAAATTCGGAAATATTTTAAAAGAGTCATATCCCAGAGTAGAAGAGAATACAATAAAAACCAACGAAGCTATAATTTATTTCCTATTATATTCCCATTAATTTTCCGATCGTTCCTATGGCAGCTATAACACCGAAGCTAGAATTTTTTAACGTTTTTTTTCCGATCCTTCCTATGGGAGCTATAGGATATAGTTGTCCGATCCGGTCGGTTCCGACTTATATACTACCTGCAATAGTAAGAAGACTTTTGGGAAAGTTTCATCCCGATAGCTTAAAAACTGACAGACTAGTTTGCGTAGAAACAGACAGACGGACAGACGGACAGAAGGACATGGCTAGATAGGAAATTTAACATTTTTGCGATTTGTAAATTAATAGAATGATCTGCAAGGGTATATAAGCTTCGGCTTGCCGAAGCTAGCTTCCTTTCTTGTTTTTTAATATTTTCTCATTCGGCCCGCCCTAGCAAACTATTCCAGCCTTTTTCCCTTCACAGGCATTTTCTATTGCAGCGTGCCGAATGAGAAAATTTTAGAAAGTGTATTTAATGACGAGTGTAATAATTTTTCGTCACAAATGTTGATATCAGAACTTTTGTACGTTGAAGGTGCGATCGTCACTAGTTTTTTACCTCGTTAAGAGGTGTTTTTATTTGATATCAGATGTATTGTATTGTTTACTTTTGCTCTCATAGGAGCTAATATATTGGTACATTTAAATTTAATTATTTATTTAAGAATTGCATTAATGGAACGGTTTAAAACAATTTTAACGATTCCTTGACCCTAAAATACAGTTTGGATATGCACATACACATAAAAAATTACTTTTTGTCATTCAGAAATTGTTAAAACACTTAAAACTTAATTTTTAATCATTAAAAATTGTTAAAGGACTAGTAAACGATGAGAAAACATGAATTCCATAAGGATCCGATAAGAGTGAGAGAGTAGCCCTACTTGCTGCGACGTGTTTTCATAGAAAAAAGCAGAGGCCTTGTTAAAAAAATTCGATATTTTAAAAACTAAAAATGGCTCCAACTGTTTACAAAAACCGATTGTAACTAACAATATAGCGCATACATTGAAATATAAAAAAAAAATTTCAATACAACATTTTTTAGAATCTTAATTTGCTTTTATTTTTAAGAAACTAAAAACTTATTTTTTTTTTTTTTTTTTTAAGAAGAGATTTTAGTGGAATTAATGCAAAAGACATGAAGTCACGCGGATTCATATAACCGGAGATAAAGATTTTCAATGAGAGGGTACTTTTTCAAATTTGTCAAATTTTGGAAAACTTAAAAAAATTCTAACTAAAAAAAAAAATTTTTTTCGGACTAATCCTGATACACGTGATTGCTCATTTTCCGAATGGAACATGTAAAAAAAGTTTCAGGCAAATCAAAAATGTAAAATTTTTTTTTGGCCAAATCTGTTTGGGCTGTAAATGAACGGCCCTTGGGCAGCATTAATTGTTATGAGCTGGCAAAAGTGGCTATTTTCGTTTCTGAATAACTTTTAAACGTGACTTTTTACAGTAATGTGTTATATACCAAAATTTAAGGAATCTCAAGGGCTATACAGTTTCAAGTTTTAAAGAAAAATAAAAAAAAGCTAAAAAAAAAGTTTTAAAAAATTTTCTTTTGTTCATATCTTTTTAACTATTACATTTTCACAAATTGCATATAAAAGGCGTTTATAGCATTTAAAAATACCTTTCAAACGAGATGCAGTAAAAGCTTTAGTAGTATAGAAGTTACGGCTTTCCGAATTTTAGCTATTTATAGCTGTTTTCCCGCTAAACTAGCGGGTTTTTCCAAAAGTGGTAGAACAAAAGTTTTTTATATCGATGTGATGAACGCCATATCAAATTTTCAAAACTTAAAAAACATGTTTTGGACAAACTGACAAACTGACAAACAAAATTAAATTTTCATTTTGGGAAGAAGAAGAAAATCTTATTTTGGCTTTTGAACGGAGCGTCGGATTTTATCATATGACCCCTCATTCGACGGGTATTTTCAATAGGAAAACTACTAAAACATTTCGAGGGGGCATTTATCCCCACCGGCCCCAACAGATCCAAATTTCTAAATTTTCACTTTTACACTTTCACCGCTCTCTCTCCCAAACCAATTGATTTTCTTAAAGTATTGGTATGCAATCCTTTAAGTTTTTGCAATACCTTTCGATTGGTGTATTACTCATTACGATCGGACTATCACAGCAGATTTTCAATTTTGCGGCTATATATAGTAGTCGCATTCGCACACTCTTCTAGTGCGCTTCGTCACTACATGGACTGCCGTCCATAGTGATAGCTCCCATAGGAATAATCTGAAAAATAATGGATGCAAAGTATAGCTTCGGTGCTATTTGACTTATTTTCTTCTACTTTTGGGAATATATGTACATTTTTTAATATTCCTGAATTTCGACTTTATTATTAATCGGACCGCTACATCGTAAAGCTGTCATAGTATTAAAAAAAATAACTTTCTTAATCGTACTACTCAGAGATATAGCCTTTAATAATTAAGCTACGAGTTATATAGAGTTAGAGCTATACAGTTGCCATAGAAAGAATCGAAAAATTAATTTCAAAATAATACGAAACCACTATATTTATACCCGTTACTCGTAGAATAAAAGGGTATATTGTATTCGTGCAAAAGTGTGTAACAGGTAGAAGGAAGCGTTTCCGACCCTATTAAGTACATATATTCTGGATCAGGATCACTAGCCGAGTCGATGTAGCCATGTCCGTCTGTCCGCCTGTCTGTCTGTCCGTCAGTATGATATGGCCATGTAAATTTCAGGTCAAGCAAAACCCAAATCGTTTTTACATGAAATACCCTTTTCGACCAGGTCAAATTTACCTGCCCACATATCAAATTAAAATTTATCTTAAATAATGTAAAATCGATCTACGTCTCATATCGATCAAACAAAAACACCTCTTAACGAGGTATAAAAATAGTGACGATCGCACCTTCAACGGACAAAAGTTCTGATATCAACTTTTGTGACGAAAAATGATTTCAAACGCGACTAAATAAGTACGCTGCCTAAAATTTACTCGTTCGGCCCGCTTTAGCAAATATTTAATATCTACACGAAAGTTTTCTGTTGTAGCGTGCCGAATGAATAAATTTTAGGCAGCGTACTTATTTAGTCGCATTTAAAATCATTTTTCGTCACAAAAGTTGATATCAGAACTTTTGTACGTTGAAGGTGCGATCGTCACTATTTTTATACCTCGTTAAGAGGTGTTTTGTTTGATATCAGAAGGTTTTGTTTTGACCATAGTCAAAGTACCTCAATACCATAACTCGGAGTCGTCCCCATATGGCTTGGCTATTGAAAAAACCAGAGCACACAGTTCTGACCCCTAATCTTAGCTGAACGCCACCTAAGATTAGGCACTGTAGCGTCATTACCAGTCGGCACCCTCGAGGCGGGTCCAGTACGGGGATTTTTATTTATTTATTTATTTATTTATTTATTTATTTATTTATTTATTTATTTATTTATTTATTTATTTATTTATTTATTTATTTATTTATTTATTTATTTATTTATTTATTTATTTATTTATTTATTTATTTATTTATTTATTTATTTATTTATTTATTTATTTATTTATTTATTTATTTATTTATTTATTTATTTATTTATTTACTTATTTATTTTTTTATTTATTTATTTATTTATGTATGTATTTATTTATGTATTTATGTATTTATGTATTTATGTATTTATGTATTTATGAATTTATGTATTTATGTATTTATTTATTTATTTATTTATTTATTTATAGAATTGTATAATGGAACAGTTTAAAACAATTTTAACCATTCCCTGACCTTAAAATACAGTTTGGATACGCACATACAAAATTCAATGCTTAGGCAGCGTTAGTTGTGTTGGGCTGGCAAAAGTGGCGATTTTCGTTTCTGAATACAGTTTCTTTTTTACAGTAATGTGTTATATACCAAAATTTAAGGAATCTCAAGGGCTATACAGTTTAAAGTTTTAAAGAAAATCGTTTGAGCCGTTTTTGAGAAAAATAAAAAAGCTAAAAACACAGTTTAAAAAAATTGTCTTTTGTTCATATCTTTTTAACTATTACATTTACACAAATTGCAAATGAAAATGAGCAATCACGTGTATCAGGATTTGTCACAAAAAAATTTTTTTTTTAGTTAGAATTTTTAAAGTTTTCCAAAATTTGACAAATTTGAAAAAGTACCCTCTCATTGAAAATCTTTATCTCCGGTTATATGAATCCGCGTGACTTCATGTCTTTTGCATTAATTCCTCTAAAACCTCTTCTTAAAAAAAATAAGTTTTTAGTTTCTTAAAAATAAAAGCAAATTAAGATTCTAAAAAATTTTGTATTTCAATTTTTTTTTTTATTTCAATGTATGCGCCATATTGTTAGTTACAATCGGTTTTTGTAAACAGTTGGAGCCATTTTTAGTTTTTAAAATATCGAATTTTTTTAACAAGGCCTCTGCTTTTTTCTATGAAAACACGTCGCAGCAAGTAGGGCTACTCTCTTACTCTTATCGGATCCTTATGGAATTCATGTTTTCTCATCGTTTACTAGTCCTTTAACAATTTTTAATGATTAAAAGTTAAGTTTTAAGTGTTTTAACAATTTCTGAATGACAAAAAGTAATTTTTTATGTGTATGTGCATATCCAAACTGTATTTTAGGGTCAAGGAATCGTTAAAATTGTTTTAAACCGTTCCATTAATGCAATTCTTAAATAAATAATTAAATTTAAATGTACCAATATATTAGCTCCTATGAGAGCAAAAGTAAAAAATACAAAACATCTGATATCAATAAAAACACGAGGTAAAAATCAGTGACGATCGCGCCTTCAACGTACAAAAGTTACACTCGATATCAACACATTTGACGAATTTTCATTCGGCACGGCTGCAATAGAAAATGCCTGTGAAGGGAAAAAGGGCTGGAATAGTTTGCTAGGGCGGGCCGAATGAGAAAATATTAGAAAGTGTATTTAATGACGAGTGTAATAATTTTTCGTCACAAATGTAGATATCAGAACTTTTGTACGTTGAAGGTGCGATCGTCACTAGTTTTTTACCTCGTTAAGAGGTGTTTTTATTTGATACTTTATAGGGTCGGAAATGCTTCCTTCTAGCTGTTACATACTTTTGCACGAATACAATATACCCTTTTACTCTACGAGTAACGGGTATAAAAACCAGGTCCCTGAAACATAAAATAGACCAAACAAACTGAGAAACACACATTCAGGTCTCAATTTGAAAATGACCAACAAATCTTTAAACATTCATAACCTTTGAATTGATAATCCGATGGGAACAAAATTGGTCGCGTTCAGCGCGTGTTTTATTAAGGAAAAAATAAAAATAAATCAAAAAGTCCAAATTTTGGTTTACACTTAAGTCACTCTGGGTGGAAATTCTATTTAACTTCCATTTTTATACCCTTGCAGAGGGTATTATGATTTCAGTCAGAAGTTTGCAACGCAGTGAAGGAGACGTTTCCGACCACATAAAGTATAGATATTCTTGATCAGCATCACTAGACGAGTCGATCTAGCCATTTCCGTCTATCCGTCCGTCTGTCCGTCTGTCCGTCTGTCTGTCTGGCCGTCTGTCCGTCTGTCTGTTTCTACGCAAACTAGTCTCTCAGTTTTTAAGCTATCGGGATGAAACTTTCCCAAAAGTCTTCTTACTATTGCAGGTAGTATATAAGTCGGAACTGACCGGATCAGACAACTATATCCTATAGCTCCCATAGGAAGGATCGGAAAAAGAACGTTAAAAAAATTCTAGTTTTTTGAAGTATTACCTTCTAATCTTGGGAATATTATTTTTATATATTTGAATTTCGAATTAAATATTTAAAAATCGGATAACTATATCATAGCTGCCATAGGAACGGTCGAAAAATTAAATGGAAATTAATAGGAAAAAATTATATCTTTGTTGATTTTTATTACATTCTCTTCTACTCTGGGATATGACTATTTTTAAATATTTCCGAATTTCCGATTTTAATTTTAAAAAGATCGAACTACTATATCATTTAGCTGCCATAGAAACGATCAAAAATTAATGTGAAATAATAGAAATTTAACATTTTTGCGATTTGTAAATTAATAGAATGATCTGCAAGGGTATATAAGCTTCAGCTTGCCGAAGCTAGCTTCCTTTCGTTTATAGTCCCTTGCATCGGAGGGTAATATGTATTTCAGTTTCAAACGGGAAAGTTCAGTCATTTGCAACGCAGTGAAGGAGTACATTTCCGACCCCATAGTATATATATTCTTGATCAGCATCACTAGCACGAGTCGATCTAGCCATGTCCGTCTGTCTCGTTCCGTCCGTCTCGTCTGTCTCGTCTGTCTGTATTTCTACGCAAACTAGTCTACTCAAGTTTTTAAGCTATCGGATAAACTTTCCCAAAAGTCTTCTACTATTGCAGGTAGTATGTCGGAACCGACTGGTCGGACAACTATATCCTATAGCTCCCATAGGAAGAAAAAACGTTAAAAAAATTCAGTTTCGGTGTTTTTGAAGTATTACCTTCTAATCTTGATTAGATATTTTCATATATTGCCATAGTGGACGTCGGAAAATTAATGGGAATATAATAGGAAATAAATTATTGCTTCGTTGGTTTTTATTATATTCTCTTCTACTCTGGGATTTGACTTTTTTTAAATATTTCCGAATTTCGATATTTAATAATATTTTATCAAAATCGAACTACTATATCATTTTAGCTGTCCACGTAGAACATCGAAAAATTTATGAGAAATAATAGGAAATTTAACATTTTTGCGATTATTGTAAATAAAAATATATAATATAAATAGAATGATCTGCAGCTTCGGCTTGAGAAGCTAGCTTCTCTGTTTCGTATTCTCTCTACTCCGGGATATGATTTTTTTTTTTAAATTTCTGAATTTCGAATTAAATTTGTCAAAAAATCGGACGACTATTCATTATATAGCTACCATAGGAAGGATAGAAAAATAATATTAAAATAATACGAAATTTGACGTTTTTGCGATTTGTAAATTAATAGGAATGATCTACAAGTGGTGTTTAAGCTGGCCGCCCGAAGCGCTCTTTCTAGTTTTTCTTTTTTATTTGTTCAATCTATAGATTGACTATTAAAACTCAACACAAATTCAAAGTCGCAACGCCTCTACCCGCTAGGCCACGCTGTAGTCCGAAATTGAACCCTGCCTAATTATTCCTGTTCATTAAAAATAATGAAATACGTACGTGATTTGATCTTTGAGAAGTTGGACTGTTTTCCATTCCATTAAAGGGAGCCACCGACACAGGAGTCATTATGAAGACTTTTACAGTTAAAGCCATTTAAAATAATAACATGCTGAAATAAAAATATATTTCAAAAATATTTTTTTTTAGTTGGGCTATATGTTGTTCTTTAATGCTAATGGCACAGCACTGTTCAATGTCCTTAAACTTTAAATCACAATTAAAAATCGGTACTACAGCGTGGCCTAGCGGGTAGAGGCGTTGCGACTTTGAATTTGTGTTTGAGTTTTTAATAGTCAATCTATAAGATTGAACAAATAAAAAAAAGAAAAACTAGAAAGGAAGTTAGCTTCGGGCAGCCGAAGCTTAAATACCCTTGTAGATCATTCCTATTAATTTACAAATCGCAAAAACGTCAAATTTCGTATTATTTTAATATTATTTTTCTATCCTTCCTATGGTAGCTATATAATATAGTCGTCCGATTTTTTGACAAATTTAATTCGAAATTCGGAAATTTAAAAAAAAAAAATCATATCCCAGAGTAGAAGAGAATACATTAAAAAACAAGAAAGGAAGCTAGCTTCAGCAAGCCGAAGCTTATATACCCTTGCAGATCATTCTATTTATATATATTATTTATTTACAAATCGCAAAAATGTTAAATTTCCTATTATTTCACATAAATTTTTCGATCGTTTCTATGGCAGCTAAATGATATAGTAGTTCGATCTTGTTAAAATTAAAATCGGAAATTCGGAAATATTTAAAAATAGTCATATCCCAGAGTAGAAGAGAATGTAATAAAAATCAACAAAGATATAATTTTTTTTCCTATTAATTTCCATTTAATTTTTCGACCGTTCCTCTGGCAGCTATAAAATTATAATATAAGAAATTCAGAAATATATAAAAAATAATATTCCCAAGATTAGAAGGTAATACTTCAAAAAACACTGAAGCTAGAATTTTTTTAACGTCTTTTTTCCGATCCTTCCTATGGGAGCTATAGGATATAGTTGTCCGATCCGGTCGGTTCCGACTTATATACTACCTGCAATAGTAAGAAGACTTTTGGGAAAGTTTCATCCCGATAGCTTAAAAACTGAGAGATTAGTTTGCGTAGAAACAGACAGACGGACAGACGGACAGACGGACAGACGGACAGACAGACGGACAGACGGACAGACGGACATGGCTAGATCGACTCGTCTAGTGATGCTGATCAAGAATATAAATACTTTATGGGGTCGGAAACGTCTCCTTCACTGCGTTGCAAACTTCTGACTGAAATCATAATACCCTCTGCAAGGGTATAACAAGAAAGGAAGCTAGCTTCGGCAAGCCGAAGCTTATATACCCTTGCAGATCATTCTATTAATCGCAA
The DNA here is from genome assembly GCA_037075285.1 of Drosophila lutescens. Taxonomy (NCBI): domain Eukaryota; kingdom Metazoa; phylum Arthropoda; class Insecta; order Diptera; family Drosophilidae; genus Drosophila; species Drosophila lutescens. The sequence continues at coordinate 350,899 of JBAMCF010000866.1, forward strand.
ATCGCAAAAATGTTAAATTTCCTATTATTTCACATACATTTTTCGATCGTTTCTATGGCAGCTAAATGATATAGTAGTTCGACCTTGTTAAAATTAAAATCGAAATTCGGAAATATTTAAAAATAGTCATATCCCAGAGTAGAAGAGAATGTAATAAAAATCAACAAAGATATAATTTTTTTCCTATTAATTTCCATTTAATTTTTCGACCGTTCCTATGGCAGCTATATGATATAGTGATCCGATTTTTTAAATATTTAATTCGAAATTCAGAAATATATAAAAAATAATATTCCCAAGATTAGAAGGTAATACTTCAAAAAACACCGAAGCTAGAATTTTTTTAACGTCTTTTTTCCGATCCTTCCTATGGGAGCTATAGGATATAGTTGTCCGATCCGGTCGGTTCCGACTTATATACTACCTGCAATAGTAAGAAGACTTTTGGGAAAGTTTCATCCCGATAGCTTAAAAACTGAGAGACTAGTTTGCGTAGAAACAGACAGACGGACAGACGGACGGACAGACGGACATGGCTAGATCGACTCGTCTAGTGATGCTGATCAAGAATATATATACTTTATGGGGTCGGAAACGTCTCCTTCACTGCGTTGCAAACTTCTGACTGAAATCATAATACCCTCTGCAAGGGTATAACAAGAAAGGAAGCTAGCTTCGTCAAGCCGAAGCTTATATACCCTTGCAGATCATTCTATTAATTTACAAAACGCAAAAATGTTAAATTTCCTATTATTTCACATTAATTTTTCGATCGTTTCTATGGCAGCTAAATGATATAGTAGTTCGATCTTTTTAAAATTAAAATCGAAATTCGGAAATATTTAAAAATAGTCATATCCCAGAGTAGAAGAGAATGTAATAAAAATCAACAAAGATATAATTTTTTTCCTATTAATTTCCATTTAATTTTTCGACCGTTCCTATGGCAGCTATATGATATAGTGATCCGATTTTTGAAATATTTAATGCGAAATTCAGAAATATATAAAAAATAATATTCCCAAGATTAGAAGGTAATATTTCAAAAAACACCGAAGCTAGAATTTTTTTAACGTTTTTTTTCCGATCCTTCCTACTCCACTCCCACCCTAGCAAACTATTCCAGCCTTTTTCCCTTCACAGGCATTTTCTATTGCAGCGTGCCGAATGAATTCGTCACAAATGTTGATATCAGAACTTTTGTACGTTGAAGGTGCGTTACCTCGTTAAGAGGTGTTTTTATTTGATATCAGATGTATTGTATTGTTTACTTTTGCTCTCATAGGAGCTAATATATTGGTACATTTAAATTTAATTATTTATTTAAGAATTGCATTAATGGAACGGTTTAAAACAATTTTAACGATTCCTTGACCCTAAAATACAGTTTGGATATGCACATACACATAAAAAATTACTTTTTGTCATTCAGAAATTGTTAAAACACTTAAAACTTAACTTTTAATCATTAAAAATTGTTAAAGGACTAGTAAACGATGAGAAAACATGAATTCCATAAGGATCCGATAAGAGTAAGAGAGTAGCCCTACTTGCTGCGACGTGTTTTCATAGAAAAAAGCAGAGGCCTTGTTAAAAAAATTCGATATTTTAAAAACTAAAAATGGCTCCAACTGTTTACAAAAACCGATTGTAACTAACAATATGGCGCATACATTGAAATAAAAAAAAAAATTGAAATACAAAATTTTTTAGAATCTTAATTTGCTTTTATTTTTAAGAAACTAAAAACTTATTTTTTTTTAAGAAGAGGTTTTAGAGGAATTAATGCAAAAGACATGAAGTCACGCGGATTCATATAACCGGAGATAAAGATTTTCAATGAGAGGGTACTTTTTCAAATTTGTCAAATTTTGGAAAACTTTAAAAAATTCTAACTAAAAAAAAAATTTTTTTGTGACAAATCCTGATACACGTGATTGCTCATTTTCATTTGCAATTTGTGTAAATGTAATAGTTAAAAAGATATGAACAAAAGACAATTTTTTTAAACTGTGTTTTTAGCTTTTTTTATTTTTCTCAAAAACGGCTCAAACGATTTTCTTTAAAACTTTAAACTGTATAGCCCTTGAGATTCCTTAAATTTTGGTATATAACACATTACTGTAAAAAAGAAACTGTATTCAGAAACGAAAATCGCCACTTTTGCCAGCCCAACACAACTAACGCTGCCTAAGCATTGAATTTTGTATGTGCGTATCCAAACTGTATTTTAAGGTCAGGGAATGGTTAAAATTGTTTTAAACTGTTCCATTATACAATTCTATAAATAAATAAATAAATAAATAAATAAATACATAAATACATAAATTCATAAATACATAAATACATAAATACATAAATACATAAATACATAAATAAATACATACATAAATAAATAAATAAATAAAAAAATAAATAAGTAAATAAATAAATAAATAAATAAATAAATAAATAAATAAATAAATAAATAAATAAATAAATAAATAAATAAATAAATAAATAAATAAATAAATAAATAAATAAATAAATAAATAAATAAATAAATAAATAAATAAATAAATAAATAAATAAAATAAATAAATAAATAAATAAATAAATAAATAAATAAATAAATAAATAAATAAATAAAAATCCCCGTACTGGACCCGCCTCGAGGGTGCCGACTGGTAATGACGCTACAGTGCCTAATCTTAGGTGGCGTTCAGCTAAGATTAGGGGTCAGAACTGTGTGCTCTGGTTTTTTCAATAGCCAAGCCATATGGGGACGACTCCGAGTTATGGTATTGAGGTACTTTGACTATGGTCAAAACAAAACCTTCTGATATCAAACAAAACACCTCTTAACGAGGTATAAAAATAGTGACGATCGCACCTTCAACGTACAAAAGTTCTGATATCAACTTTTGTGACGAAAAATGATTTTAAATGCGACTAAATAAGTACGCTGCCTAAAATTTATTCATTCGGCACGCTACAACAGAAAACTTTCGTGTAGATATTAAATATTTGCTAAAGCGGGCCGAACGAGTAAATTTTAGGCAGCGTACTTATTTAGTCGCGTTTGAAATCATTTTTCGTCACAAAAGTTGATATCAGAACTTTTGTCCGTTGAAGGTGCGATCGTCACTATTTTTATACCTCGTTAAGAGGTGTTTTTGTTTGATCGATATGAGACGTAGATCGATTTTACATTATTTAAGATAAATTTTAATTTGATATGTGGGCAGGTAAATTTGACCTGGTCGAAAAGGGTATTTCATGTAAAAACGATTTGGGTTTTGCTTGACCTGAAATTTACATGGCCATATCATACTGACGGACAGACAGACAGGCGGACAGACGGACATGGCTACATCGACTCGGCTAGTGATCCTGATCCAGAATATATGTACTTAATAGGGTCGGAAACGCTTCCTTCTACCTGTTACACACTTTTGCACGAATACAATATACCCTTTTATTCTACGAGTAACGGGTATAAATATAGTGGTTTCGTATTATTTTGAAATTAATTTTTCGATTCTTTCTATGGCAACTGTATAGCTCTAACTCTATATAACTCGTAGCTTAATTATTAAAGGCTATATCTCTGAGTAGTACGATTAAGAAAGTTATTTTTTTTAATACTATGACAGCTTTACGATGTAGCGGTCCGATTAATAATAAAGTCGAAATTCAGGAATATTAAAAAATGTACATATATTCCCAAAAGTAGAAGAAAATAAGTCAAATAGCACCGAAGCTATACTTTGCATCCATTATTTTTCAGATTATTCCTATGGGAGCTATCACTATGGACGGCAGTCCATGTAGTGACGAAGCGCACTAGAAGAGTGTGCGAATGCGACTACTATATATAGCCGCAAAATTGAAAATCTGCTGTGATAGTCCGATCGTAATGAGTAATACACCAATCGAAAGGTATTGCAAAAACTTAAAGGATTGCATACCAATACTTTAAGAAAATCAATTGGTTTGGGAGAGAGAGCGGTGAAAGTGTAAAAGTGAAAATTTAGAAATTTGGATCTGTTGGGGCCGGTGGGGATAAATGCCCCCTCGAAATGTTTTAGTAGTTTTCCTATTGAAAATACCCGTCGAATGAGGGGTCATATGATAAAATCCGACGCTCCGTTCAAAAGCCAAAATAAGATTTTCTTCTTCTTCCCAAAATGAAAATTTAATTTTGTTTGTCAGTTTGTCAGTTTGTCCAAAACATGTTTTTTAAGTTTTGAAAATTTGATATGGCGTTCATCACATCGATATAAAAAACTTTTGTTCTACCACTTTTGGAAAAACCCGCTAGTTTAGCGGGAAAACAGCTATAAATAGCTAAAATTCGGAAAGCCGTAACTTCTATACTACTAAAGCTTTTACTGCATCTCGTTTGAAAGGTATTTTTAAATGCTATAAACGCCTTTTATATGCAATTTGTGAAAATGTAATAGTTAAAAAGATATGAACAAAAAGAAAATTTTTTAAAACTTTTTTTTAGCTTTTTTTTATTTTTTAAAACGTTATTTCTTTAAAACTTGAAACTGTATAGCCCTTGAGATTCCTTAAATTTTGGTATATAACACATTACTGTAAAAAGTCACGTTTAAAAGTTATTCAGAAACGAAAATAGCCACTTTTGCCAGCTCATAACAATTAATGCTGCCCAAGGGCCGTTCATTTACAGCCCAAACAGATTTGGCCAAAAAAAAATTTTACATTTTTGATTTGCCTGAAACTTTTTTTACATGTTCCATTCGGAAAATGAGCAATCACGTGTATCAGGATTAGTCCGAAAAAAATTTTTTTTTTTAGTTAGAATTTTTTTAAGTTTTCCAAAATTTGACAAATTTGAAAAAGTACCCTCTCATTGAAAATCTTTATCTCCGGTTATATGAATCCGCGTGACTTCATGTCTTTTGCATTAATTCCACTAAAATCTCTTCTTAAAAAAAAAAAAAAATAAGTTTTTAGTTTCTTAAAAATAAAAGCAAATTAAGATTCTAAAAAATGTTGTATTGAAATTTTTTTTTTATATTTCAATGTATGCGCTATATTGTTAGTTACAATCGGTTTTTGTAAACAGTTGGAGCCATTTTTAGTTTTTAAAATATCGAATTTTTTTAACAAGGCCTCTGCTTTTTTCTATGAAAACACGTCGCAGCAAGTAGGGCTACTCTCTCACTCTTATCGGATCCTTATGGAATTCATGTTTTCTCATCGTTTACTAGTCCTTTAACAATTTTTAATGATTAAAAATTAAGTTTTAAGTGTTTTAACAATTTCTGAATGACAAAAAGTAATTTTTTATGTGTATGTGCATATCCAAACTGTATTTTAGGGTCAAGGAATCGTTAAAATTGTTTTAAACCGTTCCATTAATGCAATTCTTAAATAAATAATTAAATTTAAATGTACCAATATATTAGCTCCTATGAGAGCAAAAGTAAACAATACAATACATCTGATATCAAATAAAAACACCTCTTAACGAGGTAAAAAACTAGTGACGATCGCACCTTCAACGTACAAAAGTTCTGATATCAACATTTGTGACGAAAAATTATTACACTCGTCATTAAATACACTTTCTAAAATTTTCTCATTCGGCACGCTGCAATAGAAAATGCCTGTGAAGGGAAAAAGGCTGGAATAGTTTGCTAGGGCGGGCCGAATGAGAAAATATTAAAAAACAAGAAAGTGAAGCTAGCTTCGGCAAGCCGAAGCTTATATACCCTTGCAGATCATTCTATTAATTTACAAATCGCAAAAATGTTAAATTTCCTATCTAGCCATGTCCTTCTGTCCGTCTGTCCGTCTGTCTGTTTCTACGCAAACTAGTCTGTCAGTTTTTAAGCTATCGGGATGAAACTTTCCCAAAAGTCTTCTTACTATTGCAGGTAGTATATAAGTCGGAACCGACCGGATCGGACAACTATATCCTATAGCTCCCATAGGAAGGATCGGAAAAAAAACGTTAAAAAATTCTAGCTTCGGTGTTATAGCTGCCATAGGAACGATCGGAAAATTAATGGGAATATAATAGGAAATAAATTATAGCTTCGTTGGTTTTTATTGTATTCTCTTCTACTCTGGGATATGACTCTTTTAAAATATTTCCGAATTTTGATTTTAATTTTATCAAAATCGAACTACTATATCATATAGCTGCCATAGGAACGATCGGAAATATGAGAAATAATAGGAGATTTAACATTTTTGCAATTTGTAAATTAATAGGAATGATCTGCAAGGGTATATAAGCTTCGGCTGGCCGAAGCTAGCTTCCTTTCTTGTTTCGGTTGACAGAGTCCAAATTTAAGATTTATCATAGGCGGCGACATGTCAAAAAATAGCAAAATTAAATACATAAGAGATAAAAAATTATAAAAATAAATTTAATTTTTAAAAATTCTTTAAAAAATAAAAAAATGCTTGCGTTATGACTGAGAGTATTTTGAATAAGTAATATCCATTTGGACAATTCATTCTTAAAAAGTAGTTAGCCTTAACTTCACAAAAGCATGCTTTTTTTTTATAAGTACTGCCTTATCAAAAACGAAAAAAGAGTACGTATTTGAGAAAAAGAAAGAAAAAAGGAAGAAAATAATGAATAAGATAAAAGAATTCACTTGTTTAAATGGTCCAAACACTTTTTGCAATGTGTGTGTTAAATTTATTATGAACAATAAATTTCGACCCTTTGATTAAACCAAATCTTGAAGAGGCTTGGACACCGAGGAGAATTTGTGATTCTTGCCGCTTGACATTACTTAAATGGAGCGAAGGCAAAAGGTATGTTTTAGTTTTCGATGTTTTGTTGAAAGGTCATTGTTTCTTGACCTAGATGCTACTTGAAGTTTGACACGCCAATGATTTGGAGAAAACCATCTTCAGATTGCTATTTTTATACCGAACGAGATAAGGCTTCGGATAAGGCAGTACTTATTAAAAAAAAAGCATGCCTTTATTGAAGATAAGGTAAGCTATTTTATAAGAATTAATTGTCCAAATGGATATTACTTATTAAAAAAACTCTCAGTTATAACGCAAGCATTTTTATTTTTTTTAAAGAATTATTAAAAATTAAATTTGTTTTTATAATTTTCTAGCTTTTAAATATCTGATTTAGCTATTTTTTGACCCGGCTGCCATCACCACTAATTTTCGTTTACATGTCGCCGCCTACGATAAAACCGAAAAAAGTTGAAAAATCCGAACTTTAAAAATCCACCATAAATCCAATTTTACATGAATTTGGGCCAGACCCGGCTTGTTTTATTTGGTAGGATGTAAACTTTAAGTTGGTACCCATTTTGATTTCAACGGATTTTTTTCGAGTTTTTACGATATATACAGCCGACTTACAGTCGACCAAAAAACACATTTTTCATCTTTGTCGAGCTGCTCCGCTGCTATTACTTATCCAATCATATCACTATGGACGGCAGTCCATGTAGTGACGAAGCGCACTAGAAGAGTGTGCGAATGCGACTACTATATATAGCCGTAGAATTGAAAATCTGCTGTGATGGTCCGATCATAATGAGTGATACACCAATCGAAAGGTATCGCAAAAACTATCAGGATTGCATACCAAGACTTTAAGAAAATCAATTAGTTTGGGAGAGAGAGCGGTGAAAGTGTAAAAGTGAAAATTTAGAAATTTGGATCTGTTGGGGCCGGTGGGGATAAATGCCCCCTCGAAATGTTTTAGTAGTTTTCCTATTGAAAATACCCGTCGAATGAGGGGTCATATGATAAAATCCGACGCTCCGTTCAAAAGTTATAGCCAAAATAAGATTTTCTTCTTCTTCCCAAAATGAAAATTTAATTTTGTTTGTCAGTTTGTCAGTTTGTCCAAAACATGTTTTTTAAGTTTTGAAAATTTGATATGGCGTTCATCACATCGATATAAAAAACTTTTGTTCTACCACTTTTGGAAAAACCCGCTAGTTTAGCGGGAAAACAGCTATAAATAGCTAAAATTCGGAAAGCCGTAACTTCTATACTACTAAAGCTACAGACTTGTACTGCATCTCGTTTGAAAGGTATTCTTAAATGCTATAAACGCCTTCTATATGCAATTTGTGTAAATGTAATAGTTAAAAAGATATGAACAAAAGAAAATTTTTTAAAACTTTTTTTTAGCTTTTTTTTATTTTTCTCAAAAACGGCTCTAACGATTTTCTTTAAAACTTGAAACTGTATAGCCCTTGAGATTCCTTAAATTTTGGTATATAACACATTACTGTAAAAAGTCACGTTTAAAAGTTATTCAGAAACGAAAATAGCCACTTTTGCCAGCTCATAACAATTAATGCTGCCCAAGGGCCGTTCATTTACAACCCGAACAGATTTGGCCAAAAAAAAATTTTACATTTTTGATTTGCCTGAAACTTTTTTTACATGTTCCATTCGGAAAATGAGCAATCACGTGTATCAGGATTAGTCCGAAAAAAATTTTTTTTTTAGTTAGAATTTTTTAAAGTTTTCCAAAATTTGACAAATTTGAAAAAGTACCCTCTCATTGAAAATCTTTATCTCCGGTTATATGAATCCGCGTGACTTCATGTCTTTTGCATTAATTCCTCTAAAATCTCTTCTTAAAAAAAAAATTTTTTAAAAAAATAAGTTTTTAGTTTCTTAAAAATAAAAGCAAATTAAGATTCTAAAAAATTTTGTATTTTTTTTTTATATTTCAATGTATGCGCTATATTGTTAGTTACAATCGGTTTTTGTAAACAGTTGGAGCCATTTTTAGTTTTTAAAATATCGAATTTTTTTTAACAAGGCCTCTGCTTTTTTCTATGAAAACACGTCGCAGCAAGTAGGGCTACTCTCTCACTCTTATCGGATCCTTATGGAATTCATGTTTTCTCATCGTTTACTAGTCCTTTAACAATTTTTAATGATTAAAAGTTAAGTTTTAAGTGTTTTAACAATTTCTGAATGACAAAAAGTATTTTTTTATGTGTATGTGCATATCCAAACTGTATTTTAGGGTCAAGGAATCGTTAAAATTGTTTTAAACAGTTCCATTAATGCAATTCTTAAATAAATTTAAATTACTTTTTGTCATTCAGAAATTGTTCACTTAAAACTTAACTTTTAATCATTAAAAATTATTAAAGAACTAGTAAACGATGAGAAAACGAATTCCATAAGGATCCGATAAGAATGAGTAGTACTCCTGCGACATTTTCATAAAAAAAGCAGGGCAAAAAATTCGATATTTAAAAACTAAACATTTACAAAAAACCATTGTAGTACCAGCGCATACAATGAAATATAAAAAAATTTGCAATACAAAATTTTAGAATGCAAGAGCTAAAAACTTTTTTAAATTGGATTATGCAAATAAACGCGAGTTCCGCCGGAAATAAGATTTTCAATGAAGTGATTTTCAAAATTTGTCGGGAAAACTTCAAAAATTTCAAACTAAAAAAAAAATTTTTTTCGCAGAAATCCTGACACGTAACATATTTTCCGAAAGGAAATGTAAAAAAAGTTTCCGGTAAATCAAAATGTAAAATTTTGGCCAAATATTTGAATGAACGACGCGTAATTTTCGTTCTGTGACTACAGTAGTATACCAAAATTTAAGAATTTTTAAAATTTCAATTTCAAGTTTTAAGAAAATAAAAAGCTAAAAAAAGTTTTAACGTTATATCTTTTTAACTATTACATTTCATTACATATAAGCATAGCATTTAAAAAGCCTGCTACGAGAAAAACTTTGAGTAGTAAGTTACGGCTTTTTGTACTAAACTGCGAATGAAGAACAAAAAAGTTTTTGCCAGCTCGATGAAACGCCGCTCAGAATTTTTCAAAACCAAAAAACATGTTTTTGAACAAACGTATACAAACTGACAAACAAAGTTAAATTTTCATTTTGGAGAAAAGAGAAATCTTTATTTTGACGTCGGATTTTTGTAGGCCCCTCATTCGGCAATTTTCAATAGGAAAACTACTTCCCTTTCGAGCATCAAAATTTCTAGAATTTTGCGCACTTTTCTCTCTCCCAAACCAATTGATTTTCTTAAACTGATGCAATCACAAATAGTTGTGTTGCAGCTCGATTGGTGTATCACTCATGATCGGACCATCACAGCTGAATTTTCAATTCTACGACTATATATAGTAGTCGCATTCGCACACTCTTCTAGTGCGCTTCGCCGGACTGCCGTCCATAATTGATATGATTGGATAAGCGGAGCAGCTCGACAAGAAAATGTCGACATGCTCGGCTTGACGTAGCTCGAAAAATATCCGTTGAAGTCAAAATAGTACCAAGCGCAAAGTTTACATCCTACCAAATGAAACAAGCCGGGTCTGGCCCAAATTCGCTATGTTGAGTTTCGGATTTTCAGTTGTGTCTGTAGGTGCTATCTTCAATAAAGGCATGCTTTTTTTTTTTAATAAGTACTGCCTTATCCAGCCTTATCTCGTTCGGTATAAAAATAGCAATCTGAAGATGGTTTTTCTCAAAATCATTGGCGTGTAAACTTCAAGTAGCATCTAGGTCAAGAAACAATGACCTTTCAACAAAACATCGAAAACTAAAACATACCTTTTGCCTTCGCTCCATTTAAGTAATGTCAAGCGGCAGAATCACAAATTCTCCTCGGTGTCAAGCCTCTTCAAGATTTGGTTTAATCAAAGGGTCGAAATTTATTGTTCATAAATTTAACACACACGTGCAAAGTGTTTGTACCATTTAAACAAGTGAAATTCTTTTATCTTATTCGTCTTCCTTTTCTTTCTTTTCTCAAATATGTACTTTTTCGTTTTTGATAAGGCAGTACTATAAAAAAAAACATCTTTTATTGTGAAGTTAAAGGTAACTTTTTTTAAGAATGGTGTCCAAATAGTGGTACTTATTCAAAAAATACTCTGAAATCATAACGCAAGCATTTTTATTTTTAAAAAATTTTAAAAATTAAATTTATTTTATAATTTTTTATCTCTTATGTGTGTATATATATATATATATATATATATATATATATATATATATATATATATATATATATATATATATATATATATATATATATATACTCCCCCCCCCCCCCCCCCCCCCCCCCCCCCCCCCCCCCCCCCCCCCCCCCCCCCCCCCCCTCTCTCTCTCTCTCTCTCTCTCTCTCTCTCTCCCCCCCCCCCCCCCCCCCCCCCCCCCCCCCCCCCCCCCCCCCCCCCCCCGCGTTTTTGTGCGCGCGCGCGCGCGCGCGCACACACCCCGTGTGTGTGTGTGTGTGTGTGTGTGTGTGTGTGTGTGTGTGTGTGTGTGTGTGTGTGTGTGTGTGTGTGTGTGTGTGTGTGTGTGTGTGTGTGTGTGTGTGTGTGTGTGGGGGGGGGGGGGGGGGGGGGGGGGGGGGGGGGGGGGGGGGGGGGGGGGGGGGGGGGGGGGGGGGGGGGGGGGGGGGGGGGGGGGGGGGGGGGGGGGGGGGGGGGGGGGGGGGGGGGGGGGGGGGGGGGGGGGGGGGGGGGGGGGGGGGGGGGGGGGGGGGGGGGGGGGGGGGGGGGGGGGGGGGGGGGGGGGGGGGGGGGGGGGGGGGGGGGGGGGGGGGGGGGGGGGGGGGGGGGGGGGGGGGGGGGGGGGGGGGGGGGGGTGTGTGTGTGTGTGTGTGTGTGTGTGTGTGTTGTGTGTGTGTGTGTGTGTGTGTGTGTGTGTGTGTGTGTGTGTGTGTGTGTGTGTGTGTGTGTGTGTGTGTGTGTGTGTGTGTGTGTGTGTGTGTGTGTGTGTGTGTGTGTGTGTGGGGGGGGGGGGGGGGGGGGGGGGGGGGGGGGGGGGGGGGGGGGGGGGGGGGGGGGGGGGGGGGGGGGGGGGGGGGGGGGGGGGGGGGGGGGGGGGGGGGGGGGGGGGGGGGGGGGGGGGGGGGGGGGGGGGGGGGGGGGGGGGGGGGGGGGGGGGGGGGGGGGGGGGGGGGGGGGGGGGGGGGGGGGGGGGGGGGGGGGGGGGGGGGGGGGGGGGGGGGGGGGGGGGGGGGGGGGGGGGGGGGGGGGGGGGGGGGGGGGGGGGGG